>CAWUFW010011130.1:310000-638832 GCA_963921515.1 Calotriton arnoldi | reverse complement strand
CCAGGTCTCCCGATAAAAATGGTGCCTCACTTGTGTGGGAGGCACAAGTACCCGCGACAGGCAAGGGCCCAAAACGTAGTGAGGCGACATCAAAATTGACTATCTCAAAACCACCTGGTTTTGCAACGGGGGGTCACCTGGGTTTTGGCCCCGTGCTCGGCGGCCATCTAGGGAAACCTACCAAACCCACACATTTCTGAAAACTATACACCCGGGGTCTTCCAGGGAGGTATGGCTTGCGTGGATCCCCCAACGTTTCCTTACCCAGAATCCCCTGCAAACCTCACTTTTAGCTGAAAAAATCACTTTTTTCACACATTTTTGTGTGGGAAAGCTGTGGCATCCCCGGGCTCACACAAATTTCCTACCACCCAGCGTTCCCCCAGGTCTCCTGATAAAAATGGTGCCTCACTTGTGTGGGAGGCCCAAGTACCCGCGACAGGCAAGGGCCCAAAACGTAGTGAGGCGACATCAAAATTGCCTATCTCAAAACCACCTGGTTTTGCAAGGGGAGTTACCTGGGTTTTGCCCCGTGCTCGGCGGCCATCTAGGGAAACCTACCAAACCCACACATTTCTGAAAACTAGACACCAGGGGCTTCAGGGAGGTATGGCTTGCGTGGATCCCCCAAAGTTTCCTTACCCAGAATCCCCTGCAAATCTCAATTTTAGCTGAAAAAATCACTTTTTCACACATTTTTGTGTGGGAAAGTTGTGGCATCCCCGGAGCTCACACAAATTTCCTACCACCCAGCGTTCCCCCAGGTCTCCCGATAAAAATGGTGCCTCACTTGTGTGGGAGGCCCAAGTACCCGCGACAGGCAAGGGCCCAAAACGTAGTGAGGCGACATCAAAATTGCCTATCTCAAAACCACCTGGTTTTGCAACGGGAGTCACCTGGGTTTTGGCCCCGTGCTCGTCGGCCATCTAGGGAAACCTACCAAACCCACACATTTCTGAAAACTAGACACCCGGGGACTTCCAGGGAGGTATGGCTTGCGTGGATCCCCCAACGTTTCCTTACCCAGAATCCCCTGCAAACCTCAATTTTAGGTGAAAAAAATCACTTTTTTCACACATTTTTGTGTGGGAAAGTTGTGGCATCCCTGGGCTCACACAAATTTCCTACCACCCAGCATTCCCCAGGTCTCCCGATAAAATGGTGCCTCACTTGTGTGGGAGGCCCAAGTACCCATGACAGGCAAGGGCCCAAAACGTAGTGAGGCGACATCAAAATTGCCTATCTCAAAACCACCTGGTTTTGCAAGGGGGAGTCACCTGGGTTTTTGGCCCCGTGCTCGGCGGCCATCTAGGAAACCTACCAAACCCACACATTTCTGAATACTAGACACCCGGGGGCTTCCAGGGAGGTATGGCTTGCGTGGATCCCCCAACGTTTCCTTTCCCAGAATCCCCTGCAAACCTCAATTGTAGCTGAAAAAATCACTTTTTTCACACATTTTTGTGTGGGAAAGTTGTGGCATCCCCGGGCTCACACAAATTTCCTACCACCCAGCGTTCCCCCAGGTCTCCCGATAAAAATGGTGCCTCACTTTGTGTGAGGCCCAAGTACCAGCGACAGGCAAGGGCCCAAAACGTAGTGAGGCGACATCAAAATTGACTATCTCAAAACCACCTGGTTTTGCAGGGGAGTCACCTGGGTTTTTGGCCCCGTGCTCAGCGGCCATCTAGAAACCTACCAAACCCACACATTTCTGAAAACTAGACACCCGGGGGCTACCAGGGAGGTATGGCTTGCGTGGATCCCCCAACGTTTCCTTACCCAGAATCCCCTGCAAACCTCAATTTTAGCTGAAAAAATCACTTTTTTCACACATTTTTAGTGTGGGAAAGTTGTGGCATCCCGGGCTCACACAAATTTCCTACCACCCAGAGTTCCCCCAGGTCTCCCGATAAAAATGGTGCCTCACTTGTGTGGGAGGCCCAAGTACACGCGACAGGCAAGGGCCCAAAACATTTTTTGATAGGCAATTTTGATGTTGCCTCAAAACGTTTTGGGCCCTTGCCTGTCACGGGTACTTGGGCCTCCCACACAAGTGAGGCACCATTTTTATGGGGAGACCTGGGGAAACGCTGGGTGGTAGGAAATTTGTGTGAGCCCGGGGATGCCACATCTTTCCCACACAAAATGTGTGAAAAAGTGATTTTTTCAGCTAAAATTGAGGTTTGCAGGGATTCTAGGTAAGGAAACATTGGAGATCCACTCAAGCTCATACCTCCCTGGAAGCCCCGGGTGTCTAGCTTTCAGAAATGTTTGGGTTTGGTAGGTTTCTCTACATGGCCGCAGAGCACAGGGCCAAAAACCAAGGTGACCCCCCTTGCAAAACCAGGTGGTTTTGAGATAGGCAAATTTGATGTTGCCTCACTGCGTTTTGGGCCCTTACCTGTCGGTACTGGGCCTCCACGCAGTGAGGCACCATTTTGATCGGGAGACCTGGAGGAACGCTGGGTGGTAGGAAATTTGTGTGAGCCAGGGATGCTCAACTTTCCCACACAAATATGTGAAAAAGTGATTTTTCAGCTAAAATTGAGGTTTGCAGGGATTCTAGGTAAGGAAACGTTGGGAATCCACGCAGGCCATACCTCCCTGGAAACCCCCGAGGTGTCTAGTTTTCAGAAATGTGTGGACTTGGTAGATTTCCCTAGATGGCCGCCGAGCACGCAAACAGGTGACCTTCCAAAACCAGGTGGTTTTGGGATAGGCAATTTTGATGTCGCCTCACTACGTTTTGGACCCTGCCTGCTGCGGGTGCTTAGGCCTCCCACACAAGTGAGGCACCATCTTATAGGGAGACCTGAGGGCGCTGGGTGGTAGGAGAATTTGTGTGAGCCCAGGGATGCTACAACTTTCCCACACAAATGTGTGAAGAAAAGTGATTTTTTCAGCTAAAATTGAGGTTTGCAGAGGCTTCTGGGTGAAACGTTGGGGGATCCATGCACGCCATACCTCCCTGGAAGCCCCCAGGTGTCTAGTTTTCAGAAATGTGTGGGTTTGGTGGGTTTCCTAGATGGCCGCCGAGCACGGGCCAAAACCCAGGTGACTTCCTGCAAAACAAGGTCCTTTGTGATAGGCAGTTTTGATGTCGCCTCACTACGTTTTGGGCCCTTGCCTGTCGCGGGTAGTTGGGCCTCTCACACGAGTGAGGCACCGTTTTCATCGGAGACTTAGGGAACGCTGGGTGGTAGGAAATTTGTGTCAGCCCGGTGATGCCACAACTTTCCCACACAAAAATGTGTGAAAAGTAAATGTTTCAGCTAAAATTGAGGTTTGCAGGGATTCTGGGTAAGAAACGTTGGGGGATCCACGTAAGCCATACCTCCCTGAATCCCCGGGTGTCTAGTTTTCAGAAATGTGGGTTTGTTAGGTTTCCTTAGGTGGCCGCCGAGCACCAGGCCAAAGCCCAGGTGACCCTCTTGCAAAACCAGGTTGTTTTGTGAAGGGCAATTTTGATGTCGCCTCACTACGTTTTGGGCCCTTGCTCTCGCGTGACAGTTGGGCCTCCCACGCGTGTGAGCACTGTTTTTATCGGGAGACCGGGGGAACACTGGGTGGTAGGAAAATTTGTGTCAGCCGGTGATGCCTCAACTTTCCCACACAAAAATGTGTGAAAAAAGTGATTTTCTTCAGCTAAATTTGAGGTTTGCAAGGGATTCTGGGTAAGGAAACGTTGGGGGATCCACGCAAGCCATACCTCCCTGGAATCCCCTGGGTGTCTAGTTTTCAGAAATGTGTGGGTTTGCTAGGTTTCCCTAGGTGCCGGCAGAGCTATGGTTCAAAAACTACAGCTAGGCACTTTGCCAAAAAAGGGTCATAATTCACTGCGAAATTGAGGTGTGACCACGTTGCGTTTTGCGCCGTTTCCTGTCGCGGGCACTAGGCCGACCCACACAACTGAGGTACCATTTTTCTCGGAAGACATTGGGGAACGCGGGGTGGGTGTAAATTTGTGGATCCACGCAGATTCCAGAACTTTCTACCACAGAAATGTGGGGAAAATATGGGTTTTTTTGCCAATTTTTTAGGTTTGCAAGGGATTCTGGGTAACAGAACCTGGTGGGAGGCAGTCAAGTCACCCCATCCTGAATTCCCCTGGGTGGCTAGTTTTCAAAAATGTATAGGTTTGCTAGGTTTCCCTAGGTGCCGGCAGGGCTATGGTTAAAAAACTACAGCTAGGCACTTTGACAAAAAAGGGTCATTTTTCACTGCGAAATTGAGGTGTGTCCACGTTGCGTTTTGTGCCGTTTCCTGTCGCGGGCACTAGGCCGACCCACACAAGTGAGGTACCATTTTTCTCGGAAGACTTTGGGGAATGCGGGGTGGGTGGAAATTTGTGGATCCACCACAGAAATGTGGGGAAAATGTGGTTTTTTTGCCAATTGTTTAGGTTTGCAAGGGATTCTGGGTAACAGAACCTGGTGGGAGGCAGTCAAATCACCCCATCCTGGATTCCCCTAGGTGTCTAGTTTTCAAAAATGTATAGGTTGGCTAGGTTTCCCTAGGTGCCGGCAGGGCTATGGTTCAAAAACTACAGCTAGGCACTTTGCCAAAAAAGGGTCATTTTTCACTGCGAAATTGAGGTGTGTCCACGTTGCATTTTGTGCCATTTCCTGTCGCGGGCACTAGGCCGACCCACACAAGTGAGGTACAATTTTTCTCGGAAGACTTTGGGGAACGCGGGGTGGGTGGAAATTTGTGGATCCACGCAGATTCCAGAACTTTCCACCACAGAAATGTGGGGAAAATGTGTTTTGTTTTGCCAATTGTTTAGGTTTGCAACGGATTCTGGGTAACAGAACCTGGTGGGAGGCAGTCAAGTCACCCCATCCTGGATTCCCCTGGGTGTCTAGTTTTCAAAAATGTATAGGTTTGCTAGGTTTCCCTAGGTGCCGACAGAGCTATGGTTCAAAAACTACAGCTAGGAACTTTGCCAAAAAAGGGTCATTTTTCACTGCGAAATTGAGGTGTGTCCACGTTGCGTTTTGCGCCGTTTCCTGTCGCAGACACTATGCCTACCCACACAAGTGAGGTACCACTTTTCTCAGAAGACTTAGGGGAACGCGGGGTGGGTGGAAATTTGTGGATCCACGCGGATTTCAGAACTTTCCACCACAGAAATGTGGGGAAAATGTGGTTTTTTTGCCACTTTTTGTAGGTTTGCAAGGGATTCTGGGTAACAGAACCTGGTGGGAGGCAGTCAAATCACCCCATCCTGGATTCCCCTGGGTGTCTAGTTTTCAAAAATGTATAGGTTTGCTAGCTTTCCCTAGGTGCCGGCAGAGTTATGGTTCAAAAACTACAGCTAGGCACTTTGCCAAAAAAGGGTCATTTTTCCTGCGAAATTGAGGTGTGTCCACGTTGCGTTTTGCGCCTTTTCCTGTCGCAGACACTAGGCCTACCCACACAAGTGAGGTACCATTTTTCTCGAAAGACTTTGGGGAACGCGGGGTGGGTGGAAATTTGTGGATCCACGCGGATTCCAGAACTTTCCACCACAGAAATGTGGGGAAAATGTGTTTTCTTTTACAATTGTTTAGGTTTGCAAGGGATTCTGGGTAACAGAACCTGGTGGGAGGCAGTCAAGTCACCCCATCCTGGATTCCCCTGGGTGTCTAGTTTTCAAAAATGTATAGGTTTGCTAGGTTTCCCTAGGTGCCGACAGAGCTGTGGTTCAAAAACTACAGCTAGGCACTTTGCCAAAAAAGGGTCATTTTTCACTGCGAAATTGAGGTGTCCCCATGTTGCGTTTTGCGCCGTTTCCTGTCGCGGGCACTAGGCCTACCCACACAAGTGAGGTACCACTTTTCTCGGAAGACTTAGGGGAATGCGGGGTGGGTGGAAATTTGTGGATCCACGTGGCTTTCAGAACTTTCCACCACAGAAATGTGGGGAAAATTTGTTTTTTTTGCCAATTTTTTAGGTTTGCAAGGGATTCTGGGTAACAGAACCTGGTGGGAGGCAGTCAAGTCACCCCATTCTGGATTCCCCTGGGTGTCTAGTTTTCAAAAATGTATAGGATTGCTAGGTTTCCCTAGGTGCCGGCAGAGCTATGGTTAAAAAACTACAGCTAGGCACTTTGCCAAAAAAGGGTCATTTTTCACTGCGAAATTGAGGTGTCCCCACGTTGCGTTTTGCGCCGTTTCCTGTCGCGGGCACTAGGCCGACCCACACAAGTGAGGTAACACTTTTCTCGGAAGACTTAGGGGAACGCGGGGTGGGTGGAAATTTGTGGATCCACGCGGATTTCAGAACTTTCCACCACAGAAATGTGGGGAAAATGTGGTTTTTTTGTCAATTGTTTAGGTTTGCAACGGATTCTGGGTAACAGAACCTGGTGGGAGGCAGTCAAGTCACCCCATCCTGGATTCCCCTGGGTGTCTAGTTTTTAAAAATGTATAGGTTTGCTAGGTTTCCCGGCAGAGCTATGGTTCAAAAACTACAGCTCGGCACTTTGCAAAAAAAGGGTAATTTTTCATTGAGAAAATGTGGTGTGTTCACGTTGGGTTTTGAGCCATTTCCTGTCGTGGGCACTATGCCTACCCACACAAGTGAGGTACCATTTTTATCGGGAGACTTAGGGTAATTCAGATTTGTAAAGCAACTGTTATTACCTATTGACTTTCGATGCATTTCTGCCTTCCAAATGAAAGACATTGTGTAAAAAAGAAGTCATTTTGAAAAATGACCGATAATTCTCATGCTAGTATGAGTATTCCCAATTTCGAAAATGTGCAAATATCTACTGTTTCTAAACTCTATAATTTGTTCCCATTTCAGAAATACTTAGGTGTCTTTCATACCGATTTTTCCATGTATACATTTTCCCACAATAATTGCTATATACCCGGTACATAATAAAAAGCCATTGCAAATTGCTGCTCAGTTTTTGACTCTGGGTTCGTCGGGTTCTTGGTGAACCTACAAGTCCTATATATCCCCACAACCAGTAAGGTCCAGCAGATGTAACGGTATATTGCTTTCAAAGAGCTGTCATAATTAGAAGAAGTTACAGGTAAAAACGTTGACACAAAAGGCTGTTTTTTTCAACTAATTTTCAATTTTTCCTATATTTAACTGTAAGTTTCTATAAAGAAACCTTGATGGATCTACACAAATGACCCCTTGCTGAATTCAGAATTTTGTCTACGTTTCTAAAATGTATAGCTTTCCAGGATCCATTATTGCTTTCATACCCATTTCTACCATTAACTGGAAGGAAGTTGAAAGCACAAAAAATAGCAAAAATAGGCTATGTCCCAGAAAAATGCCAAAACTGTGTAAAAAATGTTGGTTTTCTGACAAAAGTCTGTCATTCCCTAAAAGCTGGGGAAATGGTGATTTCAGCCCCACAAACCCTTTTTGATACCATTTGCAGGAAAAACCCAGACGCTTTCATTTGCAGCCCTTTTTTCCCATTTTTCCCAAAAAAACAAAATTTAGCTGTATTTTAGCTAATTTCTGGGACTTCTCCAGGGGAATCCACAAACCCTGGGTACCTTTACAATCCCCATGATGTTGGAAGAAAAGAACGCAAATTTGGCGTGGATACCTTATGTGGTCAAAAACTTACAGGGGCCTTAGCGCGCACTACCCCAAATAGCCCAAAAAAGGCTTAGCACAGGGGGGGGGGGGGAAAGGCCTAGCAGCGAAGGGGTTAAATGTGGGGAAATAATCGATGCACTTTATGTTTGACAAAGGCTGTGTGATCAGCTGAAATGCATTCCACTTTACAAGTGCTGTCTGTGAATAAACGGAAATGTTACATAAATTTGAGTGCGGGCCTTCTCTAGATGTGGAGAAAAATGTTCATAGTTAATGAGACGTTTGTGGTATCACCTCTTTCCTGTACTACTGTCGATCAGGATGTGCTCCAGCAAATCCACGAACCCAGGGTGAAGTTGTTAGTGATGGAGAGCCCCCGAGCACTACATCGGAATAACAGTGAATGGTTGGGATGAAAGTAACAGCGTGAGTTCTGTGCTGGGAGCCGAAGGGCTACCCTTGGTGGGGACTTGAGCTCTGCAGGATACCCTTTTATTTTATTTATTGAGGTAATCGGAGCCGGGCACTGCTAAAGGAACAAGCCGAGCAGTGAATCCAAGGGGTCATGGTATTGACTGCCAGCGCTTGCTTTATGAAAATGAAAGTTCTAGCAGCTACATACGGAGGAAACAAGGTGAGCGCTGCTGTGTGACATTGCACATTATGGAGTCAAAAAATGCGTTTATCAGTGCTTCATTAAAATTATATGTTTGGTTGGAAGGACAGTAAATGAGTACTTACCTGCACGTTCGTGGGAAAAAAACATCATGAAAGGATGTCAGCACTTAGAAGCAGCCATGCAAAAAGAACTGTGATGCTATTAATGATTTCATGAGGAAAAATGCAGCACACACTAGGCCAATAATAGAATTGGTGTTAATGGCTTTTATGTTACAGAAGTCCATATACTGCTAGAACTATTGAGCAAGAGCAGATGATTTTAATTGTACTTACCTACAAGTGATTACCAATTGATAAACATTGTGACGTTTACATTCAGAAGACATATGAGAACGAGAGTAACTCTTTCATGTCCATGCAAGTGGCAACACCTGTGGAGAGCATTTAAATGTGAGGAAATAATCGGTGCACTTTATGATTGACAAAGGCTGTGTGATCAGCCGAAATGCGTTCCAGTTTACAAGTGCTGTCTGTGAATAAATGTAAATGTCACAAAGATTTGAGTGTGGGCCTTCACTAGATGTGGAGAAAAATGTTCAAAGTTAAAGAGGCGTTTGTGGTATCACCTCTTTCCTGCACCACCGGCAATGAGGATGTGCTCCAGCAAATCCACAAACCCAGGGTGAAGTTGTTAGTGCTGGAGAGCCCCCGCGCACTACATCGGAAAAAATTTGAATGGATGGGATGAAAGTAACAGCGTGAGTTTGGTGCTGGGAGCCAAAGGGCTACCCTTGGCGGGAATTGAGCTCTGCAGGATACCCTTTTATTTGATTTATTGAGGTAATCACAGCCCGGCACTGCTAAAGGCACAAGCTGAGCAGTGAATCCAAGGCATCATCGTATTGACTGCCAGCGCTTGTTTTATGAAAATGAAAGTTCTAGCAGCTTCAAACAGAGGAAACAAGGCGAGCTCTGCTGTGTGGCTTTGCCAATTATGGGGTCAAATAATACTTTTATCATTGCTTCTTCAAAGTTATATGGTTAGCTGGCCGCAGTTGGAAGGACTGTGAATTAGTGCTTACCTGCGCGTTCGTGGGAATAAATCATCATGAAAGGCTGCCAGCATTTAGAAGCAGCCATGCAAAAAAAACTGTGATACTATTAATGATTTCATGGGGGAAAATGCAGCGCACATGAGGCCAATAATGGAATTGTTGTTAATGACTTTTATGTCACAGAAGTCTGTATACTGCTAGAACTATTGAGAAAGAGCAGGTGGTTTTAATTGTACTTTCCTAAAAGTGATTGCCAAACGATAACATTGAGACATTTACATTTGGAAGAATTATGAGAACGAGAGTACCTCTTTCATGTCCATGGAAGTTGCAACACCTGTGGAGAGCATTTAAATATGGGAAAATAATCGGTGTACTTTATGGTTGACAAATGTGTGATCAGCCAAAGCGCATTCCAGTTTACAAGTCAGTAAATAAATGGATGTGGAGAAAAATGCATATACCTACCTAATGGCGGTCGCCAGTAGGTAGTTATAGTTAGGACCATGTTTCCATGGTAAAGGCATTTTTTGACTTGACTATAACTTTGGTGTTGTTTGACCAGTCTTCATGAAATTTTCCCACAAAAGTGTCAAGGTGGGTTCTATTGTCATGGAAAGTTTGGGGGTGATCCATGCAGTGGGGACCGCGATTTGGCCGTGAAGTAAGGTTGCGTTTGTAATGTTAAATCCCATAGGAACTTTTAGCCACACCTACAGCCCGAACCGCTGAACGGACTTACAAAAAAATTGGCAGGGAGGTAGATGTCGGTTCAAGGAATTGCCTTTTGCTTATTTGGTGAAAAATCCGTTCAGTAGTTGTTGAGAAATGTAAGTTTAAATTATAGTGATATCTCTGGTGGCGGATATTTCACGGAGGTTTCGCGATGAATCGTTAATGCACGCGCCAATGAGAATGCTCTGATTGACAGGACGCAACCTGAACAGAAAGTTACGGGCGCCATTTAATCTATCGGGAACAGTTCCCGGGGCTGAAAATTTGTGTGAAAGCCCGCATAAGGGGTCAGGGTGGAGATACTCTGACCGCATGGTTGAGAAATGGGGGTGTTAGTGACACAAGCTATGTCCAAAATAGATTTTTTTAATTGCGTGCGATATTCACCACAAAGCTGCGACTGCCAGCAAGGCCCCCCATGTACCGTCGGGGGGACAGCGCGACTAACAACGTCGTCGCGAATATTGGTGGAAACATAAAAAAATATATCAGTGATTCATTAATATGCATTGTTATAGAGATATTGAGATTCTGATAAATGTTTTTTAGTGTTATTTATATACTGAGTTATGTACTGTGATGGTTAGAATTAATTATATAGTTATAATTTTTTGATGTTGGTGGCTATTGAGTTCCTGCTTTTGCTTTCCGCTTCCGCAGCGTAACCGCGAGGATCGCGATGAGCAACATCATTGCGATCTCCGGCCTCACCACGAAAACGGAAAATAGATTTTAGAGATGGTTGTTCTAGAAATACACTAGAAAAACATGAGTTTGAAGTGTACAGTAATAAACCCCTAGTGTGTAAAATACTGTAATATGTGTGCATATATGTGCTTTTACTTTATGGCAAAGGCGCAATCGTCGCGGTTAACAACGTCATTGCGTAACTGCGAAAACGGAAAATAGGTCTGAAAGATGGTTTAAACATGGTTTAAACATGCTTTGAAAGAAGTTTGTATATAGTAATATGTGTAGGGCAATGTTCAGAATGGATTTTTTTACATATTATTGTTGGATGTGTTGGTGGTCATTGAATGTCTGCTTTTGTTTTCTGCTTTCAAGACATGTCAGTGGGGATCGCGATGTCGTCGCAAATATAAAAATTTAAAGAAAAAAACCAACGCTTATTAATCCATTGAAGAAAATACAAGCTTATAAAAATGCCCCTTATAGAGCCATTTTAGATAGAAGAATGCAATTTAAAAAAATTAAATTCAATAAGAAAAATCATAAGTTCCATGGACGTTATAGATGGGAAATAAAATTTAAAAACCTTAGAAATTCACAGAAAAAAACAAAGGTTACAGGGACATTATAATGAGGATTTAGCATTTAAAAAACCTTAGAAATTCACTGAAAAAAACAAAGGTTACAGGGTCGCTATAGTTAGGAAATAGAATTAAAAAAACCTTAGAAATTCAGTGAAAAAATCAAAGGTTACAGTGACGTTTTAGTTAGGCTGATATTTCACTTGTACAAAACCAGAGAAATTCAGCAGTTATAGTTAGCTGAGCTAACTATAACTTGCGCCCCCGCAATACACTGCTTATGACCTTACATATTACATAAATCATGACATGGTCAGTGACATCACCCATGACATCTCAAATGATATCACTGATGGCATCATCCACTAAATCTCTGACCCACATATAACCTTTCATACATCCACTCCAACTTCCACACCACCATTATCAAAACCATTGACACACCCATGCCAGTACTTACATACCCACTCTCTGTATCATAGGTATACACACACATCCACTCAGTCACTCATATAGCCACTCATACACAACTCGCTCACTAATACAGCCACTGGTATATCCTCTCATACACCCATACAGCCACTGACTGACACACTGTCGGTCACTCATAGAGCTACTCTCACACCTACTCAATCACCTAGAGTCACTCACACAGCCCTTTACTCACCTTTACAGTTATACACACTCACTTATTCATACAGATACTAACACATACTCACTCACCTATAAAGTCACTCACACAAGCACACACTCATCCATACAGCTACTATCACAATGCCTCACTCACACATACAGTCACTTATATACTCCAACACTCATCTATACTGCCTTTCACATATCCGGATACTTACCCATTTACCACTGACACATGCATTCACTCACTGACACACCCATACACACACTCAGTCACCTATACAGCCCCTCACTTACACACTCACTAACTCATAAAGCCACTGACTCACCCACTCACTCATCCATGCAGGCAGTCACATACCTTCTCACCCAGACACTCATATACCCATACTGGTACTCAGACACCCAATTAATCACCCTTACAGCCACTCAAGTACCCACTCACCAACCCATACAGCCACTTAGACACCATCTGACAGACTGATACAGACATTCTCAAAACCTAGTCACTCACCCATACATTCACTGAGACACCTAATCACTCACTTATACAGTCAGTCATGCACCCACTGAATCATCCATACAGGCATTCATACAGCCACTGATTCATCAATACACCTTGTTATATATATTTAACACTCATGAGCACTTTGTCATCAGTGATGTCATTTGAGATGTAATCAGTGATGTCATCAGTGATGTCACCGACCATGTCATGAGTGATGTAATATGTGAGGTCATAAGCAGCTAACTATAACTGCTGAAGTTCTCTGGCTTTGTACGAGTGAAATATCAGCCTAACTCTAACGTCCCTGGAACCTTTGGTTTTTTCACTGAATATATATATATATATATATATCAACACACGCTGTTACCTCGTAGCACCAACAGCAACCACGGACACCATGAGCTTTCAAAGCAGTGTTTATTCAGCAAAAATGGAACCACTCGACGCGTTTCGGGATACACTCCCTTGATCTCGTGATATATATATATCACACCACTTTTCCCAACGGGAGTTCCGCTCCGTTTTCTGGCATGCTGAAATAAACTAAAGCTGTAACATATCTGAATACCTCCTTACTCGTGAGTGCGAGCGGAACTCCCGTTGGGAAAAGTGGTGTGATTTATCATCGGCTTGGCTCTGCCGAAACCGCAACCGCACCGCCTAGAGCGCCCAGGAGTCAGAATAGTGGGCCGTTGTGAAGGAATATATATATATATATATATATATATATATATATATATATATATATATATATATATATATATATATATATATATTCAACACTCCTCTCCAGCAGAAAAAGAAATGGGTCGCACTCCAGGGAGACTTCAAAATTCCTTTACTTTCCAAACAATTCAATACGTTTTCATAGAAACACCAGAAACCAACGTGTTTCGGTCTCACTGAGACCTTGATCACGGTAACGCCCACATTTGTTTCAACCAGTATCAACATTTTCATTCATTGCATCATTTCCTATTAACAACAAGCATTGAAAATGCAATAGGTCTCGCCTTTGATTAAGTTAAAGCCATTTGCTTTGCTAATGGTATTGTACAGCAAAGAAAATGGCTTTAAGTTAATCAAAGGCGAGACCTATTGCATTTTCAATGCTTGTTATTTCAGAGCTCTCTCTGTGCAGATGCTCTGCCTCTGGGCCGTTAACATGCCATCTTTCTTCTCTTGTTTCGGCAGTATTGCAGAAGAGCTCTGGGAGGAATCACTGACAGAATATCGAAGGTCAGAAAATCGACCTACAAAAATATCGCAGCAACAATATCGAAGTCAAGAATATCGACATCCTATCTACATTATGGTAAGTACAAAAATATTTTTTTTTAAATATCGTCAAAAATATCGTTGTTAAATTTATCGTTTTTGTTTAGTTAAAAAAAGTAATGTAAAATAAAGTAAATAATACATATAATTAAAATAAACGGTTAAAAATATTTTAAAATGTTTAAAAATTATAAATTAAATATATATAGTTTATAAATACATTTAATATATACATATAATATATAATATATACACTTACTTATTAATATGTTTTAATAATTATTTTAATAACTTATAAATTAAGAAAATCTTATAAATTATAAATACATCTATACACATAAAAGAATAACATAAATAAAAATTAAATAAATATATGTAACAAATTAAAAAAATTAAAATTATTTTAAAAATTAATTATATACTACATTAGCTAAAATAATACAAAAAATATTAAATAGTGGAGGGAATAAAATTACTATCCCAACTCCAAACAGTGCAACAGTAGGGTAAATGTTGGATAGCGTAGGTGTTAAAATTACTATTCCCACTCCAATGAGTGCAACAGTAGGGAAGGTGTTGGATAGCGTAGGGGTAAAAATTACTATTCCCACTCCAGTGAGTGCAACAGTAGGGAAAGTGTGGGATAGCGTAGGGGTAAAATTTACTATTCCCACTCCAGTGAGTGCAACAGTAGAGAAAGTATTGGATAGCGGAGGGGTAAAAATTACTATTCCCACTCCAATGAGTGCAATAATAGGGAAAGTGTGGGATAGCGCAGGGGTAAAATTTACTATTCCCACTCCAGTGAGTGCAACAGTAGGGAAAGCGTGGAATAGTGTAGGGGTAAAAATTACTATTCCCACTCCAAAGAGTGCAACAGTAGGGAAAGTGTTGGATAGCATAGGGATAAAAATTACTATCCCCACTCCAAAGAGTGCAACAGTAGGGAAAGTGTTGGATAGCGTAGGGGTAAAAATTACTATTCCCACTCCAGAGAGTGCAACAGTAGGGAAAGTGTTGGATAGCGTAGGGGTAAAAATTACTATTCCCACTCCAGTGAGTGCAACAGTAGGGAAAGTATTGGATAGCGGAGGGGTAAAAATTACTATCCCCACTCCAGTGAGTGCAACAGTAGGGAAAGTGTTGGATAGCGTAGGGGTACAAATTACTATTCCCACTCTAGTGAGTGCAACAGTAGGGAAAGTGTTGGATAGCATAGGGGTTAAAATTAACATACTTATAATTAAATTATTTTTTATAAATAAATAACGATTTAATTATTAAATAACAATAAATTAATTACCAATACCAATAAATAATTAATAAAAAATAATTACCAATTAATAATTAATTAACAATAAATTAATTTTAAATACCAATAAATAATTATTATTAAAAATAAATTACCAAATAAAAATTAGTTAACAATAAATTATTTTCCAATACCCAAAAATAATAATTATTAAAAAGTAAATACCAATTAATAATTAATTAACAAAAAATTTATGATAACTACCAATAAATAATAATTAATAAACATTAATGACCAATTAATCATTATTAAACAATACATTAATTTACATTACCCAAAAATAATATTTATTTAAAATTAATTACCAAATAATAATTTATTAACAATAATTTATTTATCAATACCCAAAAATAAAATTTATAATTTCTTAATTAGAATTAAATTACTTCCCACCCTATTTCCCTATAAACTCACAACCCGCTCCAATAATAAATTAATATACTTAATATAATTATCAATTAATCAATTAATAAAAATTAATTACCAATTAATAAAAATGAATTACCAATTAATAATTCATTAACAATAAATTAATTACCAATACCAATAAATAAAAATAAATAATTACTTAATTACAATTAAAATACTTCCCACCCTATTCCCCTATAAACCCACAACCCGCTACAGAACTAAAACGCAAAATTTAATTAAAATTAATTAATAATTCCTAAAAATTATTAATGTATTTACTATAATTAAATTACTTCCCACCCTATTCCCCTATAAACCCACAACCCGCTACAGTACTAAAACGTATATACTACTTAAAAAAGATTACTAACTTATAGAAATGTTATACATATATTTAAAAACCAGTACAATACTTAACAAAAAATATATAACACATACATATAAAATACATAATAAAATACATAACACTAACATAAATATCGATATTAGTAACATCGATTTTTTTGCTATCGATATTACTAACTTCGATATTAACAAAAACGATATTACTTACCTTCAGGTCGATATTCTGGTCGTCGATATTCTTGATTTCGATATTCTGTCCCTACGATATTTGAAACTCGATATTACTGTAGGTCGATATTCTAAACTCGATATTTAGACTGTGCACCCTCTGGGAGCCCTTCCTTGCCCCTCGGTGCGAGGATAGGCTTGCTGCTCTGACTACAACATCCAGAATGCATCTGGGATACTAATCTAGATAGCCAGCTGTTAAGGGGGTAAAAATAATAGCTTCAGAGATAGGAAGTAGTCTAAAGTGGAAGATGCTAGGACGGCCAAACACGGAGGGTGTGGAGAAAGAGGGGTGGGAGTATAGGGAAGAGATAGAATTAGAGAGGAGAGGTTGGAGGGGAGTGGGGGAGGGATGGAGAGGACAGGACAAGAGGGGATTGGGCGGGAAGGGCTGGGAAGAGAAGAGGGGAGGTGAGGGGGGAGGTGGGGAGGGGATGGGATGGGATGGGAAGAGAAGAGAGAGGGGGAGGCGGGGAGGGGAGGAGAGTGGAGGCTAGTTAAACTTTAAGAGGGAGAGAAAGAGAAAGGTGTGAGAGAATGGGAAAGAAGGAAACAGGAGAGTGAAGAGAGATGTCAAAGAAGATTGGGGGTAGGGTTAAAAATGGATGGGGAGAGTGGTCAAAAAAGAGTAGGGCAGAAAATAAAAGAGGGCATCACAGAGTGGGCAGAGGGTGCACGGGTGCGAGGCAGAGGCAAGAGGTGAGAGGGCAGTCGAAGGCGGGAGGGGAAGAGGGGTCTGGAAGGAGGGGTTCCAAGTAACACGAGAAGGGGGTCCGGGGAAAGCCACCGGCTGTTGGGGGAGAAGGGGCTGTCTGAGGGCAGGACTGGGGAGGGAGAGAGCAGCTGCTCCAGAAAGAGTGAAGGGGGGACCCTGGGGCAGAGAAGCAGAAAGTGTCTGAAAGGGGCAGAGAGACGGGGCTGAGAGGGAGGGAGGTGTCTGAGGCCAGGACTGCAGGGAGGGAGGAGCCGCTTGGGACAGGCGGAAGGGGCCCCGGGTCAAGAAGGAGGGGGGCACTGACCAGGGCAGGGAGACGGGCTAGAGAGGGGAGGAGAGGGAGAGAGGGCAGTCATAACAATAACAACTGGTAGGGGAGCAAAGGACAGCACGGACACCATAATGGATTAAGTAAACATTTTAACAACTCTGGACCTCATTCCGCTTAGAGACTTTTGTTTTTTAACATAGTGTGCATATGTACAACAAGAGAGGCTGAAATGAGTAACGCTAAATTGTTACAGTAAGTACTTGACCACGAACAAAGCCATAATGCATGCGCTAACAAAAAAAAAAAGAAAACAATGAGAGAAAGGGGGATATGGAGACAGAAAGAAAGACGACGATGACAGAAAAGAGGAGAAATAGGAGGCAGAGGGTGAGAAAAACGAGAGAGACAGCGAAAAAAAGTCTGTTTCTGTTCACTCTCTAAAGTGAAAAGGCCCGGTTTAAATGACCCTGCAGGGGGCGGGCCTGCACAAGTCCCCCGTCTTACCCCGAGTACTGGTGCATATAATGATGCACGGATGGAAGGGGTCTGGTGCACACATCTCAAGGGGAGCTTTACTGATGCCATTGTTTTCTCTCACATACCGTGCAGGCTGCAGAAAGGTGCATTCATTAACCGCCTCTGCAGGCACCACCCTGAGAGGTCACTCCGTGGTTACGCTAATAGCATTAATCTCCATCCAGACATGGCATCTCTCGCCCTGCTGTGAACTCTTGGGAAAACAGTCTGCTTGCAAGAAATGTCTTTGAGAACCTCAGCCGACCTCAGCCGGGGGCAAATGAAGGATCAAGCACGGAGCCCCGAAGTCCTCTTCCGAGCGCTTGTGAATGCACTTCTGAGCGCTTGTGAATGCACTTGTGCGTGCTTGTGAGCACAGAGGCGGCTATGTAGTATAAAAAACAAGCAGCAAGCAGCTGATCGATCCTCACGCCGTGTCTCAGAGGCTGATCGAAGTGCGTCCGGAACACGCACGGAAAGCAGACACTTGCTTATATCGCGCTTTCTCCCAAAAACAAAAAAGTGCCATTTGAATTAAGAAATCCATATAATTAAATTAAAGATGCGACTCCAAAGAAAAGTAGAAAAAAAATATAGTGGTCACGGTCCCGAAAATGAAAGCGGACTGCACATGCAAAATATAGTGGTTGCGGTCCCGAAAATGAAAGTGGACCGAGCATGTAGCTTACAAAATAAGAAATCCATATAATTAAATTAAAGATGCGACTCGAAAGAAAAGTAGAAAAAAATATATAGTGGTCGCGGTCCCGAAAATGAAAGCGGACCAAACATGCAAAATATAGTGGTCGCGGTCCCGAAAATGAAAGCGGACCAAGCATGTAACTTACAAAATAACAAATGTAAAATATAGTGCTTACCGAGTAATTGACGGAGGCCGTGTCCCTCCGCAAGTAAATGATCCAATCCCGCTAGGCGTGGTTAAAAGGAGACAGGGTGGCAACAAGGAGTGATTGACATGCCTTCGGTGCAATCATTGCACTGCCTTTGGCATAATTCGTGACGCCAAACGACGCGCACGAATGAAAACTGAAGGCGGTGCTGGGACACGGCTTCTGGAATCGTATCGATTCCAAGAAGCCCTTGTATGACGAGAGCAGCGCATGCGCTGCTTACGTCAGGCTGAGACCTAAAAGCTAGGCGTTATGGGAGTTGTAGTTTCCGAAAATAAAACATAAAATAACTTAACAATAGTGTATTACTCCGGTTAGAGAATGCATTAGTGTTCATGGGAAAAATTAATTCATTTAAAATTCCATCTGTAATCAAGTCCAATTTGTGATTAACAATTTATGATAATTCATTATACATCATTATCGGTTACTATGCCGGCGGTTTGAAAACATGCTGACCAATAAGACCCTCCAGTGGGACATTATAGTTAGGGTGAGATTTCTCTCATACACAACCATTTAAATTCAGCAGTTATAGTCACCCGCAATGCACTGCTTGTGATTTCACAAATTACATCACTCATCCCATGGTTAGTGACATCACTGATGACATCTCAAATGACATTACCGATGACATCATCCAGTGAGTGTTAGTGTTTTATCAAAGTTTTTGAGATTTAAAGATATATGCTAAGCTACTGCATAAGTTTAATTACTATTGTTTCTGTACTAGTGATTAGTCGTATTATTTCTAATACATCTCATCTGAGTTGCTGTGTAGCTGTCTGTATCAGTGTGTGAGTAGCTGTCTGAGTGGTTGTATGGGAGTGTGAGTGGTTATATGGATGTGTTAGTGGGTGTGTGAGCAGCTATATGGGTGAGTGAGTGGCTGTGTGAGTGACTATATTGTAGAGTGAGTGGGTGTATGAGTAGCTGTATGGGCGAGTCAGTGGCTATGTGAGTGGCTGTATAGGTGTGTGAGTGGGTGTGTGAGTGGCTGTATGGGTGACTGAGTGGCTATGTGAGTGGTTGTGTGGGTGAGGTAGTAGGTGTGTGAGTGGCTGTTTGGATGAGTAGCTGTTGGAGTGTGTGTATAGGTAAGTGAATGGGTGTGTGAGTGGCTGCTTGGGAGAGTGAGTGGGTGTGTGAATGGTTGTATGGATGTGTGAATGGGTATGTAATGGTTGTGTGAGTGGTTGTATGGGTGAGTCAGTGGTTGTGTCAGTGACTGCATGGGTAAGTGAGCAGGTATGTGAGTGGCTGTATGGGTAAATAAGTGGGTATGTGAGTGGCTGTCTCAGTGAGTGAGTTGCAATGTGATTGGCTGTATAGGTGAGTGTGTGGCTGTGTGAGTTTCGGTAAGGGTGAATGAGTGGGTGAATAAGTGGTTGTATGGGTCTGTCAATGGGTATGTGAGTGGCTGTGTGGATATGTGAGTGGGTTTATGAGAGGTAGTATGGGTGTGTGAGTGGGTCTGTGGATGATGTCATGAGTGATGTCATTTGAGATGTTTCAGTGATGTCACAGACCATGTCATGAGTGATGTAATTTGTGAGGTCGTAAGCAGTGCATTGCGGGGGCATGAGTTATAGTTAGTTCAAGTAACTATAACTGCTGAATTTCAATGTTTTTGTACGGGTGAAATCTGAGCCTAACTATAACGTCCCTGTAACCTTTGGTTTTTTCAGTGAATTTCTACGTTTTTTTAAATGTTTTTTCCTAACTATAACATCCCTGTAACCTTTGAGAGTGGGTGTGTGAGTGGCTGTATGGGGCTGTGAGTGGTTTTGTAGCTGTGTGAGTAGCTGTATGAGTTAGTGAGTGGGTAGTTGAGTGGCTGTCTGGGTCAGTTATTGGGTGGTTTTGCAGGTGGGTGAGTGGGTGTATGAGTGGCTGTATGGTTGATAACTGGGTGTGTGAGTGGCTGCATGAGTTTGCAAATGGGTATGTAAATGTCTGTATGGGTGTAAGGGTGGGTGTGTGAGTGTCTGTATGGGTCTGTGAGTGAATGTGTGTAAGGGGTTCTCTGGATCTCTGAGTGGATGTTTCAGTGACTGTATGGGTGTGTGAGTGGGTGTGTGAGTGGCCGTATGGATGAATAACTAGGTGTGTGAGTAGCTGTATGGGTGAGTGAGTGGCTGTGTAGGTGAGGGAGTGGGTGTGTGAGTGCCTCTATGGTTGGGTGAGTATCTGTATGGTCTGTGAGTGGGCATGTGAGTGCTTATATGGGTCTGTGAGGGGGTGTAAGTGGTTATTTGGGTCTGTGAGTGGGTATGTAAGTGGCTGTAGGGGTCTGTGAGGGGGTGTGTGAGTGAATGTGTGAATGGTTGTGTGGGTCTGTGAGTGGATGTGAGAGTGGCTGAATGCATATGTGAGTGGGTGTCTGTGTCAGTGTGTCAGTAGCTGTGTGAGTGACTGGGTCAGAACAGACCCTTACCTGCCCCTTCATCCAACATAAGCCCACAGTTTTGCACAAAATGTCTACCCACTGAAGTACTTTGTATTGGCTAATTGGTAAGTACTACCTCATTGGGTAAATGTCTAGTGCATAATATACACTACAGCTGCATGATGGACCACGAGGAAATGTCTCTAGTGACCTTGTGTGCATGTAGTTTCGTAAATGTGATTGTTCCTCGAGGTCTTCATCCACAAATCTGTGATAACATGAATCCTTGCTAGCGAAGAGGACAAGACTACAAAGAAGGGAATCGCCACCAAACAAGGGTACTGCCCCTTAACTTTCTAAAGTAAGTGCTTCTTTGTCTGGCGGAGATGTCCTCGAAATCCTCTGCATCAAGAACGCATCACCAAAATCATCGGGAAATGTGCTCAGCGGCTTTTTGGTAAGCTGTCCATCAACGTGGGAAAAGGTTGGAAGACCTTTCCATACTACTAAGGAAAACAGGATAGGGCCAAATGGGCAGAGCTTGAAGAAGATTTTGGACATTTGTACGCTCAGGGTAATTAAAAGGGAGAACCATGGACTCTGCTCTTACCAGGAGATGACAAGAAAGAAACCACTCATCACAGTCACTACAGATCAAATTGCGCTCCAACAGATCAATGATTCTTTCACCTATATTAAGGATTTCAAGGGGTGGGGGGCTGGGAGGCTCTCCTACCCGAGATGATTTCAGCCCCAGCGACTAAATTGTAAATCCTTAGGCAATCTCTCTACTTATTCACATGTATCAATATTGCATATTTAACAGAGCTCAATAACACACTGTTAGCCAAATTACAAAATTATTTATTTTCACTATTTAAGCATTGTACGCACATGTAACATATACATAAGAATAAAAACAGTCAAAAATACAGCTCTAAAAACACCATAGCAGTCAATCACATCAATCATAACCCATACAAGAACTAAAATCTCAATTGATAAACAAATGATGCAAAGTCCTGAATGATTCGGTCTACTTCTTGAACAAAATCTTTCAAATTTTCATAGACCTGATTATTTGAAATTTGAATTATAACAGAAATCATCCAATCTCCTAGTATCAACAGCGATTGATACATTTTATAGAATTGGAATGCATGCTGCACTTTGCATTTATTTCGGATATCATGGTGACTTTATGCACAGCTCTCTACGCATGTTTCGGCACTCTGGCCTTTATCAGGAGAGCCGTATTTATATAATTTAAATGATACCTCAACGTCCTATCTTTTGCTTATTTAACAACTCTTATGATGCAGCTAGCATGTCCATGAATCCTTCCTTATATGATGCAATGTTTTTGTGTGTCAAGTAACTACGCAGCTCAAATAGCTACCGGATCCTAAAATAGGACTTGTGGACCAATATTGCTCACGCGCTGTCTCTGAAACGTCCTGGCCTCCAAACTCAAATTACTTTAGTGAAGCTTCCACCCCTTCTCCAAAGAGTTTGTAGCACGTATTTCTAGTTGGACAACATGCCGCGGGGAAGCCGATCATACAGTGAGAGGGGACCCTTACCCAACCAAAGGCCCAAGTGACTCCATCCTTTGATACTGGGTGTTCTGGAGCTCACGCAGGGTACCCAGAGTACAGCATTGGGCACCGTGGGGGGAACTTCAATGCTCCTGCAGCCCCCGCCAGCTCCCCGCCTCCAGTGAGAGCCGGTATTGCACCTGCATGCAGGGAGCCACCAAATATGCTGCTCCCTGCATGTGGGAACAGTTTTTTCATCTGTTTAGCTGCCTGCTTCACAATGGGCATGAAAACAGATGAAAATTCCACTTCCAGTGATCTGGAGCAATTTTCCTGCAGGGAGCAGACTTACAATTTGCCCTCAATCTATCATGATCTGGACCTCAGTCGACATATCTCCCCACCTGAGATGAGAGAAGCCAAAAATAAGTAATTGTAACATAAACTTATATAGCGCAAAAACTGTCACCCTACGGGTATCCTGGCACTGCGACTTACCAAGTTGTCACTGGACAGAACAGATAGCCTATTCACTGATTTAGAGAGCTCATTTTACTCATCCCTAGGGAAGAGCCAGGTCTTTAAGCTTTTTCTGAATGGGAGCAGAGATTTAATTTGTCTGATGTTCAGGGGAAGATCATTCCAGAGTCGTGAGGCTACTACACCGAATGCTCTGCCACCCATCCTGGTCTTCTTAAATCTAGTGGTGGTTACCAGACTTGCACTGGAAGAACGGAGATTTCTCCCCGGAGTGTACCAGGTGAGTTCCTCCTGCATGGGCATTGGACCCAAACCATGTACTGCTCTGAACACAATACAGAGGGATTTAAATTGGATTCTCTCCTTAATGGGTAACCAGTGGAGGTCCTTTAGAGCTGCAGTCGTTGACGACCTGCGCTGCCTATTAAGCGTCAGTTTGGCTGCTATGGACTGGATCCTCTGCAGCTTCAATAGCACTGACTGTGGTGCTCCCAAATACAAAGAGTTGCAGTAGTCCAGTCTACTTAAAATTATACTCCTCACTACTAAGGGTCTAGTAGCAATAGGCAGTAGTGGGAGAATCTGGCGTAGTGCTCTTATCAGGGAGAAGCAAATACTAACTGTTTTATTGACTTGTGACTCCATTTGAAGGTTATCATCCATTAAAACCCCCAGGTTGCGTACTGTTCTTGCTGGAACCAGTGGTTTGTCCATAGTGGTGAGTCTGAACTCAGCCGGCAAAGGCCGCGTATACTACCTCCGTTTTTTCTCCGTTAAATTGTAAGGAGTTTGTCCTGAGCCAGTTAGAGGTGTGATACATGCACTCCTGGAATTTGTCTATGGATACTGCTTGATTTCCTTCCAGGGAAAACACCAATTGTGTGTCGTCCGCGTAATTGACTAGATCAATTCCAAAGGATTTGATGATTGGGATCAGGGGGCGCAGATAGATGTTGAATAGAATAGGGCTTATTGCAGAGCCCTGTGGCACCCCGTGTCGCACAGGGGTCTTTGGAGATGTGAACGGTGAGATGGTCACTACCTGTTGTCTGCCCGTCAGATATGATTGCAGCCACTTCAGTGCCCGTCCTTTCACTCCTATATTCTCTAGTCTTTTCAGCAGTATCTTGTGATTCACCATATCGAATGCGGCCGACATATCTAGTAATACTAGTACGGATGGATTGCCATTGTCGGCTCGCATTCTCAGGTTGTCAAGTACCGTCACTAGGGCTGTTTCAGTTCCATGCCCTGGTCGGAACCCGAATTGGTCCCTATCTAGCAGATGGTTTTCTTCTAGATATGAGGACAAGGATTTACTAACTGCCCTCTCCAGAATTTTTACTGGGTATGGCAGGAGAGAGATTGGTCTGAAACTCATTGGACTTTTAGGATCAAGAGACGGTTTCTTGAGCAGCGGAGTCACCACTGCCTGCTTCCAGACTTCTGGAACAGTTCCTGTTTCCAGTGACTGGCAGCAGATCTGCCGCAGCCAGGGGAATAGTTCTAGCTGAAACTCTTTCCATGTCCCATGTGGGAGAGGATCCAGAGGGGAGCCCGAGGATACACTTTGAGCAAGGTTGTTAAATGTATCCTCAGTAAGAGTTTGAAAGCATTCTAGAGCAGGCGGCTGAAGGCTATAAAATGCCTCTATCTGTTGCTCTTCTGCTAATATCTGAGATGGTTCCTTTTCCTCATCCAGACTACTGTTGTTGTTGGGGTTTAGACCCCCAACAATCTTATTAATCTTTTCATCAAAATGGGCAGCGATATCATCGCAAAGTTTCTGTGTCGCGTCCACTTTATTACCCATACATGCTGGATTGGATAGGTCCTTTATAATATTAAAGAGCATTTTTGATGCTGGCAATGTAAAAGGTTCTCCTATGCTATCATTTTTGAGACCATTAACCTAAATTACCCGAAGCTCTTGTCTCAGCAGGCTTCAGGCTTATTCGTTTCCTGACTCCTTACGTCTCTTGGGTTTCACAGGACAATCATGCAAAAAATGCCCCTGCTTGCCACAATAGAGACACAGCTTCTTATTTATGCATCTCTGCCTCTTTTCATCCCTTATAGACCCCTTTATGCTGCCAATTTGCATAGGTTCCGGTTCTTCAGAAGGTTTCTCAAGATCTACTCTCTCTTTATATAAAAGTCCGGTATTTGAAGGTCCTCTTTCCCTCTGCTGTTCACTTAATCTATGATCCAATTTGACTACTAGGTAAATCAAGGCATTGCAATACTAAGGAGGATCCATCACTTGAGCCAACATATCCTTCAATTCTTCCCTGAGTCCTCTGTAAAAAAGGTTGCTGCATTTAGCCTCAGGCCATTGTGCTTCTGCCATTAATTGGTTGAAGCTAGATATATATGTCATTGTACATTGGTACCTTGTTTAAGATTAAGTAACTCTGTATCAAATAACTGCATAAAATAATGTCTGTCAAATAACCTCCTCAATTCATTCTTGAAGGCTGTGTAATCGTGCAGAATCGGGTCATTGCGTTCTACCAAAGGTATTGACCACATGGTCACTGTGCCACCCAAATAGGACAACATAAATGCTACTTTAGCCTGTCCTGTAGGGAAACATGCAGCTTTACACATGAAATGCAACTAACATTGATTAATAAAGGTGGGAAATTTCATACGATCCCCCGTAAATCATTCAGGAGGGGTCAAGGGTATAGCTGGAGGGGTAGTAACTTGAATGACTGGAGGACCTCCTCCAGAAGCTGAGTCTGAAGAAATCAGATTTCCTGTAGCCCTTGTACTGGGCCCTGCAATAGTATTAAAAACACTACTCTGCTGTGAAGCATCTACCCTAAGAGTGAGGGCTTGAGTCTCTTTCTGTAAATTCCCAATCATATGGGCCAAATCTGTAAGGTTTATCTGTTGTTTTTCCATGTTGCTCAGGTGGAAAATGTATGTGGGCTTCGCGTTCTGTCAATTCTCACCTGAGTTTCCACAGGAGCAATACCCAAAATTTTCAGAAGTAAGGTCCCCACTTCCCCGCACCACCAGGACTGCCCAACTATGTCACAGCACGTCGTGGTGAGAGGGGGAAGAATAAAGAAAATGGAGATAAAGAACACCGGTCCCACAGAGCCAACTCCGAGAGGTACTTAAGGTCCCAGGTATCTTTATGTATTCCCTGAATGTAAAGAAGAGAGATAATACCAGTAGGTGTGAGTCCTTCCTACATGCGTTCAAGACCTGTATATATTACTAGGTAGATGCTTGTCATTATTTAACTACCTGTATAATTCCCCTCTTCTGAAATTAAATGAGTTACTGCTCACACAGAATTTGTGTGCAACCTACAAACAAGAAAACAAAGAAGGCAGATGCATTTAGAGTATGTTGCTGTATTATGCGAGGTGAAGAAATGCATTGAAAAAGCTCCCAGCCTACCTAAGTACAATTTCTGTCCTGTCTCCATATAAGCCCCAAGAACATAAAGGAATTCCAGACTTTTGGAATATAAAAGTAAGTTTAATCCTACTAGAATTTAAATAAAAAACTTAGAGCACAAAAATAGTGCAGGGCAAAAAACAAACACAGGATTCTAGGTATTAGGTACTCTTGCCCAAATGCTAAATATACTCCTTTCTTTATATACAGGTCAAGGAAAAGGCTGGCACAAATCAAAATGGAACCTCCAAAGTGCTAGAATAACATACAGATAAGTATTCTCAATATAGATATACAAATAGCGCAACAGCACATTACCATCTGAAATGAGGGAAAGCTTAAAGCATGTCCATTATGTCGTTTTCTAGACTGCAGGCAACTGCGAGACGAAGAAGGCAGGAGACATCAGGGACTGGTAGAAGAGCCGCCGTAAGCCCAATCCGAACGGCGGACCGATTGACAGAGTGACCCGGAAGTAGAAGGTAGGTGAGGTATAGGGCAGAAGAGACGCACACGAAGACTAGAATGTGAAGCATCCTTCTGCCCTCAATAGCCAGCTTTATCTTGGCGCTACTCTGCCCCTGCCACACACGAGACCTGGCATGGAGCATGACCCACATCGGGGAGGTGGTGGTCCCTGGGACTCTTAAGAGCCACTGGAGGGGGTCCGCGCGGTCCCCCTCCAATAAAAATAACAATTGGCCTGCCCCAGGAGGTGGTGGTTCCCTGGACCAAGATTGGCCATGTCGAGAAGAGCCACGTGTGTCCCACTCCCCATATTATATAATAATAAGCATCCAGGACATGGTCCACCCAGGGACTAATCTTTAAACAAATGCGGTGGATTTGCTGTTTATTTGCAGTTCCTTCCACAATTTCGCGGCAATTTTTTTTTAACAAATATTTTTTGTCCTGGCAGGGTCCCTGAGGGTCCCCAGCATGAGGGCTAGGGGGTCAGGGTATTCCTACTCTGGCCCCTTTTCTTTTTTGGTTTTTACTTTATTTTTGGGCTTGGCTGACTCCAATGCCCAAAATGGCTGCCAACACTTCCTGGTTGAAGCCTTGGCAGCCAATCAGATCACAGCAGTAGATCGGTTGGATTTGCGGAGGGTGTCCCCCCTAGATATACAAATTTGGTTTTCCTTTCATATCTTGAAAACTATTGACCGGATTTACACCAAATTACAAAAAGGGCTCTTTCTGGTCCAAAAGCTACCTCTCTCCCAAATTTGGTGTAATTCCGTCCAGCAGTTCATGCTGTAGTTGTGTTCAAAATCCCAATGAGAAATTATATGGGAATTTTGACCCCCCCTCCCTTTTCTCAACCCCTGCTTGGCAGATCACCACAAAGTTTTCTGTGCACAAGTAGCCACAGGAGGGTACTTGTTTTGGAAAATTTTGTGAAGATTCGTCAACGCCACCAAAGTAATAAGGAAGTCAAAAAACGCTTTTCCTATGGAAATATAACTACCTACTGGTGATGGGGTGTTATATATTCACTGAAAAAACAAAGGTTATAGGGACATTATAGTTAGGCTCAGATTTCATATGTACAAAACCATAGAAATTCAGCATTTACTTTGACTTGATCTAACTATAACTTATGCCCCCGCAATGCACTGCTTATATATATTAGGCCTGGGCGGTGAACTTCGCTCCGTTCGCGGAGTTTGCGGAGTTTTCTGCACTCCGCGGAGCTCGCGGAGTGCAGAAAACTCCGCTTCGCAATGTGCAGTGGTGTTTTTTTCCCGCTCGCGATCGCGAATGGTATGTTCGCGAGTGCGAGCTGCCGCTCGGGTAAAATTTCTACCCGAGCAGCAGGAATACCAGCACCACCTGCAGTTCGCACTGCACTCCACCGCTCACGGAACTTCGCAGAGTTTTTTTGTAACTTTGCGGGGTTCCGCGTAGCAAAACTCCGCGAACTACGCCCAGGCCTGATATATATATATATATATATATATTCAAAGAAAAAGAGCTGCCCCTCGAGTGGAACAGCACTTGCAGGTAGGTAAAGCGCAGAACAGGAGCAACTGCCGCAGACACGTTCCTTACAAATCTCGATGTCCAACGCGTTTCGGGCTAACGACCTTCTTCATGGACACTCTTCCTGTGACAAACAGCAGACTGGGAAGCACCAGTGAATTCCCTCCATTTATTTAAATTTTGACAATTACGCTCAGGTGAGCGACAAAATTGCATGCTGGGACTGGTAGTTCTATCTTTACCCACGTGGGTCGCTACTGTTAGCACACACTCCAAAGTTCTTTCAAAGGCTATCAAATGTCCTGCATAGTCGCTCCAGTATAGTCATGCACCTGCTGCTCCGCATATCATTAGCCCAAATAAGCCATGGCGGACCTGCTCGGGTCTCGCAGTGTTGCTGTCCCGTGGCTGGGCTGACCACCAATATTCAAAGAAAAAGTGTTGCCCCTCAAGTGGAACAGCACTCGCAGGTAGGTAAAGCACAGAACAGGAGCAACTGCCGCAGATACGCTCCTTACAAATCTCGATGTCTGACGCGTTTCGGGCTAACGCCCTTCTTCATGGACACTCTTCCTGTGACAAACAGCAGACTGGGAAGCACCAGTGAATTCCCTCCATTTATTTAAATTTTGTCTGCTGTTTGTCCCAGGAAGAGTGTCCATGAAGAAGGGCACTAGCCCGAAACGCGTCGGACATCGAGATTTGTAAGGAGCGTGTCTGCGGCAGTTGCTCCTGTTCTGTGCTTTACCTACCTGCGAGTGCTGTTCCACTCGAGGGGCAATTCTTTTTCTTTGAATATATATATATATATTCATATATATATATATATATATATATATATATATATATCACCACCACACGTCTGCCTTGCAGTATGGACAGACTCCAGCACGCTCGAGTTCGCTTTTCAAATGCCGTTTATTGACACAACCAACGGTGACGCGTTTCAACAGCCGTAGCTGCCTTTGTCAAACCAGTCGAAGTTGCCATCTTACTAACTTATATATACATGTTCCTGGGTTTTCCACAGGTAACTTAAAGTGACAGTGCATGAGAATATAACTGTGTGCAAAAATTTAAAGTGACATGTGCATGACGCCATTTTCCTAAATTAACACCTTTCATGCATTTCGGAATAAAGTGCTTAGAACAATGTCATTGAGGGTTTTATGTATAGCAATTGACTCACACTTTAACCTGAGGGTGAAACTACTTCTCTATACATCATATAGCTCTCTTGCTATGGCCAATCTAGGGCAAGTGCCCAATGCACCCTCTGATATCTGAACATGTGTTCCTTTGTAATCATACAAATGCATTACACACGCCTAAGGCATGCATCCCTTTAATTGCATTGTAATATCCAGTTTTTGCTAGATATTTCTCCCTCAGCAATGCTATATTTAAAAACCACTAACTTGGCGAAAAATTCATAAATGATATACCACAACCAAGATTCATAATACAACCCTGTGAGACATTCATAAACAGTGAATTAAAATGAATTAACAAAGTTTGTCTAGAGCTGGGAAACTATTCTACAACTATAGCCATAGTCATAATCTCATTTCGAATAAATCTCATTCTGTTATTCAAAAAGTTTAAAAGACTCTAAACATTAATACTCAAAACTGAAAACTGGGAATTTCACAACAGAAGCACACCAATTTCTAATTTTACAGATGGGCATGAAGATCCTCTTCAGTATTGAGGCCCTGTGGAATTTTCGTATTGAATCTTAGGATGTAACGTGATTCAAGCTGGCGTAAACCTTTCTCTCTGTTGCCACCTCTAGGTCTTGCTAACACTTGATTTACCACAAAATACTCCAAATTGCTGACATCACTGTTGTGAACTTGCTCAAAGTGTCTAGCAACTGGATACGTCTGATCCTTATGCTTGATGGCACGGATATGTTGTAGGATGCGCTGATGTACCTTGAGAATGGTGCTCCCTATATAAAGTTTTTGACAACTACACCTCAGAATGTAGACAGCATAGTCACTCCTACATGTCAGTGATTTAAGTATCTGCCACTTAGTGTCTGTAAACGGCAGAGGCACCTCAGTTGTGTTCACACCGAAGTTACAGGTTTTGCACTTATGGCAGCGCCGGAATCCTTTACTGCTACTTAGCCAACACTGTTGTTGCTTTAATCCGGGGGTGTTAGTGACCAGATCAAATCTCATAGACCTGGCCTTCCGGAATGTCAGTAGAGGTCTTTTTTGGATTCTGGGGCCTAGTGTCTGATCACTACAAATTAGATGCCAATGCTTTTGGAAATTGGCCCGGATTTCCCGATGCTGATTGCTAAAGCCCGTGATGAACCTTATGGATTGACCTAATTCATCTTGTTTATGCTTTTGGGTGTCCTCTGTAAATATAAGTTTCTCTCTCTGGTTGCTGTTAGCTCTGACCTTTGCTGAATTTAACGAGGCCTTACTGTATCCTCTTCTCAGAAACCTATCAGTTAACTCTGTTTGCGCTACTGCAAGCTGTTCATCCTCACTACAGTTTCTCCGCGTACGGAGATTCTCTGCGTATGGTATGCTGTTCTTCAGCTTCTTAGGATGGAAACTCCAGGCATGTAGCACCGTGTTTCCAGCCGTGCTTTTCCTAAAAGTCTTAGTTTGCAGAGTTTCATCCTTTACTTAAATGGTCAGGTCGAGGAACTCTACCTCGCTTTCACTAATATGTGAGGTGAATTGTAGGTTAAGCTTGTTATCATTCAGTCTTTCCACAAATCTCGTAGCTGATACTCTGTCGCCACGCCATATGACAAATAAATCGTCTATATAACGTGACCACAGAATAACGTTGTCAGACAGCTCAGTAGAGAATTCCTTTGTGAGCACCTGCTCCTCCCACCAGCCCATATGCAGATTCGCATAGCTGGGGGCGAAGCAGGTGCCCATGGCTGTGCCCCTCATCTGTTGGTACAAGTCTGGTCCAAACATAAAAATGTTGTTACATAAACACCATTTAAGCATTCCCATCAACATCTCTGCGTGCTTATATAGTGTAATCGGTCGAGAGCTCAGGAAGTGTTGTACTGCCTTCATTCTGTCTTGATGTGAAATACTCGTATAGAGAGATGTCACATCAAGCGTGATCATAATGTAATCCTTTTTCCATCTCACATTGTAAATCTTTCTCAAAAAGTCTCCAGTATCTCTGGTATACGATGGCAATTCTTTGACTGGGACCTGCAAGAAATAGTCTAAATATTTTGACATATTCTCGAAGAGACTGCCTATGGCCGAGATGATCGGTCGGCCTGGTGGCACATGGATGTCTTTATGTACCTTCGGTATCAGGTAGAGAACAGGTGTTACTGGATTCTCTACCTTAATGAACTTAAATTCTGCCTGAGAGATAAGTCCCACAGCTCTACAATGGTTCAAATCCGCATAGAATCTAGTGGTTATCTCCTGTAGGGTATTTCTGTCTACTTTAGCATAACACAAATGGTCACCAAGCTGGCTTAAGGCCTCTTCCTGGTACATACATAGTGGCCACAGCACGACGTTTCCTCCCTTATCCGCCTGCCGTACCACTATATCCGGACGGGAGTGTAGCTTTTTTTACCAAACTTAGGTAGTTTACTCTTGATGGGTCTGATGCCTCCCCCAGTTCCATGAATTAAACGAATTTAAATGCAACACAACCAGAATCGGTGCACCTCTTTTGATGGGAAAGGAGGAATTGTTGGTTTAAATTCAGGAAGCCTCGCGCCTGAAGCACTGGCCGCCCTGCCAAGGTCGTGAGCTCCTTGCGTGGCAATGTGAGGATGGTGATTAATATGTGGGAGCCTGACCTGCTTGCCCCCTGGGAAAAGAAAGGATTCTCAGAGTGTGGAGAGTAAGGGAGCAGAAGGAAGAAATTCCGATATTGCGGGCTGATGTTGCTTTTTAAAAGTAAGTGGAACCGTAAAAACAGACTGTGCAGTTGGGGCACACTTAACTTATGTGCAATGGGATTGACATGAAGTGGGAAGAAGGTTTTTAGCGTGGACTATAAAAAGAACATTGATTTAATTGCGCTACTCTCCGTTCATTTGAAAGTCTGCCAGAATTCCCTTGCGCACTCTGAAAAATAATACGGCCTGCGTTTAGAAGAAAACCACGTGGGCAATTCAAAAATCAGAGAGACTTCCTTGCATGATCAAGGATCTATCGAGCAGAAACGTTGGGACTGTGAGCATCTTGCAATACAACCAGAATCGGTGCACCTCTTTTGATGGGAATGGAGGAATTGTTGGTATAAATAAATAAATATATATATATATATATATATATATATATATATCACCCAACATTGCTCCTTCCGGACAGCAGACACCCGTGGAAGGTGGCGCACACGCCAGCGGAGCGCACTGGCAGTAGAATCCACACAAGAAAGTCAAAAATACGTGCGCTCTCAGGATCAAGAATCCACAATCCAAATTAGCTTGCAACCAGGTTTATTCCACCACAACGCGTTTCAACTGCATCCGTAGCCTTGATCACGTGTACTACGTGCACAAAAGTAAAACGTCTTTTAACACCAGACGTGAAATCAGCAACATAAACAAAGGACATCGTATTATGTCTTTGGCGGCCATGTTAGAGTGGTAAAAAGCAAGCCACAGTAGTAATGATACATCAATTAACACAAATACATGAATACATGGGAAAATCCACACTATCAATTGGTAAAGTTGATGTATAGCAAATACATAATAAAACAAGTGCATAGATAAAGGAGCGCTCGGCTTGTGCATAAATTATGACTCTAACGAACCGAAATACAACACTAAATGTGTGGCTGGTCTGTGAAAATATACAAGGGTGAGCGCTGCAAAGTGTCTGGAAATCCCATCATGCCTAGCAACGCCTATTCCCATAGGTGGTCGCGTACTCCTCAGACGTACTGTGATATTATGTCCAATGGTACAAAGACTTGACCTCCGGCAGCCTATGCGCGCAAGTTACTAAGGTAAGAGACATAGTTCGCATGGTGCGCGTTACTATGCTATGGGCAACATGATGCTTATTAACATACAATGTGCTTGGCTAGGGTAAGGGACAAAATTCGCAATGTGCTCTCAATAGTCGGGATGCAAAATGCATGTGTGACTCAGTGTAGCTTGTCACACGATGGGCGCTGCATTGGATCCAAGAAAGTCGGTGCCAGAATACGACGCACGGTGCGTGTAACACTGCTGGATGCATCACAGTATAAATTCAGCCTGTAGAAGGTGACTAAAAAAACACACAGACCAGTCATACTGCAGTTCTGCCATGTTGCGATCTCCAATCTGGTGCTGACGTGTCCAAAAGGTGTAATTCCAAAAGTGATTTCGAAGAAAAGGTTAGGTGACCCGTGTAAGTGAATAGGTCCCTTCCTTCCCTCCTGCAAAAGAAACAAAACAAAAACAAAATTTAAAATACGGCGCAACATGTCACTCCGTAACACAAGAGTTTCTCATGCACAGTTCTAAAAAGGGGGGGGGGAAGGTACATGGTAGGACATCTAAGTTACTTGGGAAAAGAAAAATTGTTGAAATGAAACATAGCAGAGATACCTAAATGACAGTGTCACATAGAAAAGTCAAAGTGACAATCGTGAGTGACACAAGTGAGGAAGACATGTAAAATATGCAAAAGAAACCTTTAAAAGACATATGGTAGTACTGAATACATCTGTAATAATAGAGAGATAATCTATTCTTTTCTAAGGTGTCTGGCTAGTTCCTCATCCTGGTTCAGACCCCATGGCGCCCTGGTCTGTAAGTCCACTATGTATTTCGACTCTCTCTGCCTAAGTCTGAGAACCCTGTTTCCTCCTCTATGATCCAGCCGGATCTGTTCAAGTATAAAGTACTTCATCAGTGAGGAGTTCGAGAAATGCTTGTCCTGATAGTGGCGTGCCACTGGATATTTAGGATCTCTATTGGTGATGGCGCGTTTATGCTCTAAGATTCTCTTTTTCGCCATCAGCGTGGTACTCCCTATATAAGGAGCTTACAGGGACACTCAATCACATAAACCACGAATGTGGTGCTACAAGTCAGAAACTGAGTTATGGTCTTTTTTCCGGTTCCATGAGTAAATTCTTTGCGGAAACTGCTTGTCAGACAGGCCTTACAATGTCCGCAAGGAAAGAACCCTTTAAGATCATGTACTCCCACATCCTGCTTCGGGGTGATGTCACTGTGTACCAACATATCTCTTATGTTCCTACCCCGTCTGAAGGTGATGTTAGGTCTCTCAGAGATGGTGTGACCTATGCTGTTATCGCTTTTCAGGGTTTCCCAGTTGCGTGCTAGGATGCGTCTAATGTTGTCTGAGTCAGAGTTATAGGTCATAATAACCCTGGTGCTGGTTTCCAATGATTCATCCTCAATGGGTGCCTTATCTGCAAGTGTGTCAGTTCTGCTTACGCCCTCTACTCTATCTACGGCTTTCTTAAGTACCCATGTGGGATAACCCCTGGCCTTGAATCTTTCAATCATGTTGGTACTCTCTGTTCTATATGCCTCAATGCTGCTACAGTTTCTTCTTGCCCTCAGCAGTTCACCATAAGGAATACTCCACTTGACTGATTCAGGGTGACTGCTGAGGGCATGAAGGATACTGTTGCCCGCCGTGCTTTTGCGGAATAAGGAAGTGTATATACTGTTCTGTCTGATCTCCACTCTGACATCAAGGTATTCCACACTGCTGTCGCTAACGTTACCTGTAAGTTGTATGTTACGATCATTCCTGTTGAGTTCTTCTATAAACTCATTAGCTTCAGTGTGAGTGCCCTTCCATATGATGAACAGATCATCAATATACCTGAGCCACAGTTCTACCTTGCTCAGGTTATTGATGACAATGTTACCTGAGAAGATCTCCTCTTCCCAGAGGCCCATGAAAAGGTTGGCGAAACTGGGAGCAAAGCAAGATCCCATCGCTGTTCCTGTGATTTGAGGAATGGTCCATGAATTCTGCACTAAGTTCCAGGCGGATGTTGGAAATACTAATCAAATACGCCTGGAGTGACCGTGAAATACTGATCTCACAGATCAAAGAGTTGCAAGAAGAACTGCAAATACTCATGGACACTGAGGCTTACAACAAATCCTTGCAAGCCATGAAAGAACTACTGTACAAATATGAGGAGGACATTAAAGGGCGTAAACAAAGGAAACTGAACAGGGACTGTGGTGACTATGAAAGTGGCAGAATACTCACTTTCAGCAGAAAATATGACCACCTGTACAAAGAGAAAAACCCAATTGAAACAACTACAACTAACAGCACGGAGGGTGGTGCGTCTGAGGTTTCAACGGCTAGCGAAAGCGAATCTGACATATCTAAGGGAGACACCTCTGGAGAAGAACGTAATGTACGTCCAGTGACTTTTTTAGACGAGTACAGGACATTGCGGAAGGGACGACAAACGACGAGGGACACTCCAACACCGAGAACGAGAGGACAGAGAGGACGGGGCCAAGGCAGAGGACGAGAAGACGGAGGAACAGACGACAACGAATCCGACAACAGTGGCAAAAGAGGCAGAGGAAGGGGCCGCATGGGAAGCAACAAGACGCGCTCCAAAAAAATATACTAATGGATCCTGCCATGGTTAATAGAACTATTATTAATCTTTCTAAGAGACAGCTCAGTGACATTGAGAAACATACACTTTGCCTTGGACTATCTTTCTGTCCCTCATCCTCTTTTAATTATGTTGAGACTAGGATCGACCTTTTTAAGTATGTGAGGAAATTAAAACTGAAAAAATGGCATATGTTGAGGCGACAAAGACCAAGGGCTAGTATAGGCACTAGTGGACAAGATAGCCAAACCATCAGCTTGAATATAGGAGATATTGACACTTTGACTACTATGTTCGAGCTGCATCAAGACAAGGATATCAGTGTCCCTATGCTGAACGAACAACAGATTCTAGATGAACTGGGCATCACGGGTGACTCAGCAGCCTCCACCAGATTTAGACCATGCTCTACCTTTCTACCATCGCTTCCTCATGACAGCATAGATACCTTTCATGAGAGTGTTACTAGGGCCCTGACCGATTTCAGACAAAAATCTTTTAACAAAGACAAACGCAATAACAATCTGACTTACAAACAAAGACAAGTTCTGAGATCTCTGGCCGAAGACAGGGAAATTGTTATTCGTCCTGCTGACAAGGGTGGTAATGTTGTCATCCTTGACAGGGACCAATACATTAAAGAGGCCTTACGCCAACTGGGAGACAAAACATACTACACTGTGATCACCAGGGACATGTACAACACCAGCATCACCACCATATGGGACAAACTGACCATGTGGAAAGACAAGGGGATTCTTGAGTGGGAGGAGTTCAGCTATCTTAAAAGAGACTATCCCAAGATGCCAGTTCTTTACCTACTACCCAAGGTGCATAAAGACCCAGTCACACCACCTGGTCGCCCCATTGTCTCTTCCAGAGGGAGCGTAGCCGAGCACATATCTAAATATGTTGATCACTTCCTCAGGGACTTTGTCATCAAGCTTCCTAGTTACATCAGGGATACTAAGGATTTTCTGGGCAGACTGGATAGCATCAAATGGGAGAGCGATTTCCTTCTGATAACATTAGATGTACACTCACTCTATACCATCATTGACCACCAGCAAGGACTAGCTGCCTGTTCTCATTTTTTTTAAAACAGGCACATCAAGTACTGGGAGCATAGTCGCATGATCTCTGAAATGACAGAATACTGTCTAACTAACAACATTTTTCTGTTTGATGGTACTCTGTATAGACAAATCACAGGAACAGCGATGGGATCTTGCTTTGCTCCCAGTTTCGCCAACCTTTTCATGGGCCTCTGGGAAGAGGAGATCTTCTCAGGTAACATTGTCATCAATAACCTGAGCAAGGTAGAACTGTGGCTCAGGTATATTGATGATCTGTTCATCATATGGAAGGGCACTCACACTGAAGCTAATGAGTTTATAGAAGAACTCAACAGGAATGATCGTAACATACAACTTACAGGTAACGTTAGCGACAGCAGTGTGGAATACCTTGATGTCAGAGTGGAGATCAGACAGAACAGTATACACACTTCCTTATTCCGCAAAAGCACGGCGGGCAACAGTATCCTTCATGCCCTCAGCAGTCACCCTGAATCAGTCAAGTGGAGTATTCCTTACGGTGAACTAATGAGGGCAAGAAGAAACTGTAGCAGCATTGAGGCATATAGAACAGAGAGTACCAACATGATTGAAAGATTCAAGGCCAGGGGTTATCCCACATGCTTACTTAAGAAAGCCGTAGATAGAGCAGAGGGCGTAAGCAGAACTGACACACTTGAAGATAAGGCACCCATTGAGGATGAATCATTGGAAACCAGCACCAGGGTTATTATGACCTATAACTCTGACTCAGACAACATTAGACGCATCCTAGCACGCAACTGGAAAACCCTGAAAAGCGATAACAGCATAGGTCACACCATCTCTGAGAGACCTAACATCACCTTCAGACGGGGTAGGAACATAAGAGATATGTTGGTACACAGTGACATCACCCCGAAGCAGGATGTGGGAGTACATGATCTTAAAGGGTTCTTTCCTTCCGGACATTGTAGGGCCTGTCTGACAAGCAGTTTCCGCAAAGAATTTACTCATGGAACCGGAAAAAAGACCATAACTCAGTTTCTGACTTGTAGCACCACATTCGTGGTTTATGTGATTGAGTGTCCCTGTAAGCTCCATTATATAGGGAGCACCACGCTGAAGGCGAAAAAGAGAATCTTAGAGCATAAACACGCCATCACCAATAGAGATCCTAAATATCCAGTGGCACGCCACTATCAGGACAAGCATTTCTCGAACTCCTCACTGATTAAGTACTTTATACTTGAACAGATCCGGCTGGATCATAGAGGAGGAAACAGGGTTCTCAGACTTAGGCAGAGAGAGTCGAAATACATAGTGGACTTACAGACCAGGGCGCCATGGGGTCTGAACCAGGATGAGGAACTAGCCATACACCTTAGAAAAGAATAGATTATCTCTCTATTATTACAGATGTATTCAGTACTACCATATGTCTTTTAAAGGTTTCTTTTGCATATTTTACATGTCTTCCTCACTTGTGTCACTCACGATTGTCACTTTGACTTTTCTATGTGACACTGTCATTTAGGTATCTCTGCTATGTTTCATTTCAACAATTTTTCTTTTCCCAAGTAACTTAGATGTCCTACCATGTACCTTCCCCCCCCCCTTTTTAGAACTGTGCATGAGAAACTCTTGTGTTATGGAGTGACATGTTGCGCCGTATTTTAAATTTTGTTTTGTTTTGTTTCTTTTGCAGGAGGGAAGGAAGGGACCTATTCACTTACACGGGTCACCTAACCTTTTCTTCGAAATCACTTTTGGAATTACACCTTTTGGACACGTCAGCACCAGATTGGAGATCGCAACATGGCAGAACTGCAGTATGACTGGTCTGTGTGTTTTTTTAGTCACCTTCTACAGGCTGAATTTATACTGTGATGCGTCCAGCAGTGTTACACGCACCGTGCGTCGTATTCTGGCACCGACTTTCTTGGATCCAATGCAGCGCCCATCGTGTGACAAGCTACACTGAGTCACACATGCATTTTGCGTCCCGACTATTGAGAGCACATTGCGAATTTTGTCCCTTACCCTAGCAAAGCACATTGTATGTTAATAAGCATCATGTTGCCCATAGCATAGTAACGCGCACCATGCGAACTATGTCTCTTACCTTAGTAACTTGCGAGCATAGGCTGCCGGAGGTCAAGTCTTTGTACCATTGGACATAATATCACAGTACGTCTGAGGAGTACGCGACCACCTATGGGAATAGGCGTTGCTAGGCATGATGGGATTTCCAGACACTTTGCAGCGCTCACCCTTGTATCTTTTCACAGACCATCCACACATTTAGTGTTGTATTTCGGTTAGTTAGAGTCATAATTTATGCACAAGCCGAGCGCTCCTTTATCTATGCACTTGTTTTATTATGTATTTGCTATACATCAACTTTACCAATTGATAGTGTGGATTTTCCCATGTATTCATGTATTTGTGTTAATTGATGTAGCATTACTACTGTGGCTTGCTTTTACCACTCTAACATGGCCGCCAAAGACATAATACGATGTCCTTTGTTTATGTTGCTGATTTCACGTCTGGTGTTAAAAGACGTTTTACTTTTGTGCACGTAGTACACGTGATCAAGGCTGCGGATGCAGTTGAAACGCGTTGTGGTGGAATAAACCTGGTTGCAAGCTAATTTGGATTGTGGATTCTTGATCCTGAGAGCGCATGTATTTTGACTTTCTTGTGTGAATATATATATATATATATATATATATATATATATACTCACATATTACATCACTCATGACATGGTCAGTGACTTTACTGCTGACATCACTGATAACATCTCAAATGACATCACCAATGACATCACTGATGACATCATCCACTGAATGTGTTTTGTAAATGTTTCTGAGACTTAAAGATATATACTAAACTACTGCGTAAATTAAATTACTATTCTTTCTGTACTACTAATGAGTGATACTATATCTAACATATGTAATCCGAGCGGTTGTGTGACTGTCTGTAGCCTTGTGTGAGTTGCAATCTGGGTGGCTGTATGGGTGTGTGAGTGGCTGTATAGGTGAATTAGTGGGTGTGTGAGTTGCTCTATGGGTGAGTGAGTGGCTGTGTTGGTGAGTGAGTGGGTGTGTGAGTGGCTGAATGGGTGGGTGAGTGCCTGTGTGAATGACTGTATGGGTGGGTGAGTGAGTGTGTGAGTGGCTGTTGGGGGACTGATTGGCTGTATGAGTGGCTCTATCAGTGAGGGACTGGGTGTATAAGTGGGTGTATGGGTGAGTGAGTGGCTGTTTGAGTGAGTGTTTGGTTAATCAAGTGGGTGTGTGAGTGCCTGTATTAGAGAGTGAGTGTCTGTGTGAGTGGCTGCATGGGTGAGTAAGTGGACATCGGAGTGCTTGTATGGATGTGTGGAAAGGGTATGTAAGTGGTTGGGTGGGTGTATGAGTTGGTGTGTAAGTGGTTGTATGGGCAAGTGAGAAGCTGTGTGAGCAGCTGTATGGGTGAGTGAGTGGTAGTGTGAGTGGTTCTGTGGATGATGTCATCAGTGATGTAATTTGAAATGTTATCAGTGATGTCACTGACCATGTAGTGAGTGATGTAATATGTGAGGTCATAAGCAATGCATTGCTGGGGTGTAAGTTATAGTTAGCTCAGATAAATTTCACTGCTAAATTTCTATGGTTTTGTACATGTGAAATCTGACCCTAGCTATAACGTCCCTGTAACCTTTGTTTTTTTCAATGAATTTCTATGTTTTTTTTAATACCTACTTCCTACTTAGCTATGAGGTCCCTGTAACCTTTGTTTTTTTTAGTGAACTTCAAAGGTTCTTTAAATTCTAATTCCTAACTATAACGTCCCTGTAACCTTTGGTTTTTTCACTGAATGTTAATGGTTTTTCAAACTCTATTTCTAAAGTATTATGTCCCTCTAATGTTTAGTTTTTTTAGTTAATTTCTAGGGTTTATTTTTAATAATAAGTATACTATAATTATTTTTGATTTTTAATTTAGTATTTTTTCGCGCAGACATTCTTTTTTTGTAAATATACTTTTTGTATGTTTTAATACTTAATGTAAAATATATAGGGTTTTTGTAAATGTAATTATACAAGTTTTATATTTCTTTTTAATAATATTTTTTGGTTCTGTGGTACCTCCGTGGGTCTGAAAACATAGACAGGACCACAAGTACTCTACGTTTTTTAATTCCGATCATGTGATCAGAATGAATCCACTAATTCAGATCCGTGGATTCGATGAAAATTTTAAAAAATATTTCACATATGTACATCCCTCTATTTTCATTAATGACATCAGTGTGAACATATTTACAAGTATATATATGGCCCCCTATAACTGTTTTTCAAGAAAGTTACTCATTTTACGAGTTTCATAAATCTGCGAATCTACGGACTGGATTCACGATTTCGCTCAATGACACACCCAAACCTTGCCTTTGATTGGGTACATTAGGACCCCACTCATGTTCATGTAAAACAACACCCAAAAACAGTTACTTCTCCAGTGAACTTTGTAGAAAGATTCAGAAGCAGTGGTGCTCTAGTTTTTGTTCAGTTTTGTGAATAATTTGATAGAATGGCTGAAGCTTCATCTTCTGTCCAGGGTGAACATCCAGAACCTCTTAAGGATGAGGAGCAAGATACACCACCTCCAAGAAAACAAAGTGATGTCTGGAAGCATTTTACAATACCTTCAGGGGAAAAGTATTTGCCACAAGCAGTTATCCAGGGGCACTGCAAAGAAGTATATTCACATGGGACAAGTTCCATGTGGAAACACTTAAAAACAATTCATAAAAAGGTCTACACTGGATCAGCCGCGGTCCATGCAGGTAACAGAGGTGGGGCGGTGGGACCGGGTGGGGGGTATTTTGAGGGGCGATGCTGAGGGAAAATTAATTATTTATTTCATTTTCCCTCTGCATCGTCCCTCGAAATACCCTCCCACCCGGCCCCACCACCCCACCGCTGTTACCTGCACGGACCACGGCTGAACTGGATGATATGGGAGAAAGCAGGTACAGCAGCACAGTCAACCTCTACACCACCCTTGGGAGACCCAACTTCAGCTGCAGTCATTACAATACCAGCTGCCTGAAAAGAATTTAGCGAGTTGGTTAGTCACTCTGTGAAATGTCACATGCTAGTCACTGTAAAAATGTCTTCTGTGGGTGTATTCTTGGATACAGTTTTTTTTTGCTTCCAGCTACCACATAAAGTTTTTTGAAGACTTAAGCAAGTTGCTTCTTTGCATTTACCTATCCTTACCCTTTTACTACCCTGTTTATTTTTTGTTAAAAAAATGAAAACAAGAAAAATAAATGTAAAACCCTTCTAAAAAAAATTGTTCTATTTAGAACCACCAAGCTAACTCTCAGTTTTTAATGTGTCAGTGACTGTATCAGTGTGGGACTGGGTGTGTCAGTGGCTGTATCAGTGTGTGCATGAATGTATCAGTCTCTATATCAGAGTGTGGCTGGGTGTGTCAGTGCCTGTACTGGTGTTTGCTTGGGCGTGTAAGTGGCTCTATCGATGTGTGAGTGGGTGTGTTACCAGGTATATGAGTGTTTGCCTGGTTATGTCAGTGGCTGTATCGGTGTGTGTTTGAGTGTGTTAGTGTCTGTAACCATGTGTGCCTGGGTGTTTTAGCGTCTGTATTGGTGTGTGGCTGGGTATGTCAGTGACTGCATCAGTAGGTGTATGGGTGTTCGAGAGGCTGTATCAATGTTTGGCTAAATGTCTAAGTGGCTGTATCGATATGTGACTGGATGTGTCATTACCTGTATGAGTATGCGCCTGGGTGTGTCACTTTCTGGATCGGAGTGTGGCTGGGTGTACCAGTAGTTGTGTCAGTGTGTATCTGGGTATGTTAGTGGCTGTATCGGTGTGTCCCTGGGTGTCTCAGTGACTGAATTGGTCTGTGCATGGATGTGTCAGTCTCTGTGTGGCTTTATCAGTGTATGGGTGGGTGTATGAGTAGCTGTATTGGTGTGAGTGTGTGTGTATCAGTGTATAGCTGGGTATATGAGTGGCTGTATCAGTGTGAGGCTTGGTGTGTGAGTGGGTGCGTGAATGGCTGTATGAGTCTATGTAAGTAGGTGTTTGCATGTGTAAATGGGTGTGTGACTGAAATGGGATTTTCAGTGGGTGTGTAAGTGTATGTGTGGGTGTGGTATGTAAGTATCTGTGCGAATGACTCTATAGGTGTGTGAGTTCATGTAAGAGTATCTGTATGGGTGTGATTCTGACCCATAAGTTAAATTTGGAATATAAATTTTTATAACTTTACAAATACATTTTATTAACACTTTGCAATACAATTTCAACCATCAATTAACAAATAAACATAACATAACTTATTTAACTATTTACAAATACTGGAACATGCACAAACCTTAACTTCTGATTGACTATACTAAGACCCCAATGATACATTTCATGGCATGCCAATGTAGCACAATGAGTAGTTGCATTGTTCTCATGGTAATCTGAACTGTATCTCGTGAAATTTAGGAGCACCAACTTGTTTTCAACTCTCAGGGGGTCATTACGATGGCGGGCGGATCGCCACCGCCGTGGCTGCGGTGGCTTCCGCCGGCCTGGCGGGTGCTGTTTTGCCAACCACGGTGGCGAATCCCCGACCGCCATATTACGATGGGCAGACATAGGCCAAATCCCTACCGCCGCGGAGTTTTCAGTACCGCCAGTACCTTGGTTCCCCGACGACGGCGGACGTAGCCAATAGCGGGAGACCGCCGTGCGGAATGACGTGTAGACCGCCGTCCGACTCACAATGCCTCAAATAGGCAATCGGACCGCAACGGAGAAACCACCCATTGAAACACGGCGGAAACAATACTGCGGAGGAAAACGGCAATAACACACAACTCCACGCGTTCGCTACCGCAATGGATCCTGCTCTACAAGCCCTACCGCTGCTGTTCCTGATCCGCGATCAACAAAGACGCCGCCGCCGTCGACAACACCGCAGGTACGTCAATGCCACACCTCCGCATCGGGGTCATCCATCAACAACGTCATCACCGCATCCTCCTGGTCACGTCACCGCAGCAGTGAAGACGCGGGAAACGTTCCGCACAATCCAGTAGGCAGGGCCAGCGGCACGCATGGGCAGTCACAGGGACGTGTAAGGATTGTGTTGGCCCTGGCCCAAATGTACATCGTGTGCCTCTGTTGGTAGCAGCTGACATTACCTGATACCATCACAGCTCCTACCATCCCACCCTGTTCAACATCAAAATGTGTGCCCATCTGATATTCAGGGATAGTGATGTATGTGAACAAGTTCATAGGTGTATTGTGGCAAAACAACACCTGCAAGGTAATGCCAAATAGGTATAACCACAAAAGAGCTACTCCCAGTATACTAGTCTACGTGCAATGTATCTAAATAGGTGAGTGAAGGTGTCTCACAAAAAGTGAAGGACTGGTCTCACACACCACCTGGTGTCATGCTTCATCATAGACCAGTCCTCGCCCTCTAAAAACTTGGTTTGATAGAGGGCGGGCATACACCTGACGACAGGGATGCACTTCTAAACTAAGTGGGGGCCCTTATAAAGAAAAAGTGAATTTAAAACCCATTCCAGATGTCAAATTAATTTATTATCTACCGGCATCTGCATGGTATTAAAAATATAAAGTGATCGGTAAACTGGGGATTTTATTATCCCTAAACCGACATCAATATGGTCAATATGGTCAACATGTTTCTGCCAAGAGGCCCAATAGGGTCCGCGGCATTCATCAGGACCTAAATAGTAATCTGAAGGGCTCCGCTCTTACCACAATTATGGTGAGAGGACATCCACTGTGTGGGGGTGACGTGATCACAACCCACTGAGAAATGGCCTTTATATTTAGTACCTGAAAAAAAGAAAACAAATGTGTAGAAAGACACAAAGCACAAGACATGATTTCCACTCAGCCTCATACACAGACACTAATAGTGAGTGGCTATTCGTGAAAAACTGAGTGTCAGTCATCTGTGACTATAACAAACATGGAGGTAAATACCTCCATATTGCTTACCCTAAACTTGGGAATCAGTGCCCCATAGGAGGGTGAGGGCGGAAGACCGCAATTGGTCCAGCGCTACAGTAATTATAGAGAAAAAGAAAGGAAAACAACAGAAATAACTCATATTAGTGCGTAGCAGTAATAACAATGGTGCTTCTTGAACCTCCATGATTATCAGGTTAAAATACTAGAAGGGAAACACCATATAACTCATGTTCATTCACACATTCAATCACACTCTTACTGATCCACGATGCAGTCTCCGCTGTTACACCTATGTCTGTGCTCCTCCTCTCCTCGATGTGGAGGAGCTGAAGTGACCGTGGGCTCTATATACGCGTGTGTTCACTTCTCAGCGCGCCAAAATTAGTGCACACTGATTGCTAATTGGCTGTACGTGTGTTTTTTCGCGTCTCAATTAGTTCACATAGATTACTGATAGGCTATCGGATCGGCAGATCCGGTGTCTTGAAATACACGCTGTGAGAGATTATGATCGCCGCCTGACCTGCCACAAACAGGAACATCCGTTTACAATGCCTGCATCGGTAAATCACCCCGCCTACTGAGCGTGCGTGTCGCGGGAGTCTCTGATTACTAGAGCATGCGCAGAAGAGCAAGTGAAACACGACTATGTACAACAGCAGAGATAGTACGCATGCGTATAATATAAAACGCTAGCGTTGTCATGTACAGAGTGCATAGTTAACAACACAGGATGTTTAAAGATATAATTTCACGGCGCATATATATAGTGCGTCCACTCGTTACCTGTGACTAATATATTTACAACAAGTGCAGTTAAACTAGTGCAGTTCAATCAAACATGGCAGAGATCTCTGGTATTTAGAGCTGAAGCTGTCGCATAAGGTCTCAGAAGTTGGACATTGGTGTTTGACCAATAGTAATACTATCACCACAGAGCCATAAGCCATGAGCAGCTAGTGCAACTCAAGTCTTGTTAAAAAAACTTAACCAAAGGAACCCGACTCATCAAAAATGTGACTACATGGAAGAGGGTGTTTAAAGGGGATGTAATCACTATATGTATCTTTCACCAATCAAGGAGGTTGAAGGTACCTGATTCATATAGAATGTTACTACATAGTGGACGATATTTTAAAGGGGTGTAGTCACTATGTATATCTTACACCAGTAAAGGTTGATTTTGGACTAAAGGACCCCGTTCATAAAGCATATTACTGCATGGTAGAGGATGTTAAAAGAGATGTAATCACTCTATATATCTCTCTATATCTTTCATCAGTACAAAGGGGGAAGGGGAGGAGGGGGGTGGGGGGGAAAAAGAAAGGGGGAAAAAAAAGGGGAGGGGGGGGGGGAAGGGGAAAGGGGGAAAAGGGAGGGGGAAAGGGAGGGTGAAGGGGAAAGAGAGGAAAAAGGGGGAAAAAGGAGAGGGGGCCTGAATGTCGGCAAGAGACACAAATTATGTATATTATTTGGCTAAATGTAGCCAAGGAATCTCATCATTTAGACCCTCTTTCCATGTTCGAAGACGGTACACCCATCTCTGCTCCCTGATATGTAGAGATCTGGTCAAGTCCACCATTCGTTTCTTCATTACTTCCAGGATCACCCATTTAAGATCTGTGTCTTTATGGTTATGTTCAATGAAGTGTCTAGTGAGTTTCGTATTGGTCTTTTTGCACCGTATTGTACTGCGGTGCTCGTTGATGCGAATCTTGATTTTACGTGTGGTCATGCCCACATATTTCAAATTACAGGGGCATGTCAGAAGGTATACCACATTCTCGGTATTACAGTTCGAAAAATTATTCAGCACCCAAGGACGTGTTGTACCAATGTCGACCTCCTTAGTTGTCAACGTGAATGGGCATGCAACGCAGTTGCTACAGGCGTAGTGACCTATTGGACGTTGTGTATTCCAGAGAATCATTTGATTATCTGTCGCTGGTGGTGGGTCTTTAGTATGAACTAGCTCGTCCCGTAAATTCCTGTTTCTTTTAAAAGCAAACAGTGGGGGTTCCCAGCATTCTCCTGCACCATGTAAGATACGCCAGTTCCTCTTAATGATCTTTTGAACAGTATTGGAGGCTGGTGTGTATGTCGTGACGCACACAATCCGGTTATTTTTCTCTTTCATGTTATCTTCAAGCAAGGCATCACGGTTGTTGTTATTTGCTCTCTTTTTCGCTTTCTTGATCATTTTCCTTGGATAGTGCCGTTCAAGTAATTTCACCTCCAATTTCTCAGCTTGCTCATGAAAATTAGTGGTTTCAGAGCAATTACGACGCACTCGGAGGAATTGGCCCACAGGCAAGTTGTTCCTTAGGGCTTTAGGATGAAAACTGTCATATAACAGTAGGCTGTTTTTATCCGTCGGTTTATTGTGTACCCTAGTACTAATACCATTCGTGTTCATTGTAATGTCTAGATCTAAAAAAATAGCATGATCTTTGCTAATAGAGTGCGTGAATTTCAGATGTTGGTCTTTGGTATTGACCCATTCGACAAAGTTTTTTGCTGTTTCCTCATCACCTCGCCAAACTATAAAAACATCATCAATGTATCGTTTCCATATTTTAAGATTATCTGAAAACGGGTTACTTGCATGGTAAATATAATCCTCCTCAAATTGATGCACATACAGGCATGCCAAACTCGGGGCGAAGGTGCTGCCCATGGATGTACCAGAGATCTGATGGTACACTACTTCCTCGAATTCAAAAAAGTTCTCAGTTAGGGCTATCTCAGCGCAATCCATAATGAAGTGCTGTGGTGTAAGGAACTTCCATTCTGTGTTCAGTAGGATATGTTCAACCACTTCTAATGTACGCGCCTGGGGAATACTTGTGTACAATGCCTCTATGTCCATCGTAATGAGTAGATCTTCCGCATAATTTGTTTCCAAATCTCTCAAAAGGCAGAGTACATCCTTTGTGTCTTGTAAATAAGATCTTGATTTTTTCACAATAGGTTTTAAAAACCAATCACAAAACTGAGAAAGTGGCTCAAGGATAGATCCGATCCCGGATACAATCGGTCGACCAGGTGGAGGTATTTTCTCTTTATGAATTTTAGGAAGGATGTAAAATCTTGGTGTTCTGGGCGATTCATTCACCAGAAACTCAGCCTCATGTTTCGTTATCCAATCATTACATACCGCTTCATTCACCATACCTTTGATCTTGATAGACAACCGGCGGGTCGGATCATCTGGATACTTCTCATAACTGGTAGTATCAGAAAGGAGACGGATGCATTCCTCCTGGTACATTGATTTGTTCATCAGGACAATTGCTCCTCCTTTGTCTGCTGGTTTGATAATAAGCTCAGTTTTGTTTTTTAGTTTCACCAGTGCTAGTCGTTCTCGGTTCGTGAAGTTTTGAAAGCCCTTCTCGTTCTTGAAGTCGATTGCTTCTATCTCTTTTAGTACCGCCTGCTCGAATGCAAGTATATGGCAAGGAATGGTCTGGGTTGGTGGCACGAAAGTGGACTTCTTTCTGAGCCCAGTGGTGGTCTGTTCAGCCTGTTCATTATTCGATTCACCGAAATGATAGCGCAATTTTATCTTTCTAAAAAATTGTGCCAGTTCGGTGTTCAATACAAATGGGTCATTAGTTGGTGTAGGAACAAAACCTAAACCCTTAGAGAGGACCATTTCCTCATCTTCAGAAAGGATGTAATCACTGAGGTTGACGATGTTTGTCATACTCCGCTGGTTGAGGGACCGTCCCCTCTCCCTCTGCTCCTTGTTCCCATTGAGACTGGAATCTGATCTTCCCACTGTACTCTCGGATTCTGCTTTTTTTGTCTGCCTTTTCCCCGTCCTCGGCCTCGGTATAAAAAAGGTCGCGGACCTTGTGGGAAACCGAAGCCTGGTGGGTAAAAGGCTGCTGCCAATACCCCATTTGGGGCATTGGATGCTGCATCATTGGGTGGTAGTACTGTTGCTGTCGTCTCCCTTGATGGCTATCCACGCTCTCATCACTGCTACTCCCACTAGTACTCCGCTCATCTCCTGAGCTAAAAGTCCAATTTTGTGGTGTTGCCCTGAATCGTGGTTCTTTCCTATTGCGTTGTGGTGGAGGTGGTTTTTCATAATACTCATCGGTGGTATATGGGTATATGGTTTCCCGATTAAATTTTAGAACATCTTTTTTAAGTTTAGTCAGCTTGGTTTGAGTGAGATATTCTTGATATTCAGAATGGTCTTTATTAATTTCTTCTAGTTTCTTTTTGAAAACTGTAATCTGTACCATAGTTTTAAGTCTATTCTCACTCTGTTGAATCTCAACCAAGAGTGCATCCGCCAGTTCTCTAGCTGTATTAATAATAAGAACTAGCCAGTCCTTAGTACACTTCCAAGCAATCCCTGACCAGTTGACACGGAACTCTTTGTTATTTAGAAAGAGTCTGGGCTCATTAGTTACTATCAGGCCTCTGGGAGCGCTGTTCTTCCTCAGGTACTCTGTCATGAAGGCTCCATGTAAAGCTGTCCGGATTTGCTCTTTCTTCTTAGTCGAAAGAGCATCCCATTCATCGGTATTCTGAACTGTATGTGCTACCACTGTTTCTGCCAAAAGGGATGGATTCCTAAGTATTTCTGCATAGTTTTCCTCACCGTATGCTAATTCGGTGTCCATATTTACCATGTGACACCGTACACACCACAGGGTATGTGTGTTTTACTGGATATATATATCTTGATTATCAAGAGACCTCTGGCATTTAGCACAGATAGTTCCAGTTAAGATGTCCACTCCTTGAGTGGAAATCTATACCCCAAATGTTCCCACAGCTATCAGCTGTACAAATGTGTAACCACAGTACCCAGAGTATACCTGGGATAAGGGAACAAGAGGCACGGGGTACTGGGAGTCAGCAGCCTCCAGCAACAATGTATAACCACAAAAGAGCTACTCCCAGTATACTAGTCTACGTGCAATGTATCTAAATAGGTGAGTGAAGGTGTCTCACAAAAAGTGAAGGACTGGTCTCACACACCACCTGGTGTCATGCTTCATCATAGACCAGTCCTCGCCCTCTAAAAACTTGGTTTGATAGAGGGCGGGCATACACCTGACGACAGGGATGCACTTCTAAACTAAGTGGGGGCCCTTATAAAGAAAAAGTGAATTTAAAACCCATTCCAGATGTCAAATTAATTTATTATCTACCGGCATCTGCATGGTATTAAAAATATAAAGTGATCGGTAAACTGGGGATTTTATTATCCCTAAACCGACATCAATATGGTCAATATGGTCAACATGTTTCTGCCAAGAGGCCCAATAGGGTCCGCGGCATTCATCAGGACCTAAATAGTAATCTGAAGGGCTCCGCTCTTACCACAATTATGGTGAGAGGACATCCACTGTGTGGGGGTGACGTGATCACAACCCACTGAGAAATGGCCTTTATATTTAGTACCTGAAAAAAGAAAACAAATGTGTAGAAAGACACAAAGCACAAGACATGATTTCCACTCAGCCTCATACACAGACACTAATAGTGAGTGGCTATTCGTGAAAAACTGAGTGTCAGTCATCTGTGACTATAACAAACATGGAGGTAAATACCTCCATATTGCTTACCCTAAACTTGGGAATCAGTGCCCCATAGGAGGGTGAGGGCGGAAGACCGCAATTGGTCCAGCGCTACAGTAATTATAGAGAAAAAGAAAGGAAAACAACAGAAATAACTCATATTAGTGCGTAGCAGTAATAACAATGGTGCTTCTTGAACCTCCATGATTATCAGGTTAAAATACTAGAAGGGAAACACCATATAACTCATGTTCATTCACACATTCAATCACACTCTTACTGATCCACGATGCAGTCTCCGCTGTTACACCTATGTCTGTGCTCCTCCTCTCCTCGATGTGGAGGAGCTGAAGTGACCGTGGGCTCTATATACGCGTGTGTTCACTTCTCAGCGCGCCAAAATTAGTGCACACTGATTGCTAATTGGCTGTACGTGTGTTTTTTCGCGTCTCAATTAGTTCACATAGATTACTGATAGGCTATCGGATCGGCAGATCCGGTGTCTTGAAATACACGCTGTGAGAGATTATGATCGCCGCCTGACCTGCCACAAACAGGAACATCCGTTTACAATGCCTGCATCGGTAAATCACCCCGCCTACTGAGCGTGCGTGTCGCGGGAGTCTCTGATTACTAGAGCATGCGCAGAAGAGCAAGTGAAACACGACTATGTACAACAGCAGAGATAGTACGCATGCGTATAATATAAAACGCTAGCGTTGTCATGTACAGAGTGCATAGTTAACAACACAGGATGTTTAAAGATATAATTTCACGGCGCATATATATAGTGCGTCCACTCGTTACCTGTGACTAATATATTTACAACAAGTGCAGTTAAACTAGTGCAGTTCAATCAAACATGGCAGAGATCTCTGGTATTTAGAGCTGAAGCTGTCGCATAAGGTCTCAGAAGTTGGACATTGGTGTTTGACCAATAGTAATACTATCACCACAGAGCCATAAGCCATGAGCAGCTAGTGCAACTCAAGTCTTGTTAAAAAAACTTAACCAAAGGAACCCGACTCATCAAAAATGTGACTACATGGAAGAGGGTGTTTAAAGGGGATGTAATCACTATATGTATCTTTCACCAATCAAGGAGGTTGAAGGTACCTGATTCATATAGAATGTTACTACATAGTGGACGATATTTTAAAGGGGTGTAGTCACTATGTATATCTTACACCAGTAAAGGTTGATTTTGGACTAAAGGACCCCGTTCATAAAGCATATTACTGCATGGTAGAGGATGTTAAAAGAGATGTAATCACTCTATATATCTCTCTATATCTTTCATCAGTACAAAGGGGGAAGGGGAGGAGGGGGTGGGGGGGAAAAAGAAAGGGGGAAAAAAAAGGGGGGGGGGGGAAGGGGAAAGGGGGGAAAAGGGAGGGGGAAAGGGAGGGTGAAGGGGAAAGAGAGGAAAAAGGGGGAAAAAGGAGAGGGGGCCTGAATGTCGGCAAGAGACACAAATTATGTATATTATTTGGCTAAATGTAGCCAAGGAATCTCATCATTTAGACCCTCTTTCCATGTTCGAAGACGGTACACCCATCTCTGCTCCCTGATATGTAGAGATCTGGTCAAGTCCACCATTCGTTTCTTCATTACTTCCAGGATCACCCATTTAAGATCTGTGTCTTTATGGTTATGTTCAATGAAGTGTCTAGTGAGTTTCGTATTGGTCTTTTTGCACCGTATTGTACTGCGGTGCTCGTTGATGCGAATCTTGATTTTACGTGTGGTCATGCCCACATATTTCAAATTACAGGGGCATGTCAGAAGGTATACCACATTCTCGGTATTACAGTTCGAAAAATTATTCAGCACCCAAGGACGTGTTGTACCAATGTCGACCTCCTTAGTTGTCAACGTGAATGGGCATGCAACGCAGTTGCTACAGGCGTAGTGACCTATTGGACGTTGTGTATTCCAGAGAATCATTTGATTATCTGTCGCTGGTGGTGGGTCTTTAGTATGAACTAGCTCGTCCCGTAAATTCCTGTTTCTTTTAAAAGCAAACAGTGGGGGTTCCCAGCATTCTCCTGCACCATGTAAGATACGCCAGTTCCTCTTAATGATCTTTTGAACAGTATTGGAGGCTGGTGTGTATGTCGTGACGCACACAATCCGGTTATTTTTCTCTTTCATGTTATCTTCAAGCAAGGCATCACGGTTGTTGTTATTTGCTCTCTTTTTCGCTTTCTTGATCATTTTCCTTGGATAGTGCCGTTCAAGTAATTTCACCTCCAATTTCTCAGCTTGCTCATGAAAATTAGTGGTTTCAGAGCAATTACGACGCACTCGGAGGAATTGGCCCACAGGCAAGTTGTTCCTTAGGGCTTTAGGATGAAAACTGTCATATAACAGTAGGCTGTTTTTATCCGTCGGTTTATTGTGTACCCTAGTACTAATACCATTCGTGTTCATTGTAATGTCTAGATCTAAAAAAATAGCATGATCTTTGCTAATAGAGTGCGTGAATTTCAGATGTTGGTCTTTGGTATTGACCCATTCGACAAAGTTTTTTGCTGTTTCCTCATCACCTCGCCAAACTATAAAAACATCATCAATGTATCGTTTCCATATTTTAAGATTATCTGAAAACGGGTTACTTGCATGGTAAATATAATCCTCCTCAAATTGATGCACATACAGGCATGCCAAACTCGGGGCGAAGGTGCTGCCCATGGATGTACCAGAGATCTGATGGTACACTACTTCCTCGAATTCAAAAAAGTTCTCAGTTAGGGCTATCTCAGCGCAATCCATAATGAAGTGCTGTGGTGTAAGGAACTTCCATTCTGTGTTCAGTAGGATATGTTCAACCACTTCTAATGTACGCGCCTGGGGAATACTTGTGTACAATGCCTCTATGTCCATCGTAATGAGTAGATCTTCCGCATAATTTGTTTCCAAATCTCTCAAAAGGCAGAGTACATCCTTTGTGTCTTGTAAATAAGATCTTGATTTTTTCACAATAGGTTTTAAAAACCAATCACAAAACTGAGAAAGTGGCTCAAGGATAGATCCGATCCCGGATACAATCGGTCGACCAGGTGGAGGTATTTTCTCTTTATGAATTTTAGGAAGGATGTAAAATCTTGGTGTTCTGGGCGATTCATTCACCAGAAACTCAGCCTCATGTTTCGTTATCCAATCATTACATACCGCTTCATTCACCATACCTTTGATCTTGATAGACAACCGGCGGGTCGGATCATCTGGATACTTCTCATAACTGGTAGTATCAGAAAGGAGACGGATGCATTCCTCCTGGTACATTGATTTGTTCATCAGGACAATTGCTCCTCCTTTGTCTGCTGGTTTGATAATAAGCTCAGTTTTGTTTTTAGTTTCACCAGTGCTAGTCGTTCTCGGTTCGTGAAGTTTTGAAAGCCCTTCTCGTTCTTGAAGTCGATTGCTTCTATCTCTTTTAGTACCGCCTGCTCGAATGCAAGTATATGGCAAGGAATGGTCTGGGTTGGTGGCACGAAAGTGGACTTCTTTCTGAGCCCAGTGGTGGTCTGTTCAGCCTGTTCATTATTCGATTCACCGAAATGATAGCGCAATTTTATCTTTCTAAAAAATTGTGCCAGTTCGGTGTTCAATACAAATGGGTCATTAGTTGGTGTAGGAACAAAACCTAAACCCTTAGAGAGGACCATTTCCTCATCTTCAGAAAGGATGTAATCACTGAGGTTGACGATGTTTGTCATACTCCGCTGGTTGAGGGACCGTCCCCTCTCCCTCTGCTCCTTGTTCCCATTGAGACTGGAATCTGATCTTCCCACTGTACTCTCGGATTCTGCTTTTTTTGTCTGCCTTTTCCCCGTCCTCGGCCTCGGTATAAAAAGGTCGCGGACCTTGTGGGAAACCGAAGCCTGGTGGGTAAAAGGCTGCTGCCAATACCCCATTTGGGGCATTGGATGCTGCATCATTGGGTGGTAGTACTGTTGCTGTCGTCTCCCTTGATGGCTATCCACGCTCTCATCACTGCTACTCCCACTAGTACTCCGCTCATCTCCTGAGCTAAAAGTCCAATTTTGTGGTGTTGCCCTGAATCGTGGTTCTTTCCTATTGCGTTGTGGTGGAGGTGGTTTTTCATAATACTCATCGGTGGTATATGGGTATATGGTTTCCCGATTAAATTTTAGAACATCTTTTTTAAGTTTAGTCAGCTTGGTTTGAGTGAGATATTCTTGATATTCAGAATGGTCTTTATTAATTTCTTCTAGTTTCTTTTTGAAAACTGTAATCTGTACCATAGTTTTAAGTCTATTCTCACTCTGTTGAATCTCAACCAAGAGTGCATCCGCCAGTTCTCTAGCTGTATTAATAATAAGAACTAGCCAGTCCTTAGTACACTTCCAAGCAATCCCTGACCAGTTGACACGGAACTCTTTGTTATTTAGAAAGAGTCTGGGCTCATTAGTTACTATCAGGCCTCTGGGAGCGCTGTTCTTCCTCAGGTACTCTGTCATGAAGGCTCCATGTAAAGCTGTCCGGATTTGCTCTTTCTTCTTAGTCGAAAGAGCATCCCATTCATCGGTATTCTGAACTGTATGTGCTACCACTGTTTCTGCCAAAAGGGATGGATTCCTAAGTATTTCTGCATAGTTTTCCTCACCGTATGCTAATTCGGTGTCCATATTTACCATGTGACACCGTACACACCACAGGGTATGTGTGTTTTACTGGATATATATATCTTGATTATCAAGAGACCTCTGGCATTTAGCACAGATAGTTCCAGTTAAGATGTCCACTCCTTGAGTGGAAATCTATACCCCAAATGTTCCCACAGCTATCAGCTGTACAAATGTGTAACCACAGTACCCAGAGTATACCTGGGATAAGGGAACAAGAGGCACGGGGTACTGGGAGTCAGCAGCCTCCAGCAACAATGTATAACCACAAAAGAGCTACTCCCAGTATACTAGTCTACGTGCAATGTATCTAAATAGGTGAGTGAAGGTGTCTCACAAAAAGTGAAGGACTGGTCTCACACACCACCTGGTGTCATGCTTCATCATAGACCAGTCCTCGCCCTCTAAAAACTTGGTTTGATAGAGGGCGGGCATACACCTGACGACAGGGATGCACTTCTAAACTAAGTGGGGGCCCTTATAAAGAAAAAGTGAATTTAAAACCCATTCCAGATGTCAAATTAATTTATTATCTACCGGCATCTGCATGGTATTAAAAATATAAAGTGATCGGTAAACTGGGGATTTTATTATCCCTAAACCGACATCAATATGGTCAATATGGTCAACATGTTTCTGCCAAGAGGCCCAATAGGGTCCGCGGCATTCATCAGGACCTAAATAGTAATCTGAAGGGCTCCGCTCTTACCACAATTATGGTGAGAGGACATCCACTGTGTGGGGGTGACGTGATCACAACCCACTGAGAAATGGCCTTTATATTTAGTACCTGAAAAAAAGAAAACAAATGTGTAGAAAGACACAAAGCACAAGACATGATTTCCACTCAGCCTCATACACAGACACTAATAGTGAGTGGCTATTCGTGAAAAACTGAGTGTCAGTCATCTGTGACTATAACAAACATGGAGGTAAATACCTCCATATTGCTTACCCTAAACTTGGGAATCAGTGCCCCATAGGAGGGTGAGGGCGGAAGACCGCAATTGGTCCAGCGCTACAGTAATTATAGAGAAAAAGAAAGGAAAACAACAGAAATAACTCATATTAGTGCGTAGCAGTAATAACAATGGTGCTTCTTGAACCTCCATGATTATCAGGTTAAAATACTAGAAGGGAAACACCATATAACTCATGTTCATTCACACATTCAATCACACTCTTACTGATCCACGATGCAGTCTCCGCTGTTACACCTATGTCTGTGCTCCTCCTCTCCTCGATGTGGAGGAGCTGAAGTGACCGTGGGCTCTATATACGCGTGTGTTCACTTCTCAGCGCGCCAAAATTAGTGCACACTGATTGCTAATTGGCTGTACGTGTGTTTTTTCGCGTCTCAATTAGTTCACATAGATTACTGATAGGCTATCGGATCGGCAGATCCGGTGTCTTGAAATACACGCTGTGAGAGATTATGATCGCCGCCTGACCTGCCACAAACAGGAACATCCGTTTACAATGCCTGCATCGGTAAATCACCCCGCCTACTGAGCGTGCGTGTCGCGGGAGTCTCTGATTACTAGAGCATGCGCAGAAGAGCAAGTGAAACACGACTATGTACAACAGCAGAGATAGTACGCATGCGTATAATATAAAACGCTAGCGTTGTCATGTACAGAGTGCATAGTTAACAACACAGGATGTTTAAAGATATAATTTCACGGCGCATATATATAGTGCGTCCACTCGTTACCTGTGACTAATATATTTACAACAAGTGCAGTTAAACTAGTGCAGTTCAATCAAACATGGCAGAGATCTCTGGTATTTAGAGCTGAAGCTGTCGCATAAGGTCTCAGAAGTTGGACATTGGTGTTTGACCAATAGTAATACTATCACCACAGAGCCATAAGCCATGAGCAGCTAGTGCAACTCAAGTCTTGTTAAAAAAACTTAACCAAAGGAACCCGACTCATCAAAAATGTGACTACATGGAAGAGGGTGTTTAAAGGGGATGTAATCACTATATGTATCTTTCACCAATCAAGGAGGTTGAAGGTACCTGATTCATATAGAATGTTACTACATAGTGGACGATATTTTAAAGGGGTGTAGTCACTATGTATATCTTACACCAGTAAAGGTTGATTTTGGACTAAAGGACCCCGTTCATAAAGCATATTACTGCATGGTAGAGGATGTTAAAAGAGATGTAATCACTCTATATATCTCTCTATATCTTTCATCAGTACAAAGGGGGAAGGGGAGGAGGGGGTGGGGGGGAAAAAGAAAGGGGGAAAAAAAGGGGGGGGGGAGGGGGGAGGGGGGGAAGGGGGGGGGAGGGAAAGGGGGAAAAGGGAGGGGGAAAGGGAGGGTGAAGGGGAAAGAGAGGAAAAAGGGGGAAAAAAGGAGAGGGGGCCTGAATGTCGGCAAGAGACACAAATTATGTATATTATTTGGCTAAATGTAGCCAAGGAATCTCATCATTTAGACCCTCTTTCCATGTTCGGTTTCCCACAAGGTCCGCGACCTTTTTTATACCGAGGCCGAGGACGGGGAAAAGGCAGACAAAAAAAGCAGAATCCGAGAGTACAGTGGGAAGATCAGATTCCAGTCTCAATGGGAACAAGGAGCAGAGGGAGAGGGGACGGTCCCTCAACCAGCGGAGTATGACAAACATCGTCAACCTCAGTGATTACATCCTTTCTGAAGATGAGGAAATGGTCCTCTCTAAGGGTTTAGGTTTTGTTCCTACACCAACTAATGACCCATTTGTATTGAACACCGAACTGGCACAATTTTTAGAAAGATAAAATTGCGCTATCATTTCGGTGAATCGAATAATGAACAGGCTGAACAGACCACCACTGGGCTCAGAAAGAAGTCCACTTTCGTGCCACCAACCCAGACCATTCCTTGCCATATACTTGCATTCGAGCAGGCGGTACTAAAAGAGATAGAAGCAATCGACTTCAAGAACGAGAAGGGCTTTCAAAACTTCACGAACCGAGAACGACTAGCACTGGTGAAACTAAAAACAAAACTGAGCTTATTATCAAACCAGCAGACAAAGGAGGAGCAATTGTCCTGATGAACAAATCAATGTACCAGGAGGAATGCATCCGTCTCCTTTCTGATACTACCAGTTATGAGAAGTATCCAGATGATCCGACCCGCCGGTTGTCTATCAAGATCAAAGGTATGGTGAATGAAGCGGTATGTAATGATTGGATAACGAAACATGAGGCTGAGTTTCTGGTGAATGAATCGCCCAGAACACCAAGATTTTACATCCTTCCTAAAATTCATAAAGAGAAAATACCTCCACCTGGTCGACCGATTGTATCCGGGATCGGATCTATCCTTGAGCCACTTTCTCAGTTTTGTGATTGGTTTTTAAAACCTATTGTGAAAAAATCAAGATCTTATTTACAAGACACAAAGGATGTACTCTGCCTTTTGAGAGATTTGGAAACAAATTATGCGGAAGATCTACTCATTACGATGGACATAGAGGCATTGTACACAAGTATTCCCCAGGCGCGTACATTAGAAGTGGTTGAACATATCCTACTGAACACAGAATGGAAGTTCCTTACACCACAGCACTTCATTATGGATTGCGCTGAGATAGCCCTAACTGAGAACTTTTTTGAATTCGAGGAAGTAGTGTACCATCAGATCTCTGGTACATCCATGGGCAGCACCTTCGCCCCGAGTTTGGCATGCCTGTATGTGCATCAATTTGAGGAGGATTATATTTACCATGCAAGTAACCCGTTTTCAGATAATCTTAAAATATGGAAACGATACATTGATGATGTTTTTATAGTTTGGCGAGGTGATGAGGAAACAGCAAAAAACTTTGTCGAATGGGTCAATACCAAAGACCAACATCTGAAATTCACGCACTCTATTAGCAAAGATCATGCTATTTTTTTAGATCTAGACATTACAATGAACACGAATGGTATTAGTACTAGGGTACACAATAAACCGACGGATAAAAACAGCCTACTGTTATATGACAGTTTTCATCCTAAAGCCCTAAGGAACAACTTGCCTGTGGGCCAATTCCTCCGAGTGCGTCGTAATTGCTCTGAAACCACTAATTTTCATGAGCAAGCTGAGAAATTGGAGGTGAAATTACTTGAACGGCACTATCCAAGGAAAATGATCAAGAAAGCGAAAAAGAGAGCAAATAACAACAACCGTGATGCCTTGCTTGAAGATAACATGAAAGAGAAAAATAACCGGATTGTGTGCGTCACGACATACACACCAGCCTCCAATACTGTTCAAAAGATCATTAAGAGGAACTGGCGTATCTTACATGGTGCAGGAGAATGCTGGGAACCCCCACTGTTTGCTTTTAAAAGAAACAGGAATTTACGGGACGAGCTAGTTCATACTAAAGACCCACCACCAGCGACAGATAATCAAATGATTCTCTGGAATACACAACGTCCAATAGGTCACTACGCCTGTAGCAACTGCGTTGCATGCCCATTCACGTTGACAACTAAGGAGGTCGACATTGGTACAACACGTCCTTGGGTGCTGAATAATTTTTCGAACTGTAATACCGAGAATGTGGTATACCTTCTGACATGCCCCTGTAATTTGAAATATGTGGGCATGACCACACGTAAAATCAAGATTCGCATCAACGAGCACCGCAGTACAATACGGTGCAAAAAGACCAATACGAAACTCACTAGACACTTCATTGAACATAACCATAAAGACACAGATCTTAAATGGGTGATCCTGGAAGTAATGAAGAAACGAATGGTGGACTTGACCAGATCTCTACATATCAGGGAGCAGAGATGGGTGTACCGTCTTCGAACATGGAAAGAGGGTCTAAATGATGAGATTCCTTGGCTACATTTAGCCAAATAATATACATAATTTGTGTCTCTTGCCGACATTCAGGCCCCCTCTCCTTTTTTCCCCCTTTTTCCTCTCTTTCCCCTTCACCCTCCCTTTCCCCCTCCCTTTTCCCCCTTTCCCCTTCCCCCCCTCCCCCCTTTTTTTCCCCCTTTCTTTTTTCCCCCCCCACCCCCTCCTCCCCTTCCCCCTTTGTACTGATGAAAGATATAGAGAGATATATAGAGTGATTACATCTCTTTTAACATCCTCTACCATGCAGTAATATGCTTTATGAACGGGGTCCTTTAGTCCAAAATCAACCTTTACTGGTGTAAGATATACATAGTGACTACACCCCTTTAAAATATCGTCCACTATGTAGTAACATTCTATATGAATCAGGTACCTTCAACCTCCTTGATTGGTGAAAGATACATATAGTGATTACATCCCCTTTAAACACCCTCTTCCATGTAGTCACATTTTTGATGAGTCGGGTTCCTTTGGTTAAGTTTTTTTAACAAGACTTGAGTTGCACTAGCTGCTCATGGCTTATGGCTCTGTGGTGATAGTATTACTATTGGTCAAACACCAATGTCCAACTTCTGAGACCTTATGCGACAGCTTCAGCTCTAAATACCAGAGATCTCTGCCATGTTTGATTGAACTGCACTAGTTTAACTGCACTTGTTGTAAATATATTAGTCACAGGTAACGAGTGGACGCACTATATATATGCGCCGTGAAATTATATCTTTAAACATCCTGTGTTGTTAACTATGCACTCTGTACATGACAACGCTAGCGTTTTATATTATACGCATGCGTACTATCTCTGCTGTTGTACATAGTCGTGTTTCACTTGCTCTTCTGCGCATGCTCTAGTAATCAGAGACTCCCGCGACACGCACGCTCAGTAGGCGGGGTGATTTACCGATGCAGGCATTGTAAACGGATGTTCCTGTTTGTGGCAGGTCAGGCGGCGATCATAATCTCTCACAGCGTGTATTTCAAGACACCGGATCTGCCGATCCGATAGCCTATCAGTAATCTATGTGAACTAATTGAGACGCGAAAAAACACACGTACAGCCAATTAGCAATCAGTGTGCACTAATTTTGGCGCGCTGAGAAGTGAACACACGCGTATATAGAGCCCACGGTCACATCAGCTCCTCCACATCGAGGAGAGGAGGAGCACAGACATAGGTGTAACAGCGGAGACTGCATCGTGGATCAGTAAGAGTGTGATTGAATGTGTGAATGAACATGAGTTATATGGTGTTTCCCTTCTAGTATTTTAACCTGATAATCATGGAGGTTCAAGAAGCACCATTGTTATCACTGCTACGCACTAATATGAGTTATTTCTGTTGTTTTCCTTTCTTTTTCTCTATAATTACTGTAGCGCTGGACCAATTGCGGTCTTCCGCCCTCACCCTCCTATGGGGCACTGATTCCCAAGTTTAGGGTAAGCAATATGGAGGTATTTACCTCCATGTTTGTTATAGTCACAGATGACTGACACTCAGTTTTTCACGAATAGCCACTCACTATTAGTGTCTGTGTATGAGGCTGAGTGGAAATCATGTCTTGTGCTTTGTGTCTTTCTACACATTTGTTTTCTTTTTTCAGGTACTAAATATAAAGGCCATTTCTCAGTGGGTTGTGATCACGTCACCCCCACACAGTGGATGTCCTCTCACCATAATTGTGGTAAGAGCGGAGCCCTTCAGATTACTATTTAGGTCCTGATGAATGCCGCGGACCCTATTGGGCCTCTTGGCAGAAACATGTTGACCATATTGACCATATTGATGTCGGTTTAGGGATAATAAAATCCCCAGTTTACCGATCACTTTATATTTTTAATACCATGCAGATGCCGGTAGATAATAAATTAATTTGACATCTGGAATGGGTTTTAAATTCACTTTTTCTTTATAAGGGCCCCCACTTAGTTTAGAAGTGCATCCCTGTCGTCAGGTGTATGCCCGCCCTCTATCAAACCAAGTTTTTAGAGGGCGAGGACTGGTCTATGATGAAGCATGACACCAGGTGGTGTGTGAGACCAGTCCTTCACTTTTTGTGAGACACCTTCACTCACCTATTTAGATACATTGCACGTAGACTAGTATACTGGGAGTAGCTCTTTTGTGGTTATACATTGTTGCTGGAGGCTGCTGACTCCCAGTACCCCGTGCCTCTTGTTCCCTTATCCCAGGTATACTCTGGGTACTGTGGTTACACATTTGTACAGCTGATAGCTGTGGGAACATTTGGGGTATAGATTTCCACTCAAGGAGTGGACATCTTAACTGGAACTATCTGTGCTAAATGCCAGAGGTCTCTTGATAATCAAGATATATATATCCAGTAAAACACACATACCCTGTGGTGTGTACGGTGTCACATGGTAAATATGGACACCGAATTAGCATACGGTGAGGAAAACTATGCAGAAATACTTAGGAATCCATCCCTTTTGGCAGAAACAGTGGTAGCACATACAGTTCAGAATACCGATGAATGGGATGCTCTTTCGACTAAGAAGAAAGAGCAAATCCGGACAGCTTTACATGGAGCCTTCATGACAGAGTACCTGAGGAAGAACAGCGCTCCCAGAGGCCTGATAGTAACTAATGAGCCCAGACTCTTTCTAAATAACAAAGAGTTCCGTGTCAACTGGTCAGGGATTGCTTGGAAGTGTACTAAGGACTGGCTAGTTCTTATTATTAATACAGCTAGAGAACTGGCGGATGCACTCTTGGTTGAGATTCAACAGAGTGAGAATAGACTTAAAACTATGGTACAGATTACAGTTTTCAAAAAGAAACTAGAAGAAATTAATAAAGACCATTCTGAATATCAAGAATATCTCACTCAAACCAAGCTGACTAAACTTAAAAAAGATGTTCTAAAATTTAATCGGGAAACCATATACCCATATACCACCGATGAGTATTATGAAAAACCACCTCCACCACAACGCAATAGGAAAGAACCACGATTCAGGGCAACACCACAAAATTGGACTTTTAGCTCAGGAGATGAGCGGAGTACTAGTGGGAGTAGCAGTGATGAGAGCGTGGATAGCCATCAAGGGAGACGACAGCAACAGTACTACCACCCAATGATGCAGCATCCAATGCCCCAAATGGGGTATTGGCAGCAGCCTTTTACCCACCAGGCTTCGGTTTCCCACAAGGTCCGCGACCTTTTTTATACCGAGGCCGAGGACGGGGAAAAGGCAGACAAAAAAGCAGAATCCGAGAGTACAGTGGGAAGATCAGATTCCAGTCTCAATGGGAACAAGGAGCAGAGGGAGAGGGGACGGTCCCTCAACCAGCGGAGTATGACAAACATCGTCAACCTCAGTGATTACATCCTTTCTGAAGATGAGGAAATGGTCCTCTCTAAGGGTTTAGGTTTTGTTCCTACACCAACTAATGACCCATTTGTATTGAACACCGAACTGGCACAATTTTTTAGAAAGATAAAATTGCGCTATCATTTCGGTGAATCGAATAATGAACAGGCTGAACAGACCACCACTGGGCTCAGAAAGAAGTCCACTTTCGTGCCACCAACCCAGACCATTCCTTGCCATATACTTGCATTCGAGCAGGCGGTACTAAAAGAGATAGAAGCAATCGACTTCAAGAACGAGAAGGGCTTTCAAAACTTCACGAACCGAGAACGACTAGCACTGGTGAAACTAAAAACAAAACTGAGCTTATTATCAAACCAGCAGACAAAGGAGGAGCAATTGTCCTGATGAACAAATCAATGTACCAGGAGGAATGCATCCGTCTCCTTTCTGATACTACCAGTTATGAGAAGTATCCAGATGATCCGACCCGCCGGTTGTCTATCAAGATCAAAGGTATGGTGAATGAAGCGGTATGTAATGATTGGATAACGAAACATGAGGCTGAGTTTCTGGTGAATGAATCGCCCAGAACACCAAGATTTTACATCCTTCCTAAAATTCATAAAGAGAAAATACCTCCACCTGGTCGACCGATTGTATCCGGGATCGGATCTATCCTTGAGCCACTTTCTCAGTTTTGTGATTGGTTTTTAAAACCTATTGTGAAAAAATCAAGATCTTATTTACAAGACACAAAGGATGTACTCTGCCTTTTGAGAGATTTGGAAACAAATTATGCGGAAGATCTACTCATTACGATGGACATAGAGGCATTGTACACAAGTATTCCCCAGGCGCGTACATTAGAAGTGGTTGAACATATCCTACTGAACACAGAATGGAAGTTCCTTACACCACAGCACTTCATTATGGATTGCGCTGAGATAGCCCTAACTGAGAACTTTTTTGAATTCGAGGAAGTAGTGTACCATCAGATCTCTGGTACATCCATGGGCAGCACCTTCGCCCCGAGTTTGGCATGCCTGTATGTGCATCAATTTGAGGAGGATTATATTTACCATGCAAGTAACCCGTTTTCAGATAATCTTAAAATATGGAAACGATACATTGATGATGTTTTTATAGTTTGGCGAGGTGATGAGGAAACAGCAAAAAACTTTGTCGAATGGGTCAATACCAAAGACCAACATCTGAAATTCACGCACTCTATTAGCAAAGATCATGCTATTTTTTTAGATCTAGACATTACAATGAACACGAATGGTATTAGTACTAGGGTACACAATAAACCGACGGATAAAAACAGCCTACTGTTATATGACAGTTTTCATCCTAAAGCCCTAAGGAACAACTTGCCTGTGGGCCAATTCCTCCGAGTGCGTCGTAATTGCTCTGAAACCACTAATTTTCATGAGCAAGCTGAGAAATTGGAGGTGAAATTACTTGAACGGCACTATCCAAGGAAAATGATCAAGAAAGCGAAAAAGAGAGCAAATAACAACAACCGTGATGCCTTGCTTGAAGATAACATGAAAGAGAAAAATAACCGGATTGTGTGCGTCATCGACATACACACCAGCCTCCAATACTGTTCAAAAGATCATTAAGAGGAACTGGCGTATCTTACATGGTGCAGGAGAATGCTGGGAACCCCCACTGTTTGCTTTTAAAAGAAACAGGAATTTACGGGACGAGCTAGTTCATACTAAAGACCCACCACCAGCGACAGATAATCAAATGATTCTCTGGAATACACAACGTCCAATAGGTCACTACGCCTGTAACAACTGCGTTGCATGCCCATTCACGTTGACAACTAAGGAGGTCGACATTGGTACAACACGTCCTTGGGTGCTGAATAATTTTTCGAACTGTAATACCGAGAATGTGGTATACCTTCTGACATGCCCCTGTAATTTGAAATATGTGGGCATGACCACACGTAAAATCAAGATTCGCATCAACGAGCACCGCAGTACAATACGGTGCAAAAAGACCAATACGAAACTCACTAGACACTTCATTGAACATAACCATAAAGACACAGATCTTAAATGGGTGATCCTGGAAGTAATGAAGAAACGAATGGTGGACTTGACCAGATCTCTACATATCAGGGAGCAGAGATGGGTGTACCGTCTTCGAACATGGAAAGAGGGTCTAAATGATGAGATTCCTTGGCTACATTTAGCCAAATAATATACATAATTTGTGTCTCTTGCCGACATTCAGGCCCCCTCTCCTTTTTTCCCCCTTTTTCCTCTCTTTCCCCTTCACCCTCCCTTTCCCCCTCCCTTTTCCCCCTTTCCCCTTCCCCCCCCCCTTTTTTTTCCCCCTTTCTTTTTTCCCCCCCACCCCCTCCTCCCCTTCCCCCTTTGTACTGATGAAAGATATAGAGAGATATATAGAGTGATTACATCTCTTTTAACATCCTCTACCATGCAGTAATATGCTTTATGAACGGGGTCCTTTAGTCCAAAATCAACCTTTACTGGTGTAAGATATACATAGTGACTACACCCCTTTAAAATATCGTCCACTATGTAGTAACATTCTATATGAATCAGGTACCTTCAACCTCCTTGATTGGTGAAAGATACATATAGTGATTACATCCCCTTTAAACACCCTCTTCCATGTAGTCACATTTTTGATGAGTCGGGTTCCTTTGGTTAAGTTTTTTTAACAAGACTTGAGTTGCACTAGCTGCTCATGGCTTATGGCTCTGTGGTGATAGTATTACTATTGGTCAAACACCAATGTCCAACTTCTGAGACCTTATGCGACAGCTTCAGCTCTAAATACCAGAGATCTCTGCCATGTTTGATTGAACTGCACTAGTTTAACTGCACTTGTTGTAAATATATTAGTCACAGGTAACGAGTGGACGCACTATATATATGCGCCGTGAAATTATATCTTTAAACATCCTGTGTTGTTAACTATGCACTCTGTACATGACAACGCTAGCGTTTTATATTATACGCATGCGTACTATCTCTGCTGTTGTACATAGTCGTGTTTCACTTGCTCTTCTGCGCATGCTCTAGTAATCAGAGACTCCCGCGACACGCACGCTCAGTAGGCGGGGTGATTTACCGATGCAGGCATTGTAAACGGATGTTCCTGTTTGTGGCAGGTCAGGCGGCGATCATAATCTCTCACAGCGTGTATTTCAAGACACCGGATCTGCCGATCCGATAGCCTATCAGTAATCTATGTGAACTAATTGAGACGCGAAAAAACACACGTACAGCCAATTAGCAATCAGTGTGCACTAATTTTGGCGCGCTGAGAAGTGAACACACGCGTATATAGAGCCCACGGTCACTTCAGCTCCTCCACATCGAGGAGAGGAGGAGCACAGACATAGGTGTAACAGCGGAGACTGCATCGTGGATCAGTAAGAGTGTGATTGAATGTGTGAATGAACATGAGTTATATGGTGTTTCCCTTCTAGTATTTTAACCTGATAATCATGGAGGTTCAAGAAGCACCATTGTTATCACTGCTACGCACTAATATGAGTTATTTCTGTTGTTTTCCTTTCTTTTTCTCTATAATTACTGTAGCGCTGGACCAATTGCGGTCTTCCGCCCTCACCCTCCTATGGGGCACTGATTCCCAAGTTTAGGGTAAGCAATATGGAGGTATTTACCTCCATGTTTGTTATAGTCACAGATGACTGACACTCAGTTTTTCACGAATAGCCACTCACTATTAGTGTCTGTGTATGAGGCTGAGTGGAAATCATGTCTTGTGCTTTGTGTCTTTCTACACATTTGTTTTCTTTTTTTCAGGTACTAAATATAAAGGCCATTTCTCAGTGGGTTGTGATCACGTCACCCCCACACAGTGGATGTCCTCTCACCATAATTGTGGTAAGAGCGGAGCCCTTCAGATTACTATTTAGGTCCTGATGAATGCCGCGGACCCTATTGGGCCTCTTGGCAGAAACATGTTGACCATATTGACCATATTGATGTCGGTTTAGGGATAATAAAATCCCCAGTTTACCGATCACTTTATATTTTTAATACCATGCAGATGCCGGTAGATAATAAATTAATTTGACATCTGGAATGGGTTTTAAATTCACTTTTTCTTTATAAGGGCCCCCACTTAGTTTAGAAGTGCATCCCTGTCGTCAGGTGTATGCCCGCCCTCTATCAAACCAAGTTTTTAGAGGGCGAGGACTGGTCTATGATGAAGCATGACACCAGGTGGTGTGTGAGACCAGTCCTTCACTTTTTGTGAGACACCTTCACTCACCTATTTAGATACATTGCACGTAGACTAGTATACTGGGAGTAGCTCTTTTGTGGTTATACATTGTTGCTGGAGGCTGCTGACTCCCAGTACCCCGTGCCTCTTGTTCCCTTATCCCAGGTATACTCTGGGTACTGTGGTTACACAATGCCAAATAGGTGCCTGTGATGTGAAACCCCCTACCTGCCACTGCCTTGATCAGTAATAGGTGGCAAAACAACACCTGCAAGGTAATGCCAAAAAGCTGCCTGTGGTGTGAAACCCCCTTCCTGCCACTGCCAAGATGAGTATCAGGGGTCAAACCCCACCTGCAAAGTAATGCCAAAAAGGTGCCTGTGTTGTGAAACCCCCTTCCTGCCACTGCCAAGATGAGTATTAGGGGTCAAACCCCACCTGCAAAGTAATGCCAAATAGGTGCCTGTGATGTGAAACCCCCTTCCTGCCACTGCCAAGATGAGTATTAGGGGGCAAACCACACCTGCAAAGTAATGCCAAAAGGTGCCTGTGGTGTGAAACCCCCTTCATGCCACTGCCAAGATGAGTATCAGGGGTCAAACCCCACCTGCAAAGAAATGCCAAAAAGCTGCCTGTGTTGTGAAACCCCCTTCCTGCCACTGCCAAGATGAGTATTAGGGGGCAAACCCCACCTGCAAAGTAATGCCAAAAATGTGCATGTGTTGTGAAACCCCCTTCCTGCCACTGCCAAGATGAGTATCATGGGTCAAACCCCACCTGCAAAGTAATGCCAAAAAGCTGCCTGTGGTGTGAAACCCCCTACCTGCCACTGCCAAGATGAGTATCAGGGGTCAAACCCCACCTACAAAGTAATCCCAAAAAGGTGCCTGTGTTGTGAGACCCCCTTCCTGCCACTGCCAAGATGAGTATTAGGGGGCAAACCCCACCTGCAAAGTAATGCCAAATAGGTGCCTGTGATGTGAAACCCCTTCCTGCCACTGCCAAGATGAGTATTAGGGGGCAAACCACACCTGCAAAGTAATGCCAAAAGGTGCCTGTGGTGTGAAACCCCTTCATGCCACTGCCAAGATGAGTATCAGGGGTCAAACCCCACCTGCAAAGTAATGCCAAAAAGCTGCCTGTGTTGTGAAACCCCCTTCCTGCCACTGCCAAGATGAGTATTAGGGGCAAACCCCACCTGCAAAGTAATGCCAAAAGCTGCCTGTGTTGTGAAACCCCCTTCCTGCCACTGCCAAGATGAGTATTAGGGGCAAACCCCACCTGCAAAGTAATGCCAAAAGGTGCATGTGTTGTGAAACCCCCTTCCTGCCACTGCCAAGATGAGTATTATGGGTCAAACCCCACCTGCAAAGTAATGCCAAAAAGCTGCCTGTGTTGTGAAACCCCCTTCCTGCCACTGCCAAGATGAGTATTAGGGGGCAAACCCCACCTGCAAAGTAATGCCAAATAGGTGCCTGTGATGTGAAACCCCTTCCTGCCACTGCCAAGATGAGTATTAGGGGCAAACCCCACCTGCAAAGTAATGCCAAAAAGGTGCCTGTGGTGTGAAACTCCCTTCATGCCACTGCCAAGATGAGTATCAGGGGCAAACCCCACCTGCAAAGTAATGTCAAAAAGGTGCATGTGTTGTGAAACCCCTTCCTGCCACTGCCAAGATGAGTATTAGGGGCAAACCCCACCTGCAAAGTAATGCCAAAAAGCTGCCTGTGGTGTGAAACCCCCTTCCTGCCACTGCCAAGATGAGTAGTAGGGGGCAAACCCCACCTGGAACATACATGTTTGTAGTTGGCATGTACAGGGCCACATACACCTCAACACCACTGACAAGGACAGGCCAAGCACACTGTGTGACCACTCAACTGCACACATCCAAATATACCCATGTGAGTACGAAGACAGACGTTCATAAGATTACCACACACACACTGCTGTCCACACATCCAAACACATCACACAGACATCACCAACCTTGGCCACCCCGCAAGTTAGACTATGTGTAGAATTCACCTCTGTTGTGGTATAGCCCCCTAACATGACATGTGTACAATCATACTGAAATCAACAGCAAATGATGATTGCACGAGTACATCAACACCCACAAACATAATTGCACCCCCAAACCTCAGAGTAAAGCAGACCAAAAGTGTGTGTTACGTTTGCCAAACAATGACAAAGTGAATGAAGTCAATGGCAATGTGGAAGTGCCATGCAGAGCATGTGGCACTTTCATCCATACCCACACATCAAAATGTTTAATTAAGCAAGGGCAGTAACAAACGATAAAACAGGAGTAACAGTGTTTATTGCAAAATATCCTGATAGGCACAAAATGTCAAACAAATAAAAGGCCATTGGCGAGTCCACAGTCCAAACAATGCACCTGTGTGCATGAAAATGTTTACAGTGAATGTGGAACACTGTACACTGCCATGTGAATGAACAAAGCACCGGGGCTATCAAAGCGCAGTCCAGGCACTGCTGTGGGAGAGATGGGTATGGGAGGGGGTCTGTGCCTCAGTCTTGCCTGTCAGTTGGACTGGGAGGTGGCTGATTGTCGTGGCCACTGGCGGAACTGGACCTGGGCGAGAGAGGCTCGTCAGAGTCAGCAGTGGCTGTGGCAGGCGTAGGGCTGCTTGGACCGGCTGGCATGGTGGCACGTGGAGGCGGAGAGATGCTGCCGTGAGACACAGAGGCAGTGGTGGCTGTGGCAGGTGTAGGCCTGCTTCTACTGGGTGGCATGGTGGCACGTGGAGGTGGAGAGATGCTGCCATGAGACACACAGGCAGTAGTGGCAGTGGCAGGTGTAGGCCTGCTTCTACTGGGTGGCATGGTGGCACGTGGAGGCGGAGAGATGCTGCCATGAGACACAGAGGCAGTAGTGGCTGTGGCAGGTGTAGGCCTGCTTGGACTGGGTGGCATGGTGGTACTTGGAGGTGGAGAGATGCTGCCGTGAGACACAGAGGCAGTAGTGGCTGTGGCAGGTGTAGGGCTGCTCGGACCGGGTGGCATGGTGGCACGTGGAGGCGGAGAGACGCTGCCGTGAGACACAGTGGGTGAGGGTGAATGTTGAGGGCTGCCTCTACACTTCTTGGGTATACGATATTGCAGAAGTGTCTTGGGAGTAGTGGGAAGTGTAGCTGGCACAACAGAGTCCCTCTCCACCAAAGGTGTGACAGGTGCAGGTGGCCCTCCTTGTGGGGATTTGCAGGATGTGGACTTCGCCTTGCTTTTTGCTTGCCTTTTGCCCTCCATCCCCTGTGGCCCTGGTGAACGACTCACATTGCTCTCCTGACCACGCTTCACAGGGGTGTGGGTGGGAGTGGAGGTCCTGGGTGAAGCAGTCTTAGGTTGCTTTGTGGGCTTTCCCTTCAGCGGCACCAGCACCACAGCAGGCATGCCAACTGTTTGTCTGTCACTTGGAGCAGTTGTGTGGATGGGAGTCTCTTGTGATGGGTGCAATCTTGTGGACCGTGAGCTAGAGGCCTGCTTCTTTGCCTGATGCCCCTGAGTGTCATGTGAAGGGCTTTTTTCTTTGCGTCCCTGTGTGCCTGTGTCACTTTTTGGGGATGGTGTCTGTGGTCTTGCACGCTTGGAGCGCTGCTGTCGTGTGCTGGGTGTCGATGACTCGGGGCCTGAGGGCTCAGTTGTGTGGTCACTCCCCTCAGGGGTTGCCACTGGCAGGGTGGTTGGTGAAGGCATTGGGGCTGGACTTGGATGCTGTGATAGCTGAATGGCTGCCTTCACGGTGGAGGACAAACCCTGGACAGTCCTGTGTAGCCCACCCACGTCCGAATGAATGCCCTCCATAAATGCCAGAACCTGTCCCAACTTCTTGTCCTGATCCTGGAAAGCATTCAGGAGAGCTGTCTGACCCACACACAGCTGGCGCAAGAGTTCAATCGCCTCAACACTGAGGGCAGCAGGGGAGACTGGGGCAGGGGCAGCAGTGCCTGGGGTGAAGGCGGCTCTACCCTTAATAGCCCTGCGGGCACGAACAGCACTAGTGGTAGTAGCCGGGATGGTGGGCACTGGCCGATGTGTGGTGGAGGAAGAGGCAGCATTGTCACTCCCTGTGACCACCATTGTCGCTGACTCCCCACTGGAGTCCGATGATGTTGAGGTAGTGCTTTCTGCACGTGAGTCCTCAAGGACACTCCTGTCCCCCTCTGAGGCGCTGGTCACATCAGTGTCAGTGATCTCATGGCTATCATGCGTGCCACATGCTTCAGCACTGGTGTCCGTATCATGGCCTTCCGTGCACTCGGTAGATGCTGCAATGGACAGAGACATAGGTTCAGTACAGTGCCATACACACAAACATCAAATGCAAGCACAGAACTAGACTAGATAATGACAAGCCCAAGTTGCACAACACCCTGTGCAGTCTGCATGTGCAACAATCATGCTGAACACAGAAGATGCATGGAAATATGCATTGTTTACATCAATGAGCCATGTGAGGTTCACACCGGCAAATAGCAGGTCCCTGCCTCCTTGTAATGTAACCTAAACATCTCTGCAAGCATACCCACGTGCCTGTATGTGAGAGAGGCATACATCTCAGCATGTTGCCTCTGTCACATATGGAGTCACTATAAGGGGACAACACAGATACAGATTCAAATTTCTACTTAATAATGTCCATGAGCTACTGATGTCTGACAAGGTGAGCAATTCATCTTGCAAAATGATGCACGTTGGTGTCAGATGTGTACTTCACACCATTTACAAGTCCTGTAGTGCACACATCGTTAAATGCACACTGACATGATACTCACTGCTGTACACTGCCTGGTGATGTCCATGACACCCAGAATGCAGAAGATGTCATAAGGCCACATCTCATCATGCAATGGCAAGGGCCATTCTATGAAACACATGATCAAGTCCATCTATGGGAAAATACATGACACCTGCACTGAACACATAGGCCACTGAGAAGTAGTTCCTAAAAATGTATACAGCAGCAAGATCAGCAATGTCTCACGGTCGCCATTCATGCAGTCACTCACACCCAAAGTCAGCCTACGCAGAATACTCACCACTTACTCCCTGCTGATGGTCCCTCAAACATTCATACAGCTCTGGCTGTGTCACAGACAAGATGAGGGACATTAGTGGAGTCATGGTTCGGCGCGCCAACCTGCCACTGCGAGGGACCAGCCCCACCGTCATGGTATGGTATGGTATGGGGGGTATTTATTAAGCGCACGGCTACTCCGGGGAGTGTCCCGGCGCTATCCTTGACCCCTGGACAGAGCGTAAGCAAGACCTAGACGCCCAAAGGACGGCGAGCCTATTGTTGGAAGAGCCAAGTTTTGACATTGCGTCTAAAACTGAGGAGATCATGCTCTTGTCTTAGCGAAAGTGGGAGGCTGTTCCATAGTTTTGCGGCTGCTACCTGGAAGGAGCGTCCTCCTTTACGAGAACGGCAAAACTTAGGCACAATAGTCAGTTCCTGGGTTGATGAGCGCAGAGTTCTAAAAGGTTTATAAGGTTGGATTTTATCCCTGAGGTACGGGGCGCCAATATTATTTAGGGCTTTAAAACTCAGAACCAGAGCTTTAAAACTGACCCTTTTTTTCACGGGGAGCCAGTGCAGGGTTCTGAGATAGAAGGACATATGTGATCTGGGTCCGACCATAAGCACGGCCCTCGCCGCGGCATTTTGGACCACCTGGAGACGGTTCAGTAGGTAGTCCGGAAGGCCCAGATACAGTACATTTGCGTAGTCCAACCTTGATGTGATAAGTGCCTGGACCACAGTTTTCCTATGGGAGATAGAAAGTAGAGGGAGAAAATTCCTCATCATTTTTAGTAGCCCGAAACAGGTGCCTGCTACCATTTGGACCTGGGACTTCATAGTCAGGTCGGAGTCGACTTTTACCCCTACATTTTTGGCAATGGAAACTGGACTTTCAGGAGGGGATAGATTGTGTGGCCACCATTGACGCCATTCTGCTCCTGGGGTATGTCCAAAGAAAATGATTTCCGACTTATTAGAGTTGCACATTAGATGGTTTTGCCTGAACCAGGCAAATACCTTGGTTAGACAGGCATTTACTGCATTACCATTGAACGCCTCATCCTTTTCACAGGTAAATAGCAGCTGGGTATCATCAGCGTATGATAAAATTTTAGCCCCAAGCTGTTCCGCCAGTGGAGCAAGGGGGGCCATGTATATATTAAATAGGGTAGGGCTTAGAACGGAGCCCTGAGGAACCCCTATATTCAGCGGAGGCATGGGGGCTGAAAAAGGAGGAGACCAGACTGTTTGCTGTCGGCTTTCCAGGAAAGAAGAGAACCATCTGAACACCATGCCCCCAATACCACTATCCCTCAGTCTACGGAGGAGTCGATCGTGGGGCACGGTGTCAAAAGCCGCAGAGAGATCTAGTAGTATCAACACAGCCTTTCCTCCTCTATCCAGAGTGGTTTTAATCGTCTCAGAGATTTCCAGCAGAGCCGTTTCTATGCTGAAGTTAGCTCGAAATCCTGACTGGCTCGGATGTAGCACTTGGTTAGTCTCGATAAAGTCAGTGAGGATGGTATTCACGTATTTCTCCAATACTTTAGAGAAGTATGGTAGAAGCGATATTGGTCTGTAGTTGCTGACTACTAGAGGGTCCACCGAAGGTTTTTTTAGAAGCGGTCCTGCTCAGACGGGAGATGTCGTCCCACCTCTTGTGGCAGTGTGTGTGCCGTCTGTTGGATACACCCAGAGTCCGCACCTTCCGTGCAATGTTCTTCCATGTGGCCTTACGCTGGTGGACCTTCAGCTGCAGGCATAGGAGACAAGAAAAGGAAGTATCAGAGACCCTGTGTCATTCACACTGTGTGTCAGCACAGGAGAACATAAATGCATGGCACACAAATCGCTACATCTTCATCAGAGGCCATACAGCATGACACATAGTACATGTTCATTACAATACTACACAGAAATGAATGCATGTATGGCAAGGCACACAGTACATGGCCATCTCATACACATGCACAATGGCAGCACAGACAGCCATGTGCAGAAGGCCCTCATCTGTGATGCAGTATGTGAGTGAGCATGACATGCAATACAGTAATAATGAAGTGTAGTGGCAGACTCACTGTGTCCACCACTACACACCCCACGATGCCCTTGGCCTGTGAATGGCTCAATGCATTTTTCAGGAAACATATTGGGACATAATCTGATTTATCTCGCACTTCTCACAACGTTAAGTCCTCGATTGTGCAATTCTCAGGACTATGATGGCTCAGTGAGTATTAGGTGTGTGGACTAAACACATGTTTGACTCAGTCCAGTTAGGCATGGCTCAGAGTAACATTGGACAGTGTCTGTGCAGGCCAGAGGAACTCACAGTGCGGCTCAACATGGTCCCTCAGATAAATCACATGGATGTACAGCATGAGAGGGTGAAAAGTGCCAACACATGCGAGACTGAACACATGTTCAAATCAATGTAAGGATGACATCTACTACTTACATTGATGTGAAGTGTCATTGTTGCATTAACATCAAGTGGGTTCCACTCATGCATTGGACTATTGTGCATGATGCTCACATCAACATAGTGCACTTAAGAAATAGTCAACACACATAAGTTAGTGCTCCATTCCAATATACATTTCAACAGTCACATATGAGGTTGTGAAGAGTGAGTGGACAGTCACATAACATGGCACAGTAAAAATCAGTCCCGACTTGTGCTGTTTCAGAACACCATCGTATCTGTGTGGCTGTTTAAACAATGCATGTCTCCCCCTACCTACAATCAACTTATGTAGGTGTGGAAATAAGCCTACAGACACCATTGACATGAAGTTAGCATGCATGGCAGTGTAACACACATTTACATCACCTAGGGGCACATTACGATGGCGGGCGGAAGCACCACCGCCGTGCTGGCGGATGCAAAAAGCACCAGTTACCGCCGGCACGCAGCAGTCCACACGCCCGTCCAATTACGATGCGAAAAGTATGCCAAACACCGCCGTCAAGCCAGCAACACCGTCCGCCATCAAAGTGCGCCCGTACACGTAGCGGCGCAGCCCAACTGACACACACCGTCCGACGAAACACGTCCCGCCCGGCGCATAAATTACGATGCCGCAAACAAATGGCTCCCACGGCCAAGAGATACCGTACGACAAACCGAAGCGGTAACACGGATGCCGAGCACGGACAACGAAGAAGCGGCTCCCCGAGCATGAATCCAGCACTGCAGGCCCTCCCCATGCTCCTGCTGATGCACCACCAAGGACGCAACATACCGCGGAGACGCAGGTAGGCACACACACAAGTGCACGCAAACAGCGCACACAGTGCAAGGGCGGAAAAAGCGGACAACCCCCACCAGCGCGTGTACACAACACATCCACCATTGCATCCACATATGACACACAGGCCAAATCGTAACATCGCGGAACACATGTGTACACACCACCTGGGACTAGGAACCAACCACCCCGTCACGGCCCCAAAGCGCCGATGACGCCGCCACACATGCGCACAACGCAGAGGCCAACCGCAGCGCCATGCATGCGTCGCACACAGACACAGGGACACAACCAAGCAGCACACACATCAGCCCCACCCCGAACGCACATGACACGTGACAGGCCTGCCACAGACATGTCCCCAACGCCCAATTCACGGACAACACCCAACGCCACACAACCGACGCACACATGTCAGTGAAGACACGCAACAGCAGGACACACCCCAGTGTAACAAACATGGCGAAGCACACAGCGGCGTCAACACCAACTAGGAGAAGCAGGGCCTCTTCGGGAAGAGGAACGCCAGTACCACACTGAAACACCCATACCACCCTGCACATATGAACAAGACATATAAAACGGAACACCAAAGAGCCCGGGGACCGACAACAGGTGGCCCAAGAATAACATTCACACACAAGGCCCAACGCAGAGCGGAAAGGCAGCCTGCCGCCCACACAAGGGAGAGCAGACAGCACTGAATGACCTTCCATTCCAACTCCGAAACCACAGCCCTACGACAGAAGCCGGTGAATACAGCCATTGTCCAAGAATAGACCAACACAGGCATGCCGAGGAGACCGACCACAGGGCAGATAGCGCATATCACAGAAGCACACAACGGACGGGGAAGAAAGAAGAAAACACTCCCCATGTCGGCCACATGCAAGTTAATTGGAAGGAGTCACACATCACTGACCTTGAACTGTCTGAGAAGCATGTGGGAAGAGGGCCCGTGTCCTCCAAACAAGCAAACAGAACACAAGTCCTGTCTCCCTACGACTACACAGAGCTCACAGCAACCTCGGAGCGTGCACATTGCAGACTGCACACACAGCCGGAGCACGCCACCACAACGCACCGCTGGGAAATGGCAACCGCAACACACCTACCCAACTACGCCCGAACAGCTCAAGCTGTACAAAACCAACCTGTTCCATACATTGGGATGCGATCTCCTGTCCCTGCTGAACGTAAGTTACCGAATGACTTACCGCATCACATTGTTCAGCTGCGTCATGCCCGTCTTCTACTGTCGGAGGTGTCCATACCAGCATCCCGTCGAGATATGCCTCTCCAACCCGGCATGTCTGAAGGCGGACCTGCTACCACTACTCCTCCCTCTGGACGCACACGACAGGGCCTGCTCTGCCTATGGGGGCATGGCGTATGTGGCCAACATCGCCCCCGCACTGAAATGGGACCACTGTGCCTCCACACCACGGATCATCGAGAACAGCTACATCGAATGTCACCCAGCATGCCCCATCATGGTCCTCCAAGGGACAACTTACGAACAACACCTTGACAGCCACCATCCGCTACATTGGCTGGCAAACATGTACACCACCAATGACATGGAAGCCCTGCTGGACGGCATCGCATACCTGACAACCTGTCAATTCGTCGGACCACAACGCAGGTTCCCCGAGTGACCTATGATGTCCAACCCCGCACCCATGCTTAGCTTCCGCACGGACTGGCCAGTCACCACCACAACAGCCATACCAAACGACCGGCAACTGTAACCACACCATCAACGACATCGCCATGACATCGGATATGACCGGGACATGCACACTGTTCCCCATCACATCCAGGAACACCGCATTCATCGTGGGAGGCAGTGGCATGGGCTCTGTGTATCGCACCCACATGGACGGAACTGCACGAACAACCAGGACACGACATGGATCCAGCGCCCATGGACACACACACCGCTCAGTGGACATGAATAGGTCGCCTGGAGTCTGTGGGTGCTGCACCCTCCCACCCCCGCCCCGGGAATCCCATACCAGGACCTTTGCATGGACGACAAGTGCATACAACAACAACACGACCCCAGTGACTGTGACATGTCCAGTAACCACCACAGTGCAACAACAAGTGGCACGCCGCTGCATGCACGCAAGCACATGCCCTGATGTCATCTCACATGCACGCGTGCATGAGGAACAACCGCAGCAAACCTGTCACATGGAACTGAGATGGACTGTGCCCATGATGCCAAGCGGTCTGGTAGGCTACATGTATACCATCTGTGTCAAAGTCCGCAGCTCCGCAGCTATACGTAAATGTACATTAGCACAGCCTTGGCCAAGCAGATGTCACTCTGAAGCCCACATCCCACATGCAACAGCCAATCACATGTAACCCCACACCCTATCCCATTTGCAATCATGCTCAGTATATCCTCAACATGTATTCCGCTGCCAGTAGTGTCCACTATACTGCATCACAGAGGACAGAAGACTCAATATAATGTTTGAAACCAAAACTGTCTCCGCTGACTCATTTCACAAGTACGAATGAGAGAGGATGAGAGTATGTGAAGTACACGGCAGTCGTGACATGACCATGTAGTCCACTGGTATTGGATGTCAACGCAAATGAGTAGCACTACTGTGGAAGACACACATGTGTCGTGTGAAGTCGTATGGACGCAGTGCTCAGGTGGGTGGGTGCGACGGGTAGATGCGCACATGCCAAGTTGGAGCACGCCGTGTTGGGAGGGGTCATGAACAGTACACCACCGCTTCCCTGGGCATTGTGAGAGGACACCTGTCGGGGGGAGTGAACACGTGTGTGCACAGCAGCCGGGCACACGTACAAAGCGGTACCAGGCGCACCTCAGCCCACCCTCTGTGGACAAGCTGGATCCTGTTGTGCGCCCGCCATGCCCCTTGACAAGGCACACACAGCCCCAGTCGACCAGGTGTAACCCCAACATAGTCAATCCGCACAGGCGATACAGGGCACGGGATGGCAGTGGAGCATGGTGTGTGAGAGGTCTCCTCGCGCTCCTCCTGGTCATATCACGCAGGCAATAGAACCTCAACGTCTAGCATGGCACAAGTCAGATGGAAGTGTAGGGGGACGCACCACAGCACGAGCAGCACTGACGTCACGGGAGGTGGCTCGCACCATCCCATCCATTGCCCATCATACCAACCACGCCACATGCCATTGCGACTAAGTGCAAGCACGTGCGCCACCACCCCCGAGCCCTCCCAGAGAGGCCAAAGAGTGAATGTGTGGGCCATCAGCCACAGACGGACGCGGCCTGGCCGCAAGGGCAGCCACAGCCACTGGGTGTCGCAGGTGGCGGATCCGGAAGGCGAAGACTGTGATGCATAGTCCATGCAGGCCGGGTCTCCATTTGGGGCACCACGCAGGTGGACGGCATCCCGCAACACATCATACCCTGAGACAGCCCACTCGTGCAACTGGACCCACACATACACTCCTTGCCCTCTCTGGTGCGAGCTTGGGGCTGCCTGTGCAAGCGCTAGCCTCGCAGGTGAGCATGCATATTGGGGGAGCGAGGGGAGGACATGAGGGCTGGGGCGAAGATGACTGTATCACTGTCAGTTAGTACAAGGGATGACCCAGATGTGGAAAGGAAGAGACGTGTCCCGTGTGTACTGCAACTAGTCGCCAATCCAACTACCCCCCATGTCCGGAATGTAAGCCCGCACCTAGGCCCGCCCATCCGCCACATCGAACATACCACCAGCACGACAACCTTCCCATTCGAAACACTGACTGGGGGTGTCGACCAGTGTACAATCATGTGTAGCCTACCCACGCGTACATGTGGGCCCTCCATGATCCATGTCACCTGCGGCAAAGTCATGACATGCGCAATGAGGGAAGTGAGGAGAGCTGTCCGCCCCACGCGCAGAAGGTGCATCAGCTCCACAGACCCAGCAGCGAGTCCAGCAGGGGTCACATGTGCAGGGGCAGCTGTGCCTGGTGTGAAGGCACATGCATATAGACAGCACATCGACCAATGTGTAGTCTGCCCACATCTACAGTCCATCATCATGCGGACATAGGAATTGAACACAGGGCAACACATCTTAGTTGGTGCACCCACCGTGACCAACAATGCGCAATCATCGACGTACCCGCCCTGTGCATGGCCCCCCACCCAACGGAGGCACATCCAGTGCCACCATCCCACACACACAAGCCTTCCACGGAACATGCTGTGTCCAATGGTCAGTACAGAGTCAGCGCCCATGTGGTGGATCCTGAACAGGAGACACATGCACACACATGCCAGCTCCCACTGTGTACGTCTGCCACCTGGCACGTGCAATGTAACCTCTCACCTGTGACGTGTGACTGCAAGCACACAGCCGTCTTGGCATGGGGCTGTCAATGTGGACACCTGTCAATGTTTCGGGAGGTGTGATCCGTACAGTGCTGTACATAGGGTGCAGTGCTGACACCTACTACTGTCTCATATCCCCTCGTGCCACAGGTCCCACTTGTTTTGGCCGCTCAGCCTGTGCCCACATCGTCGTCGTCGTGTGCCATACTCATCCAGCCGCGGAAGCAGTTCCATGCTCAGCAGACATTCATGTTGCTGTGGCGTTGCCGCTTGACGGATATGCAGTCAGTCCCCATCAGCACGCCCGCAAGTCATTGGGGCCTAGATCCCCATGTGCATGCACATGGCAGTGGTTTGTATCACTAGCCATTGCCATTGTTGGGAGACCTGTGTAAGTGTATTGTGGCCGTGCCGTCCCAGCTTGACAGCTGGGCTGTGGCTCATGTGCTTGCTCAGTCATGTCAGTGATGTGTATGCGAAATTGCTATGTGTCGTGTTGCTTTGACATGTGTCCTCTGCCATTGTCCCTAGGCGGAGACCGAACATTGACCGCCCATACCAATTGCTGGCGGACATGGACGATACAGAGGTTATTAGGAAGGTTCGGCTGGACAGGCCAACCCTGCATCGACTGTGTGCCATGTTAGAACCCCATCTCCGTCCCCGCAGGGTGTATCCGACTGCTGTCACCCCCACGGCTAAGGTGATGGCCGCCATGCATTTCTTCGCCACTGGGTCATTCCAGCACACAGTGGGCATTGGAGGAGGGATGTCCCAGCCCATGTTCAGCAAGGTGCTGAGGGATGTACTGGCAGCCATGATGCTGTACCGAAACAGGTACATCCGCTTCCCCAGGGCTCGTGAATTGGCGGCAGTGAAGGGTGCATTCTATGCCCTTGGCAGAATCCCACACGTCGTTGGAGCCATTGACTGCACACATGTCGGCCTTGTTCCACCACAGGCCACTGAGCACCTGTACCGCAACAGGAAGCACACGCACTCCCTGAATGTGCAAGTGGTGTGCCTTGCGGACATGGTGATCACCCACGTGTGTGCAAAGTTCCCAGGCTCGGCCCATGACGCACACATAATGCGCAACAGCATCTTGCCACGACTGATGTCCAATATGCAACAGGATCGTGCCTGTATTGTCGGTGAGTATGTGGAGTGGTGTAGCGTGCTGGTTGTGCGATGCTGTCCCCTGTCCAGTTGGAATTGCAACGGTTCTCTGTGTCCCTCACACCCAGGTGACTCTGCGTACCCGAATGGGGCATGGCTGCTCAGTCCATTGAGGAATCCTCGCACCCCAGCAGACGATCGCTACAATGAGGCACATGGGAGGACCAGACGTGTGGTCGAGCGTACCTTTGGCCTCCTCAAGTCCAGGTTCAGGTGCCTGGACCGCACCGGGGGTGCGCTGGCGTACTCCCCACAGAAGGTGTGCCAGATAGTGGTGGCGTGCTGCATGCTGCACAATCTGGCCATTCGGAAGCAGATCCCCCTCATCGTGGATGACGGAGATCAACCAGGGCCCCAGCCCGCAGACCAGGACAGCTCGAGTGAGGAGGACAGCGGAGAGGAGGAAGCTGGTAATGTGCGGCAGCAGCTCATCGCCCGCTACTTCACTTGACGGTGAGTGTCCATGTACGACGGCTGATGTGGCTGTATCTGTGCAGGTGTGTGTGTGCTGTGTCAGGGTGGCCGTTTGTTCACTGCGTGCTGTGTGTCAACGCTCCATGGCCAGGGTAGTATGCCACTGTTGGTGGCTGTGGCATTGTGCCCTATTGCTCTGTGCGATGTGTGTACATTGCTTGTAGTTGTTGACATGTACTGTGTGATGGGTGTGTGACACACTCATTGAATGTGCTCCTGTTCTGTCTCCCACCCCTAGGTCCCTACAGGTCCCTCCGGATTCAATTGCCATGCCACGCATCAGGTGCCTTTCCGCCCAAGGTGGCCGTTGTATTCCGTACAAATAAAACACAGGGCACAAACAGCAGTTAGTGAAAAAGGTGCATTTATTACAAACTGTGACATGTGATTGTGTGTAAGGTGATGACAAAAGTGGTGCGTGCAGTGACAATGAGCTGTCGGTCATGGCTGCGTGATGATCAGGGTGTACCCACTGGTTCTATGTCCATAGTCCAACACACACATGCCATCCAGATGGCTGTGTGGAGTGGGATCGTAGTCCAAGTCAATGCAGTGGCTGGTCAAGGAAGGCTGGCGGAAGTCTGGCTGGCTGCCTCACTTGCGTTTGGAGCGTGCGAAGTCCTCCCGGGAGATCTGTTTCCACTTCGGACGCCCCTTCCACGTTTGCGAGGGGGGGTGCCTGCTTGCGACATGCTGGTGGTAGAGGTGTGCTCACTGGCTGTGGACGCAGGGGAACTGGACACTGCTGCTCCACCCTGCGCCCCGGCAGGTTGTGGCGGAGGGGGAGCTGCTGTCCCTGGCAGTGACCTCACCGCCACCACCAGCTGGCCCATGAGGTCCACGAGTTGGCCCATACGGGCGTCCATGGACCTCAGCACGCCCAGCACCTCACGCGTGTCTGAAGCAGACCGGACCCATTGTCCTTGGGCCTCTTCATAGGCCCCAAGGACTCTGGCCATTTGAGGCAGGGCATGGCTCCCAGGGAGGCTGGCGTTTCCCTGACCCTGCTCCTCCTACCAGTCCTGCTGCCACCGGCCTGCCCACTAGCCACATTGCTCACCACGGTCCTCGCTGTGGCTCCCAGGGTGGATCCAGTCGGCCGGGCCACCACCTGCGCTGGGGCTGGTGCCAGCGAAGACGTGGTGGTGGTGGCGGCGATGGTAGTGGCCGCAATGACCGTGGGTGTGGCCGCAATGACCGTGGGTGTGGCCGCAACGACAGTGGCAGCAGGGGGCTGGGAATGTTCAGCAGCCCTGGATGATGGGTTGGTGGGTAGGAGGGGTCCTGGGGAGCGGCTGGGCCCTGCCACACCAGATGGGCCTGCTTGGTGGTCCGTGTCCGAAGAGGAGGACAGATCCTCCAGATCCGTGTGTCCTCGTTGGGGGCTTGTAGGCTGGCTGTGCTGGCTGCTGGCTCCATCCCCAGCATCCAGCAGTTCGTCACCTGTGGAGAGAATGAGATTTGTTATTGTGTTGCACCTGGCGAAGTATGGATTTGTCGTCTGACATTAACAGTTCGTGCAATCTCGTACATGGGTTTCCCGGAGGCGTGTGTGTGGCTGTAGCATTTGTAGTTGTGTGTGCTTGGCAATGGGACTGTGTGCTGTGCACATGTGGCATGGGACGGATTGGCCATGCCGATGGGTGTGTTGCTGTGCCCCTACTTATTGTGACTCTGGTGTATGCGGGCTCCTGGCCCATCCTGGGTCTGGTTTGTACTTTGCTTTTGGTGTTCAGATGGGACGCTTAGGAACGCATATGGCAACATGGGGGCCATGCCCCAGATTCGCATTTGGGAGGGGATATGCTTTTGGGGTTCAAATGGAACGCTTAGGAACGCATATGGCAACATGGGGGCCATGCCCCAGATTAGCATTTGGGTGGGAATATGCTTTTGGGGTTCAAATGGAACGCTTAGGAACGCATATGGCAACATGGGGGCCATGCCCCAGATTCGCATTTGGGAGGGGATATGCTTTTGGGGTACATGCTGTGAGCCATGGGTGCCGAACGTGACATGTGTTGTGGCAGCATGACAGTGCATGGTTTGAGGTGTGTGCATGCTTGACATGGCCTGCATATTTGCTGTCTGTTGTGATTACTGGACATGGCATTGGACGCATCGTTATGAGTGAGTGATGGTTGTGTGCCAGCCAACGTATTGCAGTTGTCCCATCTCCTTGGTGTGCGTGCTGCCCTGTGCCATGTGCATCACTGCAGTGCTCGGGGGGTGTGGCCCATGTTGTGTGTTGTTGCTCACAGTGTGTCGTGCGCTTCATTGACTTCTGGCACATGGTTGGTCATGGGCATGTATCTTAGCGTGACTGCTGTATGTGTGGCAGCTGTGCGGATGACATGCCTTTCATGAGACTGGGGCTGACGGATGGATGGTATGTTGTATGTGCATGGTGTGTCTGTGTGTTTGATGGGTTCAGTGGTGTTCGTGTGCATATATGTTGTTCCGCTCTGTTGCGTCTAGTGTTGTTTGTCTTACATAGGCGTAGTTGTGGGGTGTGTGGTTGACAGGCAGTAGGGGCTACATGGACAGGACTTCAATGGTGTTTCGGTTGTGTGTGATGAGTTGCACAGTGGCTGCCGTGTGGTACTATATTCAGTGTGGCTTGTGCATGCAGACGTGGCTCCTTGGGTGTTGCTATGTATGTGATGGGTCATGTGGGGTGTGAGTCTGTTGTTCATGTCCGTGTGCACATTGTTCACTTGTTCGTGACGGTGGGCGGTGCTGCGTGTTCGTCTGCTACGTGACATGTCCCATGTGTTGGTCGTGTTATGGTCCTCATGCCTCCAGTAATCCAGGCCTGTCCAGTTTCCCACCTGCAAGTTGTTCGTGCGTGCACTGTACTGGATGCCACATGGCTCTAAGCGGGGGGTGCTCCATGTTGCAGGTCTGTGGGGGTGGGGGGTGTTGTGGGTCGTGGGGGTGGCTGTACACCCACTGACACCGATTGCTGTGGACCGTGATGTCTGCCTTTCGGCTGTCGTTGTGCACTGCGGTGGCTGACACGTGGCTGTGGGGTGTGGGGGATGCTCCTCCTTGCTGTGCTGTGGGACTGGGGCCTGGTGTGTGTTGTACTTGGGCTGTCCACCCTCCCACCCACTGCACTTTGTGTTCCTGCCACTTACCTGTTACTTGTCGGTTAGTGCAGCTGTGGCGGACACATGGGTGTGGTGGGTGCTCGTTGTGGCGCTTCTGGCATATTTGGGGACCTGTTGGTGGTTACGTGGCTGGCTGAGTGTACACATGTCCCCACGTATGTTACAGTTGTTCGGTTTGGGCTGTGTGTGGTGGTGTCTGTTGCATGTGTGTGTGATGTGTTGTGTATTGTGTGCTGGACATGGGGGTGTTTGTCCCTGGGAGCTGTGGCATGGTGGTTGCGCATGTGAGTACATAGCGGTGTGCTGGTATACATTAGTTTGTACTTACCAGCCTCCACTCCCCCTGCTAATCCGGCGAGGATCTCCGGATGTATTACGACTCGCACCTTCTCCTCCCACGCTTTGAAGGTCTTAAAGAGCGCGGGATTCCCTCCGCCAGTGACGGCAGCCAGCTCTCTGTTTTTGCCCTCCTTCTTCTTGACCAGGCTCTTGACGTCATTCCAACGTTTGTTTATTTCACCTCTGTTCCTGGGCAGGGTCCCGACTGCATTGACCTGGTCTACGATTCGGTTCCACATTCTGTTTCTGGTGGCTAGTGGTGTGTGCTGGACCATGTTCCCATAGATTTGTGGGTACACCTTGATGATCTCGTCGACCATGACCGTCAGCTCAATGGGCGTGTACTTGGGCATCCTTTGTGGTGCCATGGTGTTTGTGGTGCTGGTGCGGTGTGTGTTGTGTAATGTGCAGGGGGTTTGTGGTGCCGGTCTTTGGTGGTGGTGGTGCAGGTGTTTGGTGGTGGTGGTGGTGGTGGTTGTGATGTGTGCGTTTCTGTGGTGTGCTGCTGTCCTTGCTGTGTCACTGTGTCCTCTCCTCTCCTCTCTGGTTTGCAATGTAGCAAGGGGTTGTGGTCTGTGGGAGTGCTGCTTTTGTACTCACCTATGTGGGGGTGTCCTCATGGTCTGTTGTTTTCAGGTGTGTTGTGTCTGGGGTTCTGGCCTTTGTATTTTTTGTTTGTCCGGGGGGGTGTTTTCGGGATGTGTACTGTGCTTGTGTATTTGTGCGTGCCTTGCTGTGTGGACTTGTTGGCCATGTTGTGTGCTATTGGTTTTGTGTGCGGATGGTTTCTGTGCAGGTACGTGGGCGCCATGGCTTCTGCCGTGTCGATTCTCATCGGCGTTGTTTGCGCTGGCGGGCGGTATATTTGTGGTTTTTCCGCGCTCATGTCGGTGCGATCGTAATTTCACGTGCGGTGTGTCGGCCGTGAGGGCGGGCGGTTTTGTGTTGTCGTGCGTGTTTCCGTCCGTGGCGGGCGGTTTGACTCCGACTCGGACGTTGGCGGGCGGTATTTTGTGTGATTTTTCCGCCGATGGCGGTTTTCGGTTTGTGTAATCGTAATGGCGTGGTCGGTGTTCAGGCGGTGTGTGCGGGCAGATTTTTGCCGCTTCCATGCCTGGCGGATTTTTTTACGCCGGGTATCGTAATGGGCCCCCTAGTCTCAGACCAACATGTTAATTAAGTATGTGCAAGAATGGCTGTAGGAGTGTCCATTTTGTACACATAATCAAAGTCAAGTCCCACAGAACATCTATGGAGCATGCCATGTCAACTATTAGGATGCCTGTACATCGACTTGCACTCACAGGCACATACTACTGCACAGCAACATCATGGTATCATGTAGATCACTCTCACACTTGGAATCAGGGACACTTACCAGTACATCTGGTGCACCAAAAAGCCTCCCATACTGTGCAAGGACCTCGTCCACCAGAAGCTCCAGCTCCTCTGTAGTGAAGGGACGGGCCCTGACATTCTCTGTTCTCGCCATCACTGGGTCCAGGATACAGCAAAATATGCAGTTGGAGAGGAATGGCAGTCTGCAGTGTCTGAATGCATGTGAAATGTGTGGCTCTCCCACAGAGATTTATAGGCCCCTGGGTTGCTATCAGTGGCAGGCAGCTGCTGCAATTGGTCCACCTGGCTGGTATCTTTCAAGTGTGGCCAATGAGCGGCCCCGCGGTGGCGGTGCACGCCTACCGCGGTTTCCAAAGTTGCATTTCACTACCACGATCGCGGTTCCCATTGGCTGCAATGGCATTGGTGGTGTCACACCGCGGAGGACAGGCGGTCGCTACCGCTAGGCTGCATCTTTCAAGTGTGGCCAATGAGCGGCCCCGCGGTGGCGGTGCACGCCTACCGCGTGTTTCAAAGTAGCATTTCACTACCGCGACCGCGGGTCCCATTGGCTGCAATGGCATTGGTGGTGTCACACCGCGGGGGACAGGCGGTGGCTACCGCTATGCTGCATCTTTCAAGTGTGGCCAATGAGCGGCCCCGCGGTGGCGGTGCACGCCTACCGCGGGTTCCAAAGTAGCATTTCACTACCGCGGGTCCCATTGGCTGCAATGGCATTGGTGGTGTCACACTGCGGGGGACAGGCGGTGGCTACCGCTATGCTGCATCTTTCAAGTGTGGCCAATGAGCGGCCCCGCGGTGGCGGTGTACGCCTACCGCGGGTTCCAAAGTAGCATTTCACTACCGCGACCGCGGGTCCCATTGGCTGCAATGGCATTGGTGGTGTCACACCGCTGGGGACAGGCAGTGGCTACCGCTATGCTGCATCTTTCAAGTGTGGCCAATGAGCGGCCCCGCGGTGGCGGTGCATGCCTACCGCGGGTTCCAAAGTGGCATTTCACTACCGCGACCGCGGGTCCCATTGGCTGCAATGGCATTGGTGGTGTCACACCGCGGAGGACAGGCGGTCGCTACCGCTATGCTGCATCTTTCAAGTGTGGCCAATGAGCGGCCCCGCGGTGGCGGTGCACGCCTACCGCGGTTTCAAAAGTTGCATTTCACTACCGCGACCGCGGGTCCCATTGGCTGCAATGGCGGTGTCACACCGCGGAGGACAGGCGGTCGCTACTGCTATGCTGCATCTTTCAAGTGTGGCCAATGAGCGGCCCCGCGGTGGCGGTGCACGCCTACCGCTGTTATGGGCACATTATGCACTAGCAATGGCAATGGTCTAATTTAACAATTGAACACTATGCCTCCATAGTGTCTTTATGCACTTGTTTTGTACAATGAATGCTGGTGTGATATTAAACTCACTGATGCCTACACATGCCATGTCTGTGGAAAATGTGACATGCATTGACATGCACTTACTCACGTCACCTATGATATGTGTGTGGATGTACATCTATTGGTTGTATGATGGTGTCTCATCTTTGGAATCAACTTAATGTGTGAGATGGCTAATCAAACAACAGTAATGATTGCCTGAACACATAATGGTGGTATGTTACTGTGCCCATGGCTGGTTTAAGTAGGATATGTGCTCAGCTTACACACACTGTGCACATTGTGATGTTAACTAGTGGTCTGTGCAACTTAAGCAAGAAGGTGTGGCAGGTAAAGCAGCTACATATGAGTCAGCAGTGTTGCTGTCTCATACCTGTGCTGTGTCACCTACTCCAAGGCCTGGGGCCACCAGATGTATTGGTGTACCATTCACAACCTCTGAATATGTTTGTCTGGTAGTCAGTATGTACAACATGACCCCTTGTAAACACACATGTGGTGAATGTCTCTCTGATTCTGAGTTGTGGATTCAGCAATTGTTGGAGTACGTTCATTGTTTCTGCTGCGTGAGTCAAGATGTGAGAAGTCGGACACATCTCATTGTAATTTGAATAACATTAGTCCTCTCCCATTTCATGTAGGCGACAACCAAATGTGCACCAGCCTTTCACAGTCCTGGCGGACATGGAGGATGTGGTCATCATCAGGAAATTCCGTCTGGATCGCGTTACACTGCAAGAGCTGTGTGCTCAGTTGGAGCCCCATCTGAGGCCTCAACGCACATATCCAACTGCCCTATCCCCAACCGTGAAGATCATGGCAGCGCTGCATTTCTTCGCTACGGGCTCTTTCCAATACACGGTGGCCACCGCCGGTGGGATGTCGCAACCAACATTCAGCATGGTGCTCTGGGATGTGGTGTCCGCAATGATGCTATACAAGGACCAATACATACGATTCCCAAATACAGCAGATTTGCCTGCTGTGAAGGCTGGTTTTTATGCCCTTGGCCACATTCCTCATGTAGTTGGTTCCATTGACGGCACACACATTGCCCTTGTCCCACCACAGGCACGTGAGCAGGTGTATAGGAACAGGAAGCACTACCATTCCATAAATGTGCAGGTGGTATGCCAAGCTGATATGATCATCAGCCATGTTTGTGCGCGATTTGCTGGCTCCGCCCATGACTCCTACATCCTGCGGAACAGCATTGTACCCCGGCTGATGGAAAATCTACATCCAGAGCGTGCATGGCTTGTAGGTGAGTACACTGAGTCAAGTAGTGTGCTGTGTGTGACATGCTGTTCTCGTCAACTGTTTGTATCACAACATTTCACTGTGTATGTCACACCTAGGTGACTCAGCGTATCCCAACAGGCCGTCGTTGCTGAGCCCACTGCGGAATCCAAGTACCCCGGGTGAAGTCAGCTACAACGAGGCACATGGTAGGACACAACGTGTGGTGGAGCGCACCTTTGGCCTACTGAAGTCCAGATTCCGGTGCCTGGACAAGAGCGGAGGTGCACTGTTGTATTCCCCACGAAAGGTGTGCCGGATAGTTGTAGCATGCTGCATGCTACACAACCTTGCATTGCGCAAAGCCGTTCCGCTGATCATAGATGACGATGAGCAGCAGATGCCCCCTCCTGCACACCCACACACTTCCAGTGCGGACGATAGTGGTGAAGAGGAAGGTGTTGACCTGCGTCAACAGCTCATTGCCAACTACTTCCCTTGAATGTAAGTGACTTTGTAGACAAGTGACATTGTGTGTTTGCTTGGATGTTACTATCAGGGCATCGATAACTTTAACTGCTGGCAGTTGTTGTGTGTGTGATGAGGGATGATGTGTGTGGCACAGGGTATGTGTATCCAGGTACATCATGTGTATGTTGAGGTTCTTGCCCATTGCTATGGGTGCTTGTTTTTGTACCTTGATGCCTAGTGTTGTATTTCTGCTGTGAAGGCATCACCTGATGAGTAAATGTCATTCTCTTGTGTCTTTCTAGGTTCATTCACCCTCTGAATGCCTCCTCTGCTTCACAGCTGTTGGAACATTGAAATCTGATTTGTCATTGTACATACTGGAATAAACATGTAGCTCACACAGACATAGGTATGTGAAGAGTGTTTATTTGGAATTAGTTTTTGTGCAAGTGACGGGGATATGTACATAAATGTGAACAGTGAATAAATGAGTTGTCAGTCATGGTAGTTGAGACAAATAGTGTAGTCACCACAAAGCTGAAGTCACACAGTCCAACAGACTCAGGCCATCAACATGGCAATGTGGGCAAGAATAGTCAATGCAAAGGGGAACAACAAGATACCATCATGGCTGGCTCTGTGAGTGGTGTTGGTATGGTGGCCTGCCACCAAATCCTCCCCTGTGGATTCTCGGACAGCCCCTGGTGCGTTTGGGAGGGGGGGCATCTGCTGCAGGCTCAGTGGTGTCTGAGAACTCACTCTCCTCCTGCACACCCCTCTCTGTGGCTGCAGCTGGAATGTTGGGCTGCACAGCAGGCAATCCACTGGAGGGGGGTGGAGCGGCACTTGGGGCTGGGAGTCTGTCCCCAGAACACCCACTAGCTGGCCAACAAGGTCAACAAGTTTGCCCATCCGTGTGTCCATGGACTGCTGCAGCAGGCGGATCTCATGCATGTCTTCAGCAAGCTGGCCCATTACTCCATGGTTCGCTTGGTAGGCACCAAGGACTCTTGCAATGGTGGCCAGGGATTCAGGGTCATTGTCCTCCTGTGTCTCTGCCCCAGTTGTACTCCCACCTGCCCTCCTGACACGGACCTGCGGCATAGTCCCCCGACGCACTGGCACACTCTCCCTGTCATGCTGGGATTGTGTGGTGGTGTTGGTAACCACCGTGGCAGGGCGTGTGTTGCAGGCAACAGTGGTGATGGTGGTGGTGGAGGCCACACAGGTCGTAGTGGCAGGGGGCAGCACAGTTGTTCTTGCCATGGTGGTGGTGGTGGTGGAGCCCACACAGGTCATAGTGGCAGGGGGCAGCACGGTTGTTCTTGCCGTGGTGGTGGTGGTGGGGACAATGAGGGCTTGAGATATGTTAGTCCCTGCCACACCAGAGGGGCCAGCTTGAGAATCCTCGTCCGAGAATGTTGGGGAATCTGCATCCGAGAGTCCACGTTCCAGGGGGGAAGACTGGCTCCGCATGTTGGTGTCATCCTCTGCAGTTAGTTGTTGATCTCCTGTTGAACAGAGGTGATATGGTGATTGAGTTGCACGCAACAAGCTTGATGTTAGACAATTGTTTGAGACATTTGATACAACACACACTTTACAATGCAATGACTTTGTATGCCTGCTATATGCTGTGCACCATGTCATGACGTTGAGGTACATACCTTTTAAGTCCATGTTGTCCGTTGGGAATTGATACTTGGTGCAGTGTACAGATAGTGTGAATACACGGACATGTCCTCATCTACCTAATTGCGTGGCATCAATTTTCTGTTGTGCGTCTTTTCATTTAGCTGTTCATGTTATCTATTTCAACAGAGCTAGTAGGAACCATTGTCATGTTATACATAGCTTTGGAATCACATGTACTTCCCTTTTTTTCCATGTAGACCATGCATGTTTGGTGTTGAGATGGACGTTCATGCTCAGACACCATGGCACTTCCACATTGCATTCTCTGCTGTGCACAATTGTGGAATGCATTTGTTTCACTTGTGACTTGGTGAGTATGAGTTCAAAATATGTGACAGTTACGTGCACTTAGATGTCTGCACACTGGATGTGGCATTGAAAACTATGCCAAGTTGGCTGACATGTTAGTGCTGATGTTGTTATGTGGCTACATGCATTTAGATGAGGATGGCGGGGTTCATGCAGTCACTACCTACGTGTAAGTTTTGGGAGAGCAATGCGATGGCTGCCCCATGCTTGTGGGTGTGGGGAATGCTCCATCCTGCTGAGCTGTGGGACAAGGGGGCCTGTTGGGAGTTGTAGTGCAGGCTTCCCACACACAAAGACCCCTCCCTGTTAAGATGGCTACCTACCTGTAAGTTTGATGAGAACAATGAAATGGCTGCCACATGGTTCTGGGTGGGGGGGACATGCTCCATCCTGCTGAGCTGTGGGACAAGGGTGCCTGGTGGGAGTTGTAGTGCAGGCTTCCCACACACAAACACCCCTCCCTGTTAAGATGGCTACCTACCTGTAAGTTTGATGGGAAGTATGAAATGGCTGCCACATGGTTGTGGGTGTGGGGAGTGCTCCATCTTGCTCAGCTGTGGGACAAGGGGGCCTGTTGGGAGTTGTAGTGCAGACTTCCCAGCCACAAAGACCCCTCCCTGTTGAGATGGCTACCTACCTGTGAAGTTACACATTGGAGGGAAATGGCTGCCCCATGCTTGGGGGTGTGGGGGATGCTCCATCCTGCTGAGCTGTGGGACAAGGGGGCCTGTTGGGAGTTGTAGTGCTGGCTGCCTGTACATGTGCCCCCATGTAAATATTGTTATGTACCTTTGTGGTGAATGAGAGGGAGTTCTTGTGGGATCTGTGAGACCTGTTTGGGGGTAGTGTGGTGGACATGAGTACATTTGGGCCTAGGAGGTGTTGCTTTTTAGTTGTGCAAGCTACTACATAGCAGTGTTATGGCAGACTTTTGTTGGTACTTACCAGCCTCCATTCCCCCCTCAATTCCAGTGCAACTCTCTGGGTGCAATATGCCAAGCACCTTCTCCTCCCATGCGTTGAATGTTCTTGGTGGAATGGGAGGGCCACTGCCAGTCCGGTTTGCCAGCTCACGGTTCTTGCTGTTCTTCTCCTTGACCTTGCTCTTGAGGTCAGTCCACCTCTTCCTGACCTCCTTCCTGTTGCGTGGAACTTGCCCTACAGCATTGACTCTGTCAACTATCCTTTGCCACATTTGATTTTGCCTGGCTGATGGTGTCTGTTGGACCCTGCTTCCTAAAATATATGGCTCAACTCTTATTATCTCATCCACCATGACTGACAACTCACCATCAGTGAATTTGGGCATCTTCTGTCCCATGGTGTGTGATGTGCTGAGTGGTTAAGAGTGCAGGTGTGCAGGTGGTGGTGGTGGTGGTGGTGATGTGTGTGGTGTGTGTGTGTTTGTGATGGTGTGATGTGTGCAGGGTTGCCTATCCTTTGTGTGATGTTGTTGGGCCCTTGGAGTTGTGCAAAGAATTGTGGTCATGCAGGGGCTGGTTTCATGCTCTGCTATGTGGATGGGTCCACACTGAGTATTCATGGCAGGTGTGTTTTCTGTGTTGGGCTGGGATTTGTAGTTCTTATTTGCCAGGGGCATGTGTCAATGGGGTGTGTTGGCTGTTTTCATTGGCTGAGCCAGATACACAGCCACATTTGGTGGTTTTGTGGTGTAGTTGCTTCCGACCGCCATTACTATTTCCGCGGGGACACCGCGGTCGGACTGCAATGGTCATTCCTCCAGCTCTCCCATTCATCATTGCTGTCAATCGCGGCAGTCGGAAACAAGCGGTCGTACCGCTGGCACCGCGGTAAGATCATAATTGCACTCATGGGAATTCAGCTTGTGTATCGGCGGGTTGTGAGCTTTCCGCAGTGGATCCGACCGCCATGGAGGGTATTTCGCATTTTTTGCACGTGCGCCGCCGGTGTTTCCTGGGTTCCGACCGCGGCGGTCATATTTTTTCGCCGGTGCATCGTAATGTGATCGGCGGTGGTGCCGCAGGCCATGTGGGCAGTCTTTTCCCATTGCCACGGCGGGCGGAATGGTTTTTCGACCACCATCGTAATCGGCCCCTCAGTTCTGCAGAGTGTCCATGGGATCACTTGCATAAGTTTTTAAGAAAAGCAACTCTAACATTAAAAGCATTGAATTCAAGACACCGGTAAAACTTAAAGATAGAGGGGCCGATTCCGATCTCGGCCGGTAGGGCTCCGAATCGGATTCGGCTTAACCGGATCCGATTCGGAGCCCTATTTCCCGACCGATTCGTACGCGCGTCCGGACGAGCGAGTACGATGTGAAATCGCCGACCGACTCGTCCGGGCGTCCCGACCGCTCTGACCGACTCGTACCCGGGTCTAACCGCACCGACCGACTCGCTCGGACTCGACTCGCACTGCGCAATGGAGACGTTCCCCGGCCGGGTAAGTACGATGCGCGCCGCGAGCAGTCCGATCGAGCCGCTCACTCCGGCTCGAAAGAGCAGTCGGAGCCGTACTTTGGGGGTCCGTGTCGGACCCCCCTGTACGCGTAGCCGCGCGAGTCGCACACAGGGGGGACCCATGTGTCCCCCCTACCTGTGCGTGTACGGCGCGAGTCGCTTCGCCACGTACACGCTGTAGGGGGCGCCCTTGTCCGCCTCGCACCCATTAAGTCAATGGGAGCCCGCGTACGCGTTGTACGACAGGCTCCCATTGACTTCAATGGGAGTCCGACCGAATCGAGTCCGATGGCATGTGTGCGCATCGTACTCGTTCGGTCGGGCTGCACGGGTCCGATTCGGTCGGAAATCTCTCCGGGTCCGGCTCGGTCGGAGAGATTTCCAGCCCGAATCGGAATTGGCCCCTGAGTTGTGTATTTCCCAACTATGTGCTGTGTAACATCAGCGGAAAGCAATTATCAAGAGACACTGATAAAAAGTATTCAAAGGGGACAAGGCCTATGTAGAAACATGTCAAAGCCATCCATGAAAGGTCATATAATCGCTTGGTGCATGAGAAGGAAAGTGGAGGGGAATTACACTCACCATCTGCAGTAGCCTTGGGGGATCCTTCAAATGTTCAAGAAATAACAGTACCAGCTTACTGCAATAAGTTATCTGAAATGGTAACATTATACAATTGAAACAATAAACAAATAATAATGTATTTAACTATTTACAAATACGCTTTTGTGCACAAGTCCTTCAGATAGATGCATGTATGTGTTTAGACCAGAAAGGACAACCTGACAATGTGCTGGATGGGGAGGAAGCGATGCCACCTGCAAAAAAGGCGTAATGTTGGAAACAATTTAGTATTCCTTCACATGAGAAAAGGGTTAGTGCCAAGTTTATTCAATTAATGTCTGCAGCAAGCAATTATCGAGACACACTGGGAAGAACTATTCCCTCGAGACAAGTTACATGTGGAATTAGATCAAAACTATCTATAAATGCATGTTCCATCGCATGAGGCGGGAGAAGGCAGGTGCAGCAGGGCAACAAACATTATCTGTAGTAGCCTTAGGAGAATGATGGTAACTGGCTTTCATAACTGTTCCAACTGTCTGCAACAATTTATCTGAGATGGTCTCTCACTGTGGCAAATGCCAGATGCCCATGGCTGCAAAGATGTTGTTCGTGGCTGCATACCTTGATTCAGTGAAGAATCATCATTTTTATTTCTTTTTTTTGCTCCCCGTTGAACCTTCATGATTTTAACAATCTAAAGCCAGTTCATTCTTCACCGTTGTTTACACCCCTCCACCCCAAAAAAAAGTATGAAATTGTTAGAAAAACATTCTTAAAAAACAACAGTACTTTTTACAACCATTTCATCTGGTCAAAGAAAGAGCTAACTATGTGTTTTATGTTTATGTTCAGTTCTCTGTTGAAGTGTTTATGAGTTTTTCTATGAGTATATGTCACACACCCCACATACTTTTAATAAAATAGTACACAGGAGTACTTTAATATTCTCGAAAGGGAATAAACCTATAAAGTGTTAAAGAACATTCCAGCAAATGTTTTCCAATCGCATCTACATTACTAAAATGGAAATGAATGTACAATTGAGTGTATGGGTGTGTGAGTATGTCAGTAGGTGCATCAGTGTATAAGTCAGTGTGTAAGTGGCTGTACGGTTTTCTTAATAGGTATGTGATTGGTTGTATAGGTGGGTGACTAGGTATATCACTAGGTATAGGGTCTGTAAGTGACTGAACCTTAAAAGTACATGCATTGCCTTTTAACTCAACAACGGGGAAGCTGTCCCCATGAGACACCTTCACCTTTGTGAATGGTGTTGGAAGCCTTGGAGGTGGTAGGTAGTGGACCACAGTGTTTTCACAAACAGAAAACAATTTTCAAAGCAGCACAAATTACTTTAAGGAGCAAGGGCTGATTTTAAAAAAAAAAGTTTGCAAATTATTCAGCTGGATTTCTAATTGGAATTCTAGCTCTGGATGTTCAACTCCTGTAATAGTTATCATCTTCAACCAAGAATGTTATGTTACTATGTTTTATAAAGCGCCCGTTCACCGGGCCGGTTTCTTTGCACTGGGTAACAGAGACAACAAACAGCTTACAGTAGCTTAGTCATAGGCTTGCCTGTCTGAAGAGTCAAGAATCATCCAGATTGGCAAGGAGTTTTTTCTGTCATTGGTAGCTTTTCCCTCCTAACTGGAATCCTCTTAAGGAGAAAATTGGCACCATTTATGTGTATACTAAGTGCAGGGTGGAATGGAGGCTACTATCAAGAGTCACCCTTTACTTGCAGCATCTAGCCCTTGATACTGGTAAACAGTCTAAATATCGAGTTTTTAATTTCGACCTACAATAATATCGAGTTTGAAATATCATAGGGATACAATATCAAAGTCAAGAATATCGACGACCAGAATATCGACCTGAAGGTAAGAAATATCGTTTTTGTTAATATCGAAGTTAGTAATATCGATAGCAAAAATATCGATGTTACTAATATCGATATTTAGATTAGTGTTATGTATTTTATTATGTATTTTATATCTTTGTGTTTATATTTTTTGTTAATTATTGTACTAGTTTTACAATATATGTATAAAATTTTTAGAAGTTAGTAATTTTTTTTAAAGTAAATCATGCGTTTTAGTACCGTAGCGGGTTGTGGGTTTATAGGGGAATAGGGTGGGAAGTAATTTAATTATATTACATTAATTTAAAAATTTTAGGAATTAGTAATTATTTTTAAGTAAATTTTGCGTTTTAGTTCTGTAGCGGGTTGTGGGTTTATAGGGGAATAGGGTGGGAAGTAATTTAATTGTAATTAAGTAATTATTTATTTTTATTTATTGGTATTGATAAATACATTTATGTTAATTAATTATTAATTGGTAATTAATTTTTATTAATTGAGTATTTGGTAATTATATTAAGTGTATTAATTTATTATTGAAGTGTGTTGTGAGTTTATAGGGCAATAGGGTGGGAAGTAATTTAATTGTAATTAAGTGATTATTTATTTTATTGTTGAGTATTGATAATTAATGTATTGTTAATTAATTATTAATTGGTAATAACTTTTTAATAATAGATATTTTTATGTTTTGGAAATTAATTTGTTCATTAATTAAGAATTGGTAATGAATTGTCATTAATTATTATTTATTGGTATTTATCAATAATTTATTGTTAATTAATTATTAATTGCTAAAAACAAATTAATAATTATTGTTTTTTGGTATTGAAAATTAATTATTTTTTATTTTATTATTATTTGGTAATTAATTGTTAATAATTATTATTTAATTGTATTTATCATCTATTTAATTGTTAATTAATTATTAATTGGTAATTATGTTTAAGTACTTATTTATTGGTATTGTTAATTAATTTATTGTTATTTAATAATTAAATTATTATTTATTTTTTAAAAAATGTTTAATTATTAGTAAGTTATTTTTACCCCTACGCTATCCAACACTTTCCCTACTGTTGCACTCTCTGGAGTTGGAATAGTAATTTTAACCTCTACACTATCCAGCACTTTCCCTACTGTTGCACTCTCTAGAGTTGGAATAGTAATTTTAAACTATACGCTATCCAACACTTTCCCTACTGTTGCACTCTCTGGAGTTGGAATAGTAATTTTAATCCCTACGCTATCCAACACTTTCCCTACTGTTCCACTCTCTGGAGTTGGAATAGTAATTTTTACCCCTACGCTATCCAACACTTTCCCTACTGTTGCACTCTCTGGAGTTGGAATAGTAATTTTAACCTCTACGCTATCCAACACTTTCCCTCCTGTTGCACTCTCTGGAGTTGGAATAGTAATTTTTACCCCTACGCTATCCAACACTTTTCCTACTGTTCCATTCTCTGGAGTTGGAATAGTAATTTTTACCCCTACACTATCCAACACTTTCCCTACTGTTGCACTCTCTGGAGTTGGAATAGTAATTTTAACCCCTACGCTATCCAACACTTTCCCTACTGTTGCACTCTCTGGAGTTGGAATAGTAATTTTAACCTCTACGCTATCCAACACTTTCCCTACTGTTGCACTCTCTGGAGTTGGAATAGTAATTTTAATCCCTACGCTATCCAACACTTTCCCTACTGTTGCACTCTCTGGAGTTGGAATAGTAATGTTTACCCCTACGCTATCCAACACTTTCCCTATTTTTGCACTCTCTGGAGTGGGTATAGTAATTTTTATGCCTACGCTATCCAATATTTACTGTTTTAGTTAATGTAGTGTATAATTTATTTAACAATTTTTTTTTAAATTTGTTATATATATTTTTTATATTTTTATTTATATTATTGTTGTATGTGTATGTATGTATTTATAATTTATAAAATGTTTTTTAACCATTTATAAGTTATTACAATAAATTAATTGTAAATATTATTAAGTAAGTATATATATTATATTTTATATGTATATGTTTAATTTTTTTTTACATTATATGTATTACTTAGAATTTTAAACATATTTTTAACTATGTTTATTTTAAATATATGTATCATTTACTTTATTTTACATTATTTTTTAACATTAAAAAAAAAACGATATTTTTAACAACGATATTTTTGACGATATTTTTTTTCCGAGATTTTGGTACTTACCATAATGTAGATAGGACTTCGATATTCTTGACATCGATATTTCGGCTCCGATATTTTTGACGTCGATATTTTTGATGTCGATATTCTGTCAGTGATTCCTTGATACTATCAGAGGAAACTGTGATATCAATGTGGACAGGGTTAGTGTTTAGGGTTTATACTTCAAACATAGGAATTCAGGAGACATAGGTCCTCAACTATGGTGCAGGTGGAGAGGGTACTAAATATATGCAAAATGTAGATATTATATGAGTTAGCTATATGGTCTAGGTTTGCAGGGCGCAAAACTCAATGACAGAGATAGCAATGCTCTACACCCAATATACCAAGGAGGGGCAGCTGAAAAGGATGCGCCAGACATTGCAATTTGCCACAACGGTCCTATCCATTGTGTCTGTAGGGGAAATGAAGAGCATTAGTGTTTTGGTGGCTGTGAAGGCTGCATTACATCATCCGCATGTAGGTGGCCTACAAAATCTACAAACCAGTGGGGTACCGTCTATTCGTCAGTCACATACCCAAAACAGTGACACTGGCTCAGACATCGCACTGTCTCAGCTTGCCCACTTCCACCTGCCTCCCTCTACTGCAGTATCCTCCAATATGCCTATCACCCCATCCACAACTGCCAATATGTGCTTACAACCTGTACAGGTATTTAATCAACTCTTCCATCCACTGACCAGGACCTGCAATCTGCCTGCAACTCTCCCTTCACCCTCAGTCCCTTTTTAAAGACTCCTTCAACTTCAGTGCAATCCTCTCTGCGTTCCAGATGAGCCAACCGTATTTCCTATCCCCAAGAGTATCAAAGTGGGTAAACTGTCCACAAGAAACAAAGTTGATCTTGTGGTCCCTGTGAAGGGTCACTAATGCAGATGTGCCATGGCTTTGCATCTGTTGATGGTAGCCAGGTACAAGTGAAGCAGGTCAAATCATATGTTGTTTGAATGCCTGTGCAACTCCCTTAAGCGTGCATCAAGACTGCATCAGCTTCATCTTGTTTGAGCCCCTGTGGCAAGGTTGCATGACGTCATCAACCATGGATGCACTGAATATCCACTTACAGCTGTTAGGGGAGAGGCGGAATATTATGATGTAATAACCTCCACTCTTGTAAGCAAGTCTAGGTAGGTTTATTCAGGATAGTTACAAGTATATGCATAGCACCCTGCTAGGAGCATGTTGACATTAGGTCAGCCTCAGGAACACTAAATAACCCTTGCCAACTAACTGGTGATCCTCTGCACTCTTAAATTCATAGATACAGTAGACTGCCCTGCATACAAGACAGGATTTAACACAGAAGCAGTAGCTCTTGCTAGGGTAACAGCTAAGGGGTCGATTCCGATCTCGGCCGGAAGCGCACCGAATACGATTCGTCCGGAAAAAATACAAGCCGAACGCGGGTTTCCAGACCGATTCGAACAGTCGTCCGAGCGAGCAAGTACGATGCACATTACTGCTAAAATTCCGAACGAGCCGTACGTACCCATTCCAGCTCCAGTTCCCCGAGCGAGCCGGATCCGTAAACGCCGATTCGAGTCGCACGGAAGTAAATACACAGCACCTTCCGGCCGGACTAGTACGATGCGCACTCCGTACGCGCCGAACTGGTCGCTACGTCCGGCACGTCAGAGCATCTGGGAGAGCTGCACATAAGCTCCGATTCGCGCCACAAGACGATCCACGGCTACGAGACGAACAAGCCAGCTACGAGTACGATTCGAAGCCACGAGAAACCCGAACGAGACGAACCAACCATGAATCCCATCGCGCAGGTCCTACCAATCCTGTACATCTATTACCGGAACCGGTACGGACGCGTACGGCGCAGACGGTAAGTCAGACACCCACTACACAAACAAACGACACGTACCCGACATATGTCACACACATAGGGATGCAGAAATGACGTACACTAGCAACAGCCGAACCATAGGGGCGGGATGGCTATCGCCAATGACATACACACCCATAGGGGCCTGGATGCCTACCACTACCACCACCCCTACTCATGGGGGCCTGGATGCCTGTCACTACTACCATCCCGACTCATAGGGGGATGGATGCCTAGCACTACCACCACCCCTGCTCATGGGGGGCTGGATGCCTACCACTACCACCACCCCTACTCATGGGGGCCTGGATGCCTACCACTACCACCACCCCTACCCATGGGGGCCTGGATGCCTACCACTACCACCACCCCTACTCATGGGGGCCTGGATGCCTGTCACTACTACCATCCCCACTCATAGGGGGATGGATGCCTAGCACTACCACCACCCCTACTCATGGGAGGCTGGATGCCTACCACTACCACCACCCCTACCCATGGGGGCCTGGATGCCTAGCACTACCACCACCCCTACCCATGGGGGCCTGGATGCCTACCACTACTACCATCCCCACTCATAGGACGGGTAATCCATGACACAACCAGCATACTCCAACATAATGAATGTCAGCAAAAGACATCCCCCCAACATCATGACAAGAGTGTGTAGTCTGTGTCAAATGCCTACAACACTGAACATGACATTGAACATACAATGTGACCCCCTATCACATGTGTCACACAAAAATGTGTGTGGCCGTCACAATGTAAGCAGACCATGACCACTGTGGGAATGGGGTCTAAACCCCCATCATCACAGTGACCAAAAGGTAAGTGTGGGGTCCATAGCTGAAGCACAGTTTTGACCATTGTGGCAATGGGGTCTAAACCCCCATCATCACAGTGACCAAAAGGTAAGTGTGGGGTCCATAGCTGAAGCACAGTTTTGACCATTGTGGCAATGGGGTCTAAACCCCCATCATCACAGTGACCAAAAGGTAAGTGTTGTCATGGAAAAAGCTGCAACTGCCAAACAGCATGGATGATTCCTGGTCACAGAACAACAAACACATCAGTGGCAAAGTAGTGGTTGTGTCCCAAGCAACATAGATTGGGTGAGGCAAACAGTGCAGTGCAAATAAAACATACCTTTGGCCATGTGCAGACAAACATCACCCATGGGGGCTGACATTGTCTCCATTTATCAATTACACAATGACAGAAGTGACCATCATAATGCAGACCCACATATCTGCACTAATGGACACACAAATGTAGATATCCTGTGGAGACTGTAGATGTGAGGTGAACAAATACCATACCATGGCAGCAATGGGACATACAAACCATGATTATTGTGCATTACTGATGACCTAGGAGTCCCAGGGACAGCAGGGTAAATCCTCCAAACAACATACAGGCAATGGCACACTAAAGATATGCCAATGCAGTGGTGCAGATGCACAAACACAAACAGGCAGCCTCACACTGCATATCAAACACAACAGGTGATGGGGGGTGTGCCAGTGTCCCCAGGCAACCACACAACACACGAGGAGGCCTGAATTCCAATTACACAGATGTGTATACAGTGCCATACAAAAGTAACTCATGGATCGGATTCCCCTATGTGGGCAATCAGGCATCGTTAGATGAGAGGGAGCCCAAATTACACATGTCACACAAGCTTGTAGGAACAGCAACTAACACAGCAAGAGACAGACCCACCACAGCACTACCCCCAGGGACCCCACATTGTGGTGACACTAGCCTGCATGATAATCCCACTGTGATGACAAAGGTAGATGTCGTTCACACTGTGAACCACAGCCATGTGTCCTGAGCAACAAACTACCATCACACCTACACAAGCACAAATCAATCAGCACGGCCTGTCAGCCAAGGCCAATATGGAGGCAGGGGTCTAGCCGTGCAACAACTCACATTTGCACACACTCAACACCACACACCTTGATCTCCACCAATGTGCAGCAGTGAAGCTCACATGGACTGGTGACATTGCACATGCACCCATGACAATCCCAGGGGTGGTGGTGGGAACTAAGGTGCAGAAACCCATCACACATGGCCAGTCAACAAGACTCGTGGATGTCTGACACACTGCACAGTACGCGGTACATGGGCATGACGTGAAATCCACCCCAATCAATGGGATCCCGGCTACAGTCACACACCAATGAAGAAGCCAAGGTGACCCACAAAGAACACATGTAGACAACTTCCAACATTGCAGCTCTGACCCTGAGGAGTGGCAGCAGTCACACACACAACGTGTCACAATCACTGAAAGCTACCACAAACTGTAAATTACATGACTTAAGTAACCAACAAGTGCCAAGGGGAATCCTGACTGTGTCCCATCTGCGTTTGCCCACATCCCCAGCCCTGACAACAAAGACAACTAGGGATGACAACCTGATGAACATTAGTTTGCCATGCACCCACATCCCGGAGAAACCAGGTCCAAGATGCTGGATGAACACAGGACAACTCAGCAAGCATCACAAACAGGAACATCCGTAGGGACACAGCCTGTGTAGGAAAAGGGAAGGGAACACACACAGACATGCTTACACAACACACAACACGGGCCCAGGCAATGTCACAGGATTACACACTGCCATGAGGGCACTCCACTCCTGTGGAAGGTCCGCTGTGCCAAACCTTGTCTGTGCACAACTCAAACATGTCAGCAGAACACTCGGTCAGTGAGTCAACAATTACAACACACTGAAGGCTCTGCTCACATCAGCCTGGGTACGGGAGTGTCACTTCAGTCATCTGCATATACCCAAAACACGTGTCAAGCAAGTTGCACTGTATACACAGATGAGTCCATCAACATTGATGTGCTAAACTGCATGTCCAGTGGAGATGGGCACACAGTCAGGGAAATAGAAACATTGAACAGTGGTAAGCCCACCAGATGTGTATCAGTGTAAGCCACAGATGTTAATTTACAAATGCAAAACGTACATCCCTGTGTCAAATGCTGAACATTACACCCTCAGACTGCAGCAAAGGATGCTATGGATCCAGACTAGATTAGGACACATATCCCATGGACCACATGGAGTCCATCATAGCAACACTTCATTTTCCTGATCTGAACACTTTTACAACTGCAAATGCATGATGATACTCATCTACATCATGTACATCAAAAGAAAAACCACAAGTAAACAAAAAGAGGCTTTATTCAGCAAATGTGAAACTAAAATTTGAAGTCCAAAAGAAACTAAGGCCAATGGCCAGTCCACATACACAGTCCGAACAGGGTGATATGTGACAACTTGTCACCCATTGCTTGCCTGCACTGGTACGGACAGGGGACATCCCCTCGGAGGGGCATACAAGGGGCAGGCCAGGCACCGCAGGGACAGGATCAGGGGATGCCAGAAGGAGGCAGTGAAGGGGTGGTGGGTGCAGGAGTGTCACCGGCAACTGCAGTGGAGGTGTCTGACTCAGTGGGGGCCGGCACCACTGTAGGGCGCAAGTCAGATGTTGTGGGTGCTGCAACCACTGCAGTGGGCCGGTCAGATGGAGTGGACTGGGTCCCCACTGCAGTGCCCAAGTCAGACGGGGTGGTTGTGGACTCCACTGCAGTGCATAACTCCAAGGGAGTGGAAGGGGGGGCAGATGAGGTGGGCAGGACAGAGGGTGGGGACTCAGTCTCCACACCAGTGGCACAAACAGGCAGAGCAAGTGGTAGGGGGGGAGGGCCTAAGCAGTTTGGGGATGCGGTATTGGTGTGTGGGGAAACCTGGGGCAGGGTGTGGCGGGGGAACCTGTGGAGTGGTGGCCTGGGGGATGGAGGAGAGAGACTGTGTGGTGGAGCTGCGTGGTGGTGGTGGTGTGGTCTTGCCCTTCCTGGTCCGGGGGGACTTTCTAATGGGGTCCTCAGTATGCCTGTGCCTGGGGGAGGGTGTCCGGGTGTGAGGGGCACTCCCCTCTGTGTGTGGTGGTCGCCTCTTCCACCTGGACGTTGTGTCAGATGGATCTGTGGGGAAAGAGGCCAAGCTCACAGAGGAAGAGCTTCTGGGAGGGGGGGTTGCAGGTGAGGCAAGGGAAGGGGTTTTGGAGGGAGAGGTATCTGAGGACTGCGGAGTGCTCGTGGATGCATGTGTGTGTGTCTGTGCCCCATCCCCTGTGAGTGAGGTATCAGTCCCCTGACTGTGCGTGCGTGTGCGTCTGGATTTTGGCTTGTGTGTCTGTCTGCTGCTTGTGTCTGTGCTGGTGCGTGCCTGTGCCGGTGTGTGTGTGCTTGGGACAGGTAGGGTGCTGGGGATTGTGGATGGGGCAGAGGTAGGAGGGGTGAGGGACTGTTGCAGGAGGGACATTGCTGCCGTCAGTGAGGAGGCCATGGACTGATTGGTCCAATGTAGGGCAGACATTCCAGTTGACATGCCCTCCATGAATGACACCAGTTGTGTCAACAGACCCGTGTGTGCATGGAGGACACTCAGCATTGATGTCTGCCCTACATGGATCTGTTTCAGCAAGTCCACAGACTCCACACTCAGGGCAGCAGGGGGGACAGAGGCAGGGGGTGCGGTGCCTGGCATGAAGGAGACACGCTCCCCTACATGGGAGCCTCCACGGACATGTGGGATGGGAGCAGATGGGAGGGTGGAGATGGTGGTGGTGGCGGGGACAGACTTGCTCAAATTTGTCTCTGGTCTGCTGACACCCACCTCCACAAGGGAGTCCTCACTGGAAGTGCTGTGTTCCTCAGCCGAGGTGGTCGTAGCTGAGGTCTCCTCAGTGTGGCTCCCCTCACCCTCCGTGCCACTGGGTCCCTCGGTCTCCTCTGCATTGGACCCAGTGTGGCTCAGCCACTCCTCTTGGTCTGTGGAGCTGTCTCCTCCAGTGGCCGTGGATGTATCTGCAAACAATCAGGATAAACAGAGCAACATTAGTCACCTGTACTGACCACACAGACCACAGTAAGTACAGCACATCACAGAGCAAGCCCTGCCATCATTTGCTAGACATTGCAATAAGTGCAGACACTGATTTGAAGAAGCCCATTGTCTGCCTGACAGTCATTCATGCCACTCATATCCTACCTGTCCATGCACCCATCTGTCTGGTGCCTGTTGGATGCCACTAATCATATGTGCACACATGCCCCACATACACAGTTGTTGGACATCCAAGAGAACATATGGAAATGTGTCACTCCAAACACATGCCATCTCCTGCCACTGACTCAGTACATGTGTCAGGAAAAGTGATGGGCAGAGTCTCTGTCGATATGCGGGTTTTGCTTCCATCACCAGACACAATGATGTCCTCATGTCCTGATAGACAATGCGACAATGGTGTGCATGCAGGACATATCACACTACTGCTGGATCACCCTTTGCAAGTTGAATGTCATGGCACAGGCCTGTCTGGCAAGTCAGTCATAATTGTCTCCTGTCACAGGGGCAGTGCATACACACAACACCAGTCTGCACTGTGTCACAATCATGGAAGTTTTGGGAATGCAAGCCCTGTAGCTGACAGGTGCACATGTGCACTCCTGGCCACCCACATCATGAGGACTAAGATGATCCCACGTCATTCAAATGAGAGATTTGAGTGACTGCAAACACAAATCCATACACATGAGCACTTCACCGTCTGATGAGAATGAACCAAAGCTGCCTGCACCTCAATGTTTCATACACCATTGTGCACAGTCAAGGGATCAGAGACCAATGCATTAACCAATGTGCAGATCCTATAGTCACAACTCAGATGGCTGGCCACCCCAAACTGTTAAACACTCCAGGAGTCCAAAAAGCAAGGCCACACCACGGTGACACAGAGGCTGATACCTGAGTGCACTCTTCACAATGCCCAAGATGTATGCTGACACACGGGAGTGGGAGAACAGAGTGCCTTCGATGTCCGGAGTAGGCATTACAGTCCTGGTCCATGTGCAACATGGTATTACCCTGAACACTAGGCAGGTGGCTAAGCATGTGTCACACACATGATGTACATACTTCTGAGGCTCCTACCTTGGTCTCAGCTGCAGCATGGGTGTGTGGCACATACCCCAGACATGTGGTGAGTCACAGCAGCAATTGGAACACCTATTAAAGCCATACCCAGAGTACATGTCAGATCACAGGCATTGTGTGAGCAATTGTACCACCCATGCAGCCCACAACAAAGTTCCTGTAACTGATGCTGTCCCCAACTTGAACCACAGGTAACTGCAAGTACACAGTACCCAAGTGACCTAAGTCACAGACTGTAAGGGCCACACCTGTGTATCAGATGAGGAGGGGGCATGACACAAGTGAGGGACATGAGTCCAGGACGACAAGACAGTCGTACTGTGGAAGTGTAACCAGGCTAAAGGAGTGCATAGAGCATGTTAGTCATAGTACACAGAAAAGGCTAGCACTTACCCCTCCCTGCTGCTGTCTGGCCTTCAGCTGCCCATCCAGGTCAGGGAAGACCACCGCCAGAATCTGGAGCATGTGGGGGGTCAGGGTCCGGTGTCCGCCCCTTCTGCGAGGAGGCGACAGCTTCAGCCGGACCCTTGCGATCCTCCGGGTCCAGCCACGAAGGTCCTGCCACCTCTTCTGGCAGTTGCGGATCCTGCGCCTGTAGACCCCCACAGATCGTACTGCCCGGGCGATGGTCAGTCAGATCTCCTGCTTCTGGTGGGCATCAACCTGTGAGGATGACAAAGTGAAAAGGCCATTACTACACATGCAACATATCCGTGCATCACACAGTTGGATATACATGTCTCAATCACAGGGGCATATGATGTACACAGGTAGCGCAACTATGGCTATGAACAGTTGTCCAGCAGTTACTAAATGGTATCATTGCCTGGGAAGTAAAACCTTGTTAGAATGCACTGTTACTGCACTATACCTGTTCAGTGCATGTAACTACACACTTTGGGGGTGACAACTAATCAGTGAGCATGCTAGCCACTGGTGTACACACTGTAAGTCTTGCTAGTCAGACAACATCCACAATTAGTAAGGCAGTGGACAGCACACTCACCTGCTCCCCTGGTTTCCCATACAGCTTGCTGTACTGTGGAAGGAGGCTGTCCAGCAGGGCCTGGTTCTCCTCAGTGCTGAAGGCTGGGGCTCTATCCACAGTACGTGCCATTGCAGTAGCCAGAGGATGCAGAGACAGCGGCAGTGGTAGTGGCAGATGTCGTCCTGGAGCATGTAGTGCAGGCAAGTGAGCTCTCAGGGGAACAGCCAGCATTATATGTGTGCTGCAGAGGCAGATACTGTCCCATGTGTTCAAAGTGATAGGTCCAAGTCGTTTGCATATTCTGAATCTGGCCAATCCATTGAATTGCAGCACTTAAACACGCCCAAAGCATCCTTCAAAATTTCAACTTGATGACACCCATGAATTTGCAACATTGTTTTGGGTGGCCAACTGAATTCACTGCATCCGACTCGTACAAGCTTCGAATACGCGTCCGTTAACATGTCAGTCCATAGCCAATGCGTGCGCACGGATCGGTCCATTGCTGTACGACGCGTATTTCGAAACACAACACGCATCCGTCCACATCATATGCAATGGCCAATGCGTGCGCACGGATCGGTCCCTTGCTGTACGACGCGTATTTCGAAACACAACACGCATCCGTCCACATCATATGCAATGGCCAATGCGTGCGCACGGATCGGTCCATTGCTGTACGACGCGTATTTCGAAACACAACACGCATCCGTCCACATCATATGCAATGGCCAATGCTTGCGCACGGATCGGTCCCTTGCTGTACGACGCGTATTTCGAAACACAACACGCATCCGTCCACATCATGTGCAATGGCCAATGCGTGCGCACGGATCGGTCCATTGCTGTACGACGCGTCCCTGTACAAGTCACTCGCATATGTCACCATGGTTGTCACTGGTGAACGTATGCCAGCCACAATTACTTGCCAGGGACTCAGGGGCACACCTACAACACCACAGCCTGTCCACACTGTATCCTAAGGCATGTAAGGCTGCATTACCTGTGTGTGTATGGGGGTCAGCATGTGGTTTGTTGGGTGGCACTTGGGGGCAGCCACTCCCAGGCTGTGCATGTGTTCATGGGGACAGAATCCTTTGTGTGTTGTGCACATGACCACTGTGATGTGCAACTGTTCAGTTCAAAGCATGTGGCATGGTCACATTTCCAGGTTGTGTATGTGTATGTTATGTCACATACACCCTGAGTCCCATGTGGGATGGTATGTACGTCACAGGGTGACCCATTGCCACAATTGTGATGGCCCTCCACAGTCTGTGTGCATGTTGTGTTTCAGATGTCTCTGATTCCATGTGCACAATGGGAGACAGTCTCCACATCCACGTTGTTTGTGCATCGACTTTGATGTTGTGCGTGTGTGTGTCACAGACGTCCATGTCTGTCCTGCAGAGGCAACAGGGGCCACTACCTGTGGGAGTCATGGTTGTTTTGCTGACGTGTACATGATACGCCATGTCATGCCAGTGTCCATGTGGCAATACAGGGTCCCTGGGAATCTACCTGTCAAAGAGCTGTGATGCCTGGGGCACATCTGTCCTCACTTGTCACTGTGGTGTGTGTTTGGAACGTGACAGCAGTACATGGGTACTGTGACACAGCCTAATGATTTCCCATAGCACAACCTGGAACTTGTTGTCAACACATGTTGAACTGAGATGTTAGATGATGGCCATGTAGGTGCCATATATGTCCATACAGAACAGCACACACATCAAGTACTTGTGTCTCGTAATGATGTATCATGTGATATTGAGTATGGTCAATGCCACATATGTGGGGTGACTGACAATCTTTCTTTCTTCACCTATGCACTGCAGGGCACCAGCTGTACATAGACCATTCCCTGACCTTGCAACCATGGTTGAACGTGACTGCATCCGACGGTACCGCTTCAACAGGCCGCTGATTGAGGAATTAGCGGTGCGGTTGGCTCCACATTTGCAAACTGGCCGGCCATACCCTACAGCGCTGACCCCCAAGGTGAAGGTGATGGCAGCCCTACACTTCTTTGGCACCGGTACCTTTCAACACACTGTGGCGTCTGCTGGTGGGATGTCACAGACCATGTTCAGCCGTGTGCTACGCGATGTTTTGGAGGCGATGTTGAAATACCTGAACCAGTACATCTATTTCCCTAAACGTCAACAACTCACTGACGTCAAGAGTGACTTCTATGCCCTGGGGAGGATGCCACATGTCATTGGCTCCATTGATGGGACACATGTGGCTTTGGTACCACCACAGGCACAGGAGCAGGCATACAGGAACAGGAAACATTACCATTCTATCAATGCTCTGGTGGTATGTCTTGCAGATATGAGCATCTCACATGTGTGTGCACATTTCCCCGGTTCTGCACACGATGCCTACGTAATGAGGAGTAGTCGCATCCCGAGGATGATGTCACAGATGCAGAACCAGCGTGCCTGGCTTGTCGGTGTGTACTGACTTTGTACCATTGTGTGTGTTCTGCAATGTTGTATTCCGCCCTCTTTTCCAACTCAGCCAATGTGCAATTGTCTGTATGTAGGTGTCTCCGGATACCCCAACATGCCGTGGTTGCTGACACCCCTCAGGAACCCTGTGACACCAGCCCAGATGCGCTACAATGAGGCACATGGTCGGACCAGGAGAGTGATCGAGCGGACATTTGGTCTCCTGAAGAGCCGCTTTCGCTGCCTGGACAAGACAGGAGGGGCCCTCCCATATGCCCCTGCAAAGGTGTGCAAGATTGTCATCGTCTGCTGCATGCTACACAACCTGGCAGTGCGGAAGGAGTTGCCTCTCATCCTGGATGACGATGACCAACATCCGCCACCTGTGGAGGATCCTGGCCTGGGCCACGATGCCAGTGATGATGATGATGATGAGGGTGATGTCCGCACACAGCTCATCACCAACTTCTTCAGCTGAATGTGAGTATACAGAGATATTATGTCAATGATTTGAGTTTGCATGATATGTGTTGGTGGTGCTCTGTTGCTGTTTGAGTGTGGCCATGTGCTACTTGACTGGATGCGTGCAGCGATGTGTCCTTACAGGTAGTCTGTACTCCCCAACAGTGTTGACATGCTAACTTGGTTTTGTGTAGGTATCTTGTGACATGTATTGGGCATGAGTATTGCAGTTCTGTCCTGTTCTTCAGTGCTTTTGACTGTGTGTCATGTCTGTCCTTCACAGGGTACTTTCAGAGTTGTTTGGTCAACTCGGATCCCCCGACACCATGATTCAACTTCCAGGGTGGAAGCAGTCGTTTCCCTACAGGTGATGTGCCACACACCCCTGGACTTTATTTCTTCAACACTTGGTGACTGTGTGGCCACTGCCACGTGGGATTACCTTGCATCTGTAGTGGAAACAACATGTTGCAAATGTGTAATAAACCTGTGCTTCACTTTGGGATGTGCGTTGTCTGTGGTCACACATCTGACTGACATTTGCTTACTGCACCTGTGGGCTAGTTAACACAGACTCTGAATAGGTGTGGTGTCTGTGCATTCCACTGTATTTCCTGGCAACATCAGTGTAGGCGATGAGTCAGATGGCCCTGGTGTGTTGCCCTAGTGGTGTGTCTCCCTCATATGTGTCACGTCGCCATGACTCACATGACGGTGTTGAACTTGCTGTAGCAGTTAGCATGCACAGTGTCATTTAGCAGATCATCATCTCCATGACAAAACCCACGTTGGAATCATAACAGAGGCAAGTATGGCGTATTAGTGAGTTTATTTACATACATGTGTGAGGATAGTGCACAGGATGGTGGGTGCTGTACATTGGGATTGGAATCCAAAGTTCACAGATGAGTTGAAAGTGTTGGTAGCAGAAATGTCCTGAGTAAAGTCCACAGTCATCTGATACATTAGTCCAACTTAAACTCCCCATGTCATGTGGGAGAGTTGGCTTGCATTCGACAGGGTGAACAGTTTGCACACAAAGGAGAATTTCCAGAATAGGTGTTGGGTTCCTGGGGGAAGTACCTGGCCATCTGCCTCTCAGTTGTCCTTCCTCGGACGACCTCTCTTCTTTCTGGGGGGACCCTCACGTGCAGGCCGCTGCGGTGCAGAGGACTCTCCACCAGAGTCATCCTCCCTCCCTGTGGCAGTTGCAGTTGTATTAGAAGAATAGGGAGCGACCCCACTAACCAAGAGACAGGGTACCACTGGTAAATATAAAAAATATTTCTCTTGGACACGTACAGAAATACACCTTCAATCCGGTACACAATCAACCAGATTCACAACCAGTTGCGCACTGCTATATCACATATACAAATTCCTCCATAAACACCATACAATTGAACCCAGAAAAACAACCATATATTACATAAAGATAAAATACTCAAGTGTATAACAAATTCAAGATTTATTAAAAATGAGTTAAAATCACATTAAAAATCATACAATAATAACCAAAAATACAATAATAATAAAAAAAAAATCACACATTAAGAACCTGAGACATCATGAGAGACAAAAAAATGTGAAACATGTAAATTCATCAAAAAGGTTATTCCCAACAGGAATCAAATACATAAACACCATTAGTCTATTCATTTATCATTTCATTAGACAAAAGGCCGTTCCTGGATATAACAAAATAGAAATACGGGCGTCGACGCGTTTCAGTGGTAAAAAATTATTGAGGTACCACCTTCATCAGGACAAATGCAATGCTTGTCTCTCTCTCAACAGTTTTAAAATTCAGTACACCTATAATGATGTATGCGACGTTCACACAATCAGTCTTCCCAAAAACCATAAGAGGATTCTTTATCGTTGTCACGTAGTTCATATGAACCCCCGTGGCTCCACCTTGTCAGTGAATCTAATTCTCAGTTGATTCGTGTGTATATACATACATCACTATAAATTAAGGGGCCTATTACCAACAGCGTGCGTTAATTAACGCAAACCACGGTTAGCGTGGTTTTTTTTATCGCTGGATTCGTTTGCGGAGATAACGCGCTATTAGCAACGTTTTATCTCCAATGCGATACAAATCCAGCGATAGCGGCGATTCCCAGCATTAGCGCGAGAATTCCTTGCGATAAATTCCCATCGCTAAGGAAAAACTCGCTAATAGGCAGGTGGGGACTTAACCGTAGAATCCACCTCCCATAGACTATAATGGCTAAGTCAGGTTTCTAGCAGGTGTTAAAATCCAGCGCTAATCGGGGTTAACGCACATTTTTTTATCGCTTCGCGGGCCTTGCTATAGTGTGAAGTTGTGTTTGCGACTATCTGCGTGTATTTTTAGTGAGGAACGCCCACTTTGCATGTCATTAGCGATAAATATTGCTGACATGCAAAGCGGTAAAAAAACGGGCGCTAATGCCCGAAGACGGTCGCTAACTGCTGTTAGAGACAGTTTGCTGATAGGGCGATAAAAATATCGCCGCTTTAGCGGCAAAAAGTGCCGCTAAAGCGGCGATAGTGCCCTTGCTAATATGCCCCTCAATTTGTAGAGGAATTCAATATGGAATTTAATTTATATATTCCGTTGTTCCTTATTTTGATAGATGGTGCACGAGCTTCACACCATAAAATCCGCCGCGAAGGAGAGGGAAGCAGTATACCGGGTGACACGAGGCTATTTATCCCCACCGGATTTTACGGTGTGAAGCTCGTGCACCATCTATCAAAATAAGGAACAACGGAATATATAAATTAAATTCCATATTGAATTCCTCTACAAATTTAATTTATAGTGATGTATGTATACACACACGAATCAACTGAGAATTAGATTCACTGACAAGGTGGAGCCACGGGGGTTCATATGAACTATGTGACAACGATAAAGAATCCTCTTATGGTTTTTGGGAAGACTGATTGTGTGAACGTCGCATACATCATTATAGGTGTACTGAATTTTAAAACTGTTGAGAGAGAGACAAGCATTGCATTTGTCCTGATGAAGGTGGTACCTCAATAATTTTTTACCACTGAAACGCGTCGACGCCCGTATTTCTATTTTGTTATATCCAGGAACGGCCTTTTGTCTAATGAAATGATAAATGAATAGACTAATGGTGTTTATGTATTTGATTCCTGTTGGGAATAACCTTTTTGATGAATTTACATGTTTCACATTTTTTTGTCTCTCATGATGTCTCAGGTTCTTAATGTGTGAATTTATGTTTTTTATTATTATTGTATTTTTGGTTATTATTGTATGATTTTTAATGTGATTTTAACTCATTTTTAATAAATCTTGAATTTGTTATACACTTGAGTATTTTATCTTTATGTAATATATGGTTGTTTTTCTGGGTTCAATTGTATGGTGTTTATGGAGGAATTTGTATATGTGATATAGCAGTGCGCAACTGGTTGTGAATCTGGTTGATTGTGTACCGGATTGAAGGTGCAGTTGCAGTTGTTGCGGCACCAGATGTTGTGGGCACACAGGGAGGTGTGGACATGTTGGTGCTAATCTGGCGGAGGCATGTCAATATGTCCCTCTGCACCGCTGTCAGTTCTTCCAATGTGTCCCACTTGGACTCCATGCCAGACATGTGTGTCTCCACACGGGACATGTGTGAGTCCAAGCGGGCATGATGGGCAGCCTGCTGCTGTTGAATGTCCTTGAGGATCCCCACTACCTGGCTGACCTCTCCGGTGCTATTCTGGTACGCATCAGCAATGCGTACCAGTTGTGGGTCATCATGCAGTCCAGACCCCTCTGCAAACAGCGACCTCTGCCTACCACCCCTCCCACCACCCCTGGCCACACGTGCGGGACCTGCGGTGGCACGCACAGGTGACCCTAGGCCCCCTTGGGGGTTGGTACTGGGGTTGTTGTCCGTTGCTTCACGGTGGGCCGGGGTCCCTGTGCTGTTGTCATTCAGTGTCCTTGGTCTGTCCGTGTCGGCGGGGGTGGTCTGTGTGTTGGCAGATGTTGGAAGAGTGGGGGCAGGGGGTGCAGATGGTGGTCCTGCTGGTGCTGCATGATGACTCACACCGGAGGGGCCAGGTAGGTCTTCGCCATCCGAGGAGGGCAGAGGCTGTTCCACACCAGAGAGCTCAGGGGCCACCGGAGCCTGGGACAGGGACTCCTCATCATCTTCTGCTGTGTCCCCATCATCACCTGTGTTTGGAAGAGACACACAATGTATGTTATGTTTCTACAGGCATCAATGGTTCATACACCTGACAGTTGTGACTGTACATCTGGATGCGGGCCTGTACATTGCATTGTCCTAAGTTGTCACAGTCAGAGGTTGATATTGGTGTAGCACATTGTCCTGTCTACCTGAAGCATTTCAATGTGAATGTTGAGGTGTGTGCATGACCAGCTCATTTATTGATTGGCTGTACATGGCCATTGCTACTCAAGGGCCATCACGTGCCTGACACAGGTGTGTCATCCTTGTCCACATTTGTCCTTTAACAAGGACATACCTGCAATTCCACTTAGGATATCTTTCAAGATTGGGCCATGTGTGGTTGACGTTTTTGCCAGTCTTTGTGCGTCACATTGGTGTGTCTGGACAACATGGTCACAGTCCGGTATGCCTGGTATCTCTTGGGAGTATCTGTGTTGTTGTCTGGGTTCCTAGTTCACGTCTCATTTCATACAAGTGATGTTGTTAACGTAGCTAATGATGTTGTTGCTGAGTTTTGTACGTGCAAACGTGATTAATCTTGTCAATGTCATCCGTGGTGATGAGGATTGGGCACGGCAGCTCTCTGGCTTTTCCATTGTCATGACAGTGATGGCCAGTGGTGTGTGTTGCAGTTCTGCTGCTGTGAGAGCATGTCTCCTCAAATGCAGTCCAGGTTGGTGCTTGTGTCTACAGTGTCTATGACAGTGAGTGGTGTGTTGTGTGAAGGATGCATATGTTGCCAAACGATGTGGGAGTGGAATGCAGCTCAGAACCGCAACTTGTGTGACTGACACCATGGTACAGTGTCCGGTATATTGGTGTGTCCATTGCATTCACTGTCAGGTGTCCCCTGTCAATGATGTCTCTGTGACTTCCTGTGTGTGTTTTGTGCTATGTAGTATGTCTGATTCTCCACAGTTGTCATCTGCAGGACACACCTTCACAGCCAGGCCAGGGGGCACCCATGGACACTGCATCCCCTGACAGTGTGTGTTAACATAGAGTTGCAATGGCTGTGAGTGTGTACGTGTTTGGGTTGGCCAGTGCATGGGTGTGAATTGCAGGCACATCATTTCTCATGCCCATGTGTCAGCCATCTTGCCAGGGCTTTTACTTTGGGAGTGACAGGTCCCACCTGTGCAATGTGTTTTTGCAGAGTAGGTGTGTGTATGGCCAGCATTGGTGGTATTTGGTTGACATCCGGACCTCCTTCTACACCCAGCCCAGTTATCCCACCATGAAGCATGCCACCCTTGCAGTGGGTGCAGGTTAACTCTCAGGATGTCAGTCGGTGGTGTCCTGCCGTTGGTTGGTGCCCAGTTCCCAGCAGGGCCTGGTGCTACCCACAACAGAGCACCATTGTCAGACATCTTTGAAGTGGCTTTTCACTCCCTGTGAGGTGTGCATGCTTCAGTGTGAGCTTGCTGGGCCATGTGGGTGGGGGATGTTGAGCTGTGACTACCACTCCCATCATGCTATTGCCTACACCCCCCTTCCCAGCATGCCCATACTTCCTTCCTTTTGACTCTGCTTCCCTGTGGGGTAGTGTGCCTGTGCTGACAGGATGGCTGACAGTGTTGTCCTGGCGTTTGTTTGGCTACAAGTCCCAAAAGTGTCCCTGTGCTTCACACAGCATTACCCAGTGTGGTAGTTCTTTGTGGGATATTTAATTAGAGTGTGAGGCAATGCATTCTCCAGGTGAGTTGTGTGGAGTTTGTGTTAAGGGGGTGTGTGAGAAAAGCTGCTGGTAACTATGGTCAGAGCTGTCAGTCCTCCTTCCCACCCAGCCAGATATCCCACCATGGAACGTGCTTCCATTGCAGGGAGTGCAAGTTGGCTTTCAGGATGTCAGGCAGTGGTGTCCTGCTGTTGGTTGGTGCACAGTTCCCAGCAGGGCCTTGTGCTCCCCACAGCAGTACCCAGTGTCAGCCATCTTGTCAGTTCTTTTCCACTCCCTGTGATGTGAGCATGGTTCAGAGTGGTGTTGATGGGCCAATTCTGAGGGTGACCAATATCTGTGACTACATGTCCCATCATGCTATTGGCTACACTCACTTCACCAGCATACACACAATTCCTTCCTTTCAGTGAGCTTCCCTGTGAGGTGGTGTTCTAGTGGTGGCAAAATGTCTGACAGTGTTTGTTGGTTAGATTTGTGCCACTGCCTTGCTCTATTTGTTGTTAGGTTTGTACATGTCATGACACAGTTACATATCACTATGAGATGGCAGGTATTGTGTTTGTCTGACTAACATACACATCTTGGGCTGATTATCTTTTGGTTACTGTGGCTTTGCTAACGGTGCATGGTTTCACTATCCCCTTGACAGTGATGTGTGTGTATAGTCACACAATATTGGGAATATTGGTTGTGTACTCACCAGGCTCTGGGATGTTTGATAGTCCATGTACGCTCTCTGGTGGTAGGATGGCCCGCACCTTCTCCTCCCAGGACCTGAGGTATACTGGTTTGGCAGGAGGGCCACTGCCGGTGCGATGACTCAAGGCGTAATCCTTCTTGAGTAGGTCCTTGACCCTCCTGCGCACATCATACCACCTGTTCTGGATGTCTTCCTTTGTGCGCAAACATGGTGATTGTGCGTTCACCCTGTCGACGATCCTCTCCCATATCTTGGTTTTCTGCGACATGGGGGTCTGTTGGACCAATGTACCAAACAACTGGGGCTCTACCCTGAGGATTTCATCTACCAGGACTTCCAATTCACTGTCTAGGAACTTTGGATTCTTCTTTGGGGGCATGGTGATGGGTGGTGGTGGGGATTGATGTGTGTGTGAGTGTGCAAGTGAGGGTGGGTGAGTGTCAGTTTTGCTGGGTGTATGTGAGGGTGCTATTTGGGAGGTGCTAATGGTGTGTGGCTTGTGTGATGGATGAGTTGTGAGTGTGTCTGTGGTTGCTGTCTGATGGTGTTTTGTGCTGGCAGGTCTGTTGAATTTGCAAAGGATCATGGTAGGGATTTGTGGCCTTTATATGGGTGGAGTTGTGGGTGTGTCTTTGTTCCATGTTTTTTTCCTCCTGTATTTATTGACTTTGTCATTGCTTGTTTGGCCCTTTTTTTTGTATTTTTTCCTTTGTAGTTTTTAGGCATGTAGGAGACGTTCTTCTGACCGAGTAGGACGCTGCAGTTGGCTCGTGTGAGCTTCTCCGAGTCTTTCACGCTGTATTTCTGCTGGGTTTCATGTGCGGCGTACGCGTCGGTCGCGGAGTATTGGGTTACTTCGGCTCCCTGTTTTGTATGCGTGTCGGTCGTACGGCTTGAGCTCCGTGCGACTCGGTCTGGTTTTACACGCATTGCATCGTACTGCGTGGTTCGGAGTTCGCGGGTTCGTTTCTGTCGGGTTCATTCCTGGTGCGTGTCGGTCGGTTCGATTCGCGTAGATTTTCCGGCCGGATAGCTGGTTTCCGTGCGGTTCGGTCGTTCGGCTTGTGTTCCGTACGAGTCGGTCGTAATCCACATGCATTGCATCGTACTACGCGGATCGGGCATCGCCGGTACGTGTCGGTCGCACTACATTCCCGTACCGAGTCGGTCAGTACGGTTTCCGGCCTGAATCGGAATCGGCCCCTAAGTGTTGTGTCTATGTGCAAGTATGATGTGAGGTACTCACCAAGTAAGACACAGTTTGTATATCTGTATCTTTGAAGTTGTCTGGCATCTCAGCAGGCATTCAGGATGGCATACCATGACATGATCCAAGGAAGTGAAGCATCAGTTAACATCATACAACTGGGTGTTATAGCATTACCCCCTCATTGGTCCCCCTCTTCCCAGCCAATACAACGTAAGACGGACCCGTCCCACTTTGTATTGACTGGGGTGAGGAGGCCCATATTCAGGGTAATGTAGGTTACAGGTAAGTAATGGAGTCATTCGCTGCCTTTGTGGTTGCATTAAGCATATGGGCACAGGCTTATCAAGGGCAAGGTACATGCAGTTATCACTGCCTTTTGTGATGGGAAAGCAACGTATGCTCTTGTTTGATTTGCTGTACTGGGCATGGAGACGTGAAAGTGTGCCATTGCATAAGGGGTTTGTGTGCATATGTGACTTGCTAAATTGCCCTGTTGAAGGATGATTGTGAAATCAGAAGTGTTCATTCGCTCTCAGCAGTCAAACTGAGGCATGGTGGAGTGCACATAGTAGCTCTGTTATCACAAACATAGCAAACACATGACCTCTTTTTTTTACATTGTCCTCTTTTTGGGTCATGTGTAGTAGGTTCTTGAGGATGACCTTTTTAGGTGATCCCTATGGATATATTCTTGATCAGTAAAGTAGTGAAACGTATGTCTTAGGTAGAATCGACTCCTGTGTGCCTTCTTCCATTTCCTGATAAGGCCAATGGTAAGGTGAGCCTGTGAATGCCCAGGTGGTACAGCTCCTGTAACAGAATGCCATAATCACTGGGTGCCTTTATATGTGGAGCTTGCTCCTTACTTGTAATGGGAGGGTTTGCTTCAGTCTCTGTTTTAATGGGTTTTGCAGAGCAGGTGCATGGAGTGCATGTGGTTTTTGGATATTTGGTTGTGATTGTGATGCTGCAGGTGATGACGTGGAATAGGTTTTCGCGTATTGGTCTGTTCACCATTGGGGTTTGCTGCTGTTGCCATTTATTACCCCTTACTTTAATGTGCCATTTGTTTGTTACTTTCCAGTGTTTGTTGTGAATCACATTTAGACTTTTATTATGAGTGGCCGATAATTGCCAATTTGTGCAGAAACTCCTGCAACCATACATATTGTATGAGTTTTGTGATTTTTATCACACCGGGTATATACTAGGGGCCTTATTTACAAGGCCCTTGCGCCACTTTTGTGTCATTTTTAACATGGGAAACGTGACGCAAAAGTGGCGCAAGAGGCTTGTAAATCTGCCCCTCGGTTCATTAAAGACTGCGGGGCAGATTTACAAGCCCCTTGCGTCATTTTTGCGCCGCTGTTGCGTCACTTTTTGTGACGCAGCGGCGGTGTAAAAATGCGGCCTATTTACAACGTGACTCATCTAGGGAGATGCGTCACGTTGTAAAGCCCTGCGTCACATTATACCTGCGTCAGGTATAATGTATGCAGGGTGGGCGTTCCCATGCAAAAAAGCCTCGTAGAAGTGACGCAGTGAAATCTACATGATTTCACTGCGCCACTTCTAGGACGCCACTGCATCAAAAGACGCAGCACAATGAGGATAGGCTTCCCCATGTATTGCTGGAGTTGCGTCATGCTTGCGACACGACTCCAGCAATACATGACTTTTGCGCCAACAGATGCGTCAGAATGTCTGACGCATCTGTCAATACTTGCGCCATGGTGCGCCGTATTGCAAATACGGCGCATCCATGGTGGCGCAAGGGTTTCGCAGGTAAAGTGACGCATCTCTACAGATGCGTAACTTTCTTGTAAATCTGCCCCTTTATCTTCTGTTTTAAAAAAATCGGCAGGTAGAACTTATCGGCATTTAAATGGAGAAAAGCTCAGAAAATTCCAAGAGATGTGGATTTTTGCACCAAAATCCACGTAAACCCCATTTTAGGAGCAAAACTCGTAACAGATTATATTTATCGCGCCCAGTAAATAATCTACCCCATGGTAACTTTATGCAATAAATACCACACCTGACACCGGGCCACTCCTAATGCATCAACAGAGCGTTTGCTTTTGTGAGTGTGACATAAGCTTGACATGATTTACATTGTATCATTCTTGTTATCTATGTGTGTTAAGGGTGTTTGTGCAGAAGGGTGTGTTCTTTCACATGCACAGCTGCAGTAGGTGTCTGCGTGGGTGGGCATGGTCATACAGATGGTGGGTATGGCCTAACTCGGACTGGGTGACCTGGCTGGCGCTCGGCTCTGCTTGGCTTGGGGCGCAGCTCTCAGTGGAGCGGTCGGTGCATTGGCACTGCAGGGGGGCCCAGAGGGCTGGGGTGACCGACCCATCCCTGCAATTGTTGCATTAGCCTTCTGCACTGATATTTTTCCGCGTTCCTGTCTTTGTGTTTACTGTAATAGCTCAAGAGAGGAAGACTAGCGCAGAGGCACAAGGGAGAAGAGAGGGTCAGGAGAAGGGGTGGGGAATGGAGTTAGGAAGGAGAAGAGGACAGTTTTCCGGTATAAGGAAGGATGGAAGGGCATAAGGGGAGGGAAAGTGACACTGGAGCGCGAGAAGATGTTGGAAAAAAAGTGGAAGCGGAGAGAAGCAACAGCTAGAAGGAGGAAAGATCATAAGGGGATGAACAGAGAGATACAGAAGAGAGTGGAGTGAGGGTAAAAGGTATAAAGTAGCCAGGTACAGAGAGCAGTGGTGATGTACACATTTTGGAGTGAGGGTGCTGGTGGTACATTTGAAGGGACTCTATTGTTTTTTCTCCACCTAAACTTTCCCAGTATTTATAGGGGCGCGGAAGCACCTCCAGCACCCCGAATTTCAGCGCCACTGGAGCAGGGGAGAGCGGAGTTGTGCTACAAAGGATGCATAGGGAGAATTGTAAGAGGGTACATGAGCCTAGAGACAGAACAGGGAGGGGTAGAGTGAAAGGTGTAGACTAGATAAGGTTGGATGCAGAGATATGGAGAATGCAGAGATATAGAGAAGAAAGGTTGACTACAGTAGAGACTGGAGAGAAGGAAAGGAAATAAAAAAGCACTAGAGTGATGTAGTAGAAAAAAAGAGGTGAGGGGCAATGAAGAATGGAAACATTAGTAGAGAATATAGAGAGGGGGCGGGAACGTGGAGAGAAATAGGTGGGAATCGAGGGAGTGAAAAGTGGAAAATAGAAAGATACACAGGAAAAGAAAAGAGGACTGAGTGGAGACATACAAGGAATGATGTACAGATAAGGGAAGAACATGGGAGAGTAGAGAAAAGTGACACGACAAGGGAATAGAGGAAATGGCACAAGCAAGATACACGAGGAAAAGGAGAGAGAGGGGGCCTTTGGGAATGTAACCATCAGTGGAGAATGAGACGGAGAGGGGAAAGGAGAGAGATGCAAAGTAGATGGTGGAGAGTGAAAGGTAGCATGATATGGAAGAAAAGGAAGAGAAGGAGCACTGAGTTAAGGATACACGGGGAACTAAAGCGGTACAGGGGAGAAGGTGCACAGCTATCATCATTAGTGCAGTAGGTGCACTGGTGCACTGGTGCTAGTGCTCAGGTGTGTTCGGGACCCACTGCACTCCAAGATAGCTACTTTTTTCTTTTTTGTACTATTTACCACTGGGATCGGGGCATTCTCCTAATGTGTATGGGGACCTACGGCAGCCTAGCTAGGCCACTGATTTGAGCCTAAGCGTCTTGTGCTACTTTAAGCATAAGTGTAGAGAATTGAAAGTGCTGCATCCAAGTATTGTTTCCCTTGTGTTCCTGGTGCATACCATGACGAGTGCAATACATGAGTCATCATCATAGCAGAAGAGTATTACCTATCAGTGCATCAGATGTGCACCCTGGAACAAACACGCACTGTATCATCAACAGTTGCAGTCACTGATACCTTGTTATCCTAAGGCATGGGTCTTCAAATGGGGGCGGTGTGGGGGGCTCCGTGGGGGAGGGGCACGGTGCGGGCTCTAGTGATCCCGGGGGAAGGGGGGACACCAGGCTCTGGCTAAAAGAAGCATTATGCTGATAACAGTGCTTTGTTTCTAGCAGGAAAAAAACAGCCACAGTAAGCCGCTCTGTAATAGGCCAACACTAACATGTTTTGTCAATTGTATCCAAGCTGGGAGTGTGTGTCAAAAGGGAAGGGGCTCCAAATATTCTTCAAAACACCCACCACCAATTCTAATAATCACATTGTGGATACTTTTACACGTAACTAAGGCCTGCCTGACCAGTATAGTATGTTTGACAATCATGTATTTGATTGCATTTTTAAAACGGTAACAGAACTTCACTGCAATGTTTAAATAAGTCTAGACATATTTAAACATTGCCAATTTAATGGCATAATTGTGAACATTTCTAAGGGTGGGGCGATGATTTTTTTTTTTCTCCGGGGGGGGGGCGCATCATTAAAAAGTTTGAAGACCACTGTCCTAAGGGCAATGGGAGAGAGTGTCACTTTTCTTTCAAGATTGTATATTTAGTCACCAAGATGCCAACAGTCTCTCTTTGGGACCACAGACACTCAGGCGGAGATTCACTAAAATTTTATGCCGTTTTTGCATCCCAAAAGTGACGCAAATTGGCGCAATTCTTTTTTTCCAAATTACTTTCCAGCGCTAAGCTTTTTTAGTGCTGGAAATAACGTGAAAGTAACGCAAAGCAGCGCATAGCGATGCTTTGCATTACTTAGCACCAAGAGAGCGTACCTTGGGTGGTGCATGGCCATTCCCATGCAACCACCCAAGGTTTCTGATGCTAAACCCAATTTACTAAACAAAGTAGACAGGGTTTAGTGTCAGAAAACTGTGCCCTTTTGAAGTAGGCGCAAGGAAGGAAAAATGCTTTCATTTCTCTTTCCTCTTCCGACTTTGTACATGTGCTGCACTGTACAGCACACATGAAATGTCGAAAAAGGGTTGAAGTCAGTCTATGCATGGTGTTTGGTACTGGAAGGGTCCCATTCCAGTACAAAACCTATGCTAGACTCACGGAGACACCCTTGCACCATGGCACAAAGGTGTCTCTGTGGCGCACGGCAGCTGATTTCAGTGCCGGCGCTAGGGAGAGGGGAGAAGAGTGCCATATTTCAATAAATTTGGCTCTCTCCTTCTCACGCAGTGCAGCATTTACGGCTGCTGGACTGCGCTGCGTGAGAACTTAGATTCTAAGGGCCAGATTTACTAACAGCCAGTAATAGCCTATAGTAACTAACACCAAGAACTACATGGAATATGCACAGAAGACATAAAACTGCCTGACTCCCTTGACTCTGATCAGTGAGAAGGCCCAGAACTGTGCGGAAAGGAACGCTCTGGATGGCAGAGAGCGCTACAAGGACTACGACTTGCATAAATGTGCTATGCAAATACTGATAGTATGCCATTGCATGGATGTTGGATAGGATTTCCCTTTGTAAGTGATTCCATTAATTTTCTAACCTCTGATGTCAGGCTGAGTGCCCTGTCATCTCCAGCTAGATCCCTCATGCTCGCCCGCCCTTTAGTGCGCCAGAGTTACATCTGCCATTCTCCAGGCCTTTCGAACTTTTCCTCTCTCTAACAAGAAGAAAACATGGTTGTTAGGGGTGCTGCAACCAGCGCCTGAAGCTTAACATCATAGGCTGTGCCCAATTTAGTGGTGTCTTAATACATCCTTTGACTTCCAACTTCTTGCGGGACCCTCACTTTTACGAAACTCTAACACCCATTTCTCCTGACTGTTCATTCTTCGACTACATCTCTACCATGGATACTCATTTTTTATAGAGTGGGCTTTCAGTGAGGCTTTTACTCGTGATTGGATGGCTTGCTAATCGATTTAACTTCCCTGCTCCTGATCCGATGGCTGTCCTCACTATTCTTGTGTTTGTACCTCGCAGGAGCTTTTTGACCTCACCTTGGTTTAACTGGATGGTAAGTATATTTTCATTGTTGATGTCAGACCTTGCATTACAATCTATATGGGGAACTATTTTCACTCCCTCTCCCCCCCATACCTTCCTACCCCATCTCTTTATTAAAAACAACCCCACTCTGTACAGTAGACACTTGCCCCCCAACCCACTCACGTTCTGGGTGCTCCTGACGTTGTGTCGGAAGGAAGCCATCTTAAAATGTTTTTCAACCATTCCATGATGGCCACCCGTGTGTGTGCATGCACGCCTGGCAGACACCTTTGAATGGATTTTCTTATTCTTAAAGAAAAAATATTCACTTATGGACCCCATAAGTGAATATTTTTTATTTACGAATAAGAAAAGCCATTCAAAGGTGCCCATCACTAAAGATAGTACATCTGCAATGCCTATCTAAGAAATAAAACAAGCAAGGGCAAAGCTGATAGGTTTCAAAGGTGAGACTTATTGGCTTTGTAAATCCTTGTTGCTTTCGGCTCTAAAAATGGGATAAACATATTAGTTCAGCAATGTGCTTTATGCTGATTTGTTGTAACATGTTAAAGTCAGCCTCACAGTTCAGCCCAGCTATTTCTTGTCATGTGGTAGCCCCTCACTGCACACCTCCCCAGTACCCTTGCCGAAATTCCTACCTTGCATCCACATCTGCTTGTGCCCCTTCGGACATAGCAATGAATCACTACCTACCCTTCTTTACCGCAATGTCATCCGTGCTTAGTAGCACCTGCTTATAATGTTCTTTTCTTTTGTACAGCCAGTGGCGGCTGCTCCTGCGAATCAGTAGTGGGGCGGGGGGGTAGTTAAAAAATAAGATCACTAACCTGCCGGCCGGCCGACTGGCCGGCCGCCTCTGTCCTCTCTGTCCTCTTCCTGGCTTCTCTGCTAACAGGAACCAGGAAGCACCTAGGCTCCCTAAGCCAATCACAACGCTGCAATGCAGCGTTGTGGTTGGTTTGAGAGCCATGGCACGGCCCTAGGACAGGGAATGGGAGCATAGGCATGTTCTCCACACAGGTTGTAATGCAGCCTGGGTGGAGAACATTCAAAGTGCGCATAACTGTTTGGCCAGCCCAAGACGGCCGGCCAAACAGTCATGGGCACTTACAGAGTGCCACCACTCCTCCCCCCTGCTCTGCCCAGCCTAGTCCCGCTCCGCCCTGCAAAACTACATCAGCACGGGAAAATAAAATGATAATAACCTCGCTCTATTATCATTTTATTTTTCCTTTTTTGCAGTGCTGAAAGGCAGTGAGGCAATGCTCCTCCACCTTAGCGGAAGAGCCGGCCCTGTGTACAGGTCTTAGTTGCTGTGCATCTAGGTTTTCCCTTTAAATGCATACATTACAAAATACACTTTCTCCTTCCACTTTCATACCCAAACGAAGATTTTGGGCCCGATTTAGAGTTTGGCAGATGGGCTACCCTGTCACAAATGTCCGACTTATTATAAATGCATTATACACTATGGCACTTGTAACAAGGTGGACGGGATATCTGTCACATTTATGACAGAATACCCTTCGGCCAAACTCTAAATCAGGCCTGTTGTCTTCTTGCTTCACACATTCAGCAATATTCTGATATGTTAGTTTATAAGTTTATCTTCTATTTGAAATTCTTAAATATATTTCTTTGTTCACCCACTGCAGTCTACTAAGAGTGAAGAGGTTTGGCTTAGAGAAAGTGTTGGCTGTGTCATTATCCTCATATAATCAACAAGCATTGGCAAACCAATATGTTTATCATTGGATACCAACCTTTTGACTTTCTCACTGTTTATTTTGATTTGTCATGGTTTGTGCAAAACTTTATTGTTGAGGAAGCCTCTGGGTTCTTGTCAGTCTAAAAAAAAAATTGGTAAAGCAAAAAATATTTTCTAGTGTTAAAACTCAACGAGCATTGGCAAAGCCAATAGGTCTCGCCTATGTGAGATCTATTGGCTATGCCAATGTTTCTTAGCTATGTTGCAACATGGCTGAAAATAAAGAAAAAAAGCTCTATGGCACAGCCAGTGTTGATGCGTCATAGCATTTTTTTTTTACTTTCAGCCATGCTGTACTGAAGCCAGCATTGCTGTACAATATGGCTAAAAACATTGACAAAGCCAATAGATCTCGCCTAGGCAAGACCTATTGGCTTTGCCAATGCTTGTTTTCACTGAACGAGCACATCTACACCATTGAACAGGCTACCAACATATAAACAAATACGATCTTAGATATGCAGGCATTGGTGAGGTTTTTTTTTTTTTTTTAAATCTGTTTATTCACATTTGGTGGTATCATTAGAACATCAGTTTACATTAGGAAACATTCTACCATCATTCAATACAGAACTCATCGTGTTATTACATAAGTATCTTATCTATTATATTTGGCACCCACATCCATACAATGACATATTTAATATCTAGTTGGCGTTAGCTTGTTTCTGTTTCACTGTTCAGTGTTGGCAGCGCACATATCCCCCCCCCTGTAGGTGTTCCAGCCTCCCCATAATCTCATCCATTTTTTAGGACAACCTCTGCGCACATATACCGTTTTTTCCGCCATCATGGCCATGTCCATATCTTTACACCATTCCAGCTTCGTGGGGGTGGTGACTGCTCCCCAGTGTTTAGCAATGTTCCTTTTGGCTAACATCATTCCTAATGTTGCCCAAGTCTGCACTGTTCAATTAAGGTCTGTCGCCTCCCAAATATTCAAGAGGCAGCGTTTGGGCGCTGGCGGGACCGGGCTCCCGCTTACTCTCGTGATAATGGACATGACTGATTTCCAGTATGGTGCTATTGTTAGGCACTCCCAGAGTGTATGATAAAAGGTACCGGGCACCCCACACTGTCGTAGGCAGAGTTGGTTGTCAGTTTTCCCTATCTTGTATAAAGTGGTTCTAGTGTAGTAGATTCTGTGAAGGATCTTAAGTTGTACAAGGCGTAGTTTGGATGGAATCGCTACTTCTCTGGGTGATGCTAGTGCTTCCTGCCACTCGGTATCATCTAGGTCCCCCACCTCCTCCTGCCAATTTTCTCGTTGCTTTTGCAGGGGGTCGGGCATGTTATTAATGATCTTGAGGGGCGTGGCCAAGGTGCCGATGAGGACGGACGCGTGAGCTGGGAGCTCCGCGCCGACCCCATACATTATCCTGATCGAGCCGGGCTGCAACGCACTGCCGGGACCCAGGGACTGCCTCGATTGCCCTGGTGCGTAGCGAGAGACGCTGCAGCCCGAAAAACGGGCCGAGAGTGGAGGCGGCGGGCCGAGCGAGGTGACGGGCCCGGACTGGGAGCACCCAAGATGGCACTGACGCTGGTGACCTGAGGCCTGCGAGGACACTGAGGGCGGCGAGAGAAAGGAGCGCCGGAGGCCAGGAGCATACGGTGGAGCGGGAGCACGGGCAGTCAACTCTGGACCGCAGCGGGAGAGCACACGGGGCAGCACCGAGAGGGAGTCGGCGGCCGTACTACAGCCACGAGGCCCTGAACAGTCGGAGCCGAGGCGGCCTGAGCACTGGAAACGAGCGCGGGGTACCGGAGGCAGACAGGCAGACGGGGGCACCCCCCGACGAGTGGTATCTAGCGGGATTCGCTGGGCTGGAGCGGCCGGGGGCCGCAGACGAGAACACTTGCTGCGTGGGAGAGCTGTGAGCCTCGCGGCGGGACCGGACTGGAGCCGTAGCATAGCCGCAACACGGCCTGGTGGACTATTGGCAGGTGAGCGGGGCCGCACTGGCTGATGGGCCGAGCGCAGACTCTCTGGCGCGGAGGTGAGAGGAAGCTAAGTGCGGAGTGCTGGGGTCGTGACTTTGCCACGCTGGGTGGAGGTCCGGGAGGGCGGTGACCCGCTGTAGTGCCCTGAGAGGACTGGCAGTGCCTTGGGGACGGCATTGAGAAGCGCTGAGTGGCTAGGGGCCCGGCAGTGGAATTCCACATTGGAACCCGAGGAGCGGCCTGGAAGAGGGGGGCCTGGGAGCGGACCAGACTGCCATCCCGGACAGGTGCGGGACTCTCCCACATAACATTGGGGGCACTGCTGAACTGAAGGCCGGCGTGGAGTGCTAGAGAGGGTACTGAAACTTGGTGGTCACCGAGGGCAGAGGAGTCGGCACATGGGCACGGCGCTCAGGGCCTGCAGGAAACGGATGAGTGAAACAGCGGAGGCGGCAGGCCCAACCGGGATGTGGTACTGATGGTGGCCGTGGGTCGCTAGCGGGTGTGGAGTGACTGAGCTGGAAGCCGAGACTGCAACACGGCATGGGGAAGCCACGGGGGAAACAGGGGGGAGCGACCCTGGACCCTGATGACTCGGCGACGGAGCCCGGGAAACAAGATGTTGCGGAACACCTCCCTGGGACCCTGGGGCAGCAGCAGGTCGCCCAAATATTGCAAGCCATCACCGAGACAAGAGCGGCCCTACAGCAGGATATTGAGCAGGTCGCGACGAGCCTGGGCCTACTCCGGGCTGACCACGCAAAATTAACTGATCGGGTGAAGCAGACGGAAACGAAATTGGAAGATATGGAACCGGCTCAGAGAAAATTGGAGTCACAGATGGGGGAGGCCATGAGTCGGTTGCAGGCTCTGGAACGGAGAGCTGAGGACGCGGAAGGGCGAAACCGTAGGAACAACATACGGGTGGTGGGACTGCCGGAAGGAGTGGAAGGGGCCAATATGGTGGACTACCTGGAGCACTGGTTGAGAACAGAGGTGGCGCCGTAGGGCTTGTCTCCTTTTTACACCCTGGAGAGAGCACATAGGGTGCCGGCGCACCCGCTGGCGGTTGGGCGGCCCCCGAGACCGGTCATTGCACGGCTGCTCCATTACAAAGATAGGGATTTGTTGCTGCACAGAGCCCGCTCGTCGGGTCCTTACAAGGTGGACAATGGTAGTGTAACGCTGTTCCCGGAGTACACTTTCGAGGTGCAGCGCCGTCGGGCTTCTTTCATGGCGGTGAAGAAGGCGCTAAGAGATGAAGGACTGCAGTATTCTCTGATGTTTCCAGCGCGCCTGAGAATAGTGATGGACGGACGGACACACTTTAGCGACAACCCGGAGGAGGCGTGGTCTTGGCTAGAGACTTACCGGGTGGGCACAGGAGCGGCAGAACGAGGCAAAGGAATGGCGGCGGAGAGAGCTCGCCCCCGCAGATCGCAGCGTGTCAGGCGGCGACGTCCTGGTGCGGGGGGGCCCACGGCGACTCAAACAGAAACGGAGAGGTCGGCGGCTTTGCAGGCGGTGGCGGCAATCTCCCAGGAGAAGATTTCTCAATCGGCGGAGGCCACGGAATCGGAGAAGGGCTCAGGAGCAACGGATTCTGACGAGACAGGGGCGGGGAGCCCTGCAATCCCGCATGTCACTCCTGGGACAGCTGATGAACTTGTTGATGCCTAGGGATCCTAGGGGGTCTTTCACTCTTGCTAGAACAGGGCCTAGGAAAGCTGGGACAGTATTAGTCAAGCGCACGATTCACGAACTCGAATAGCAGGGGGTCAGCAGTCCCTGGGGACGTTTATCCATTGGTAAAGGGACGGGGCTTACTAAGTGGCGAGTCCCCGGAGAGCTCGGGGCTGAGTTAGTACTCGGGGTACGGCACCGACCAGTGACGGCATACTAAGCAGGGTCTTGTTGGCCCTTGGTCACCTCCCCTGACTGGTCTTGAGTTCGCAGGTCCACAGTAGCTACTGTAGGACGTAGGTTGGGGGTTGTAGTTTGGATGGGAACTAGTGTTGTAGTGCCTGTTCTGGGGGGGGAGGGATTCGGGGAGTTAGAAGGGGGAGGTTTGAGGGATGGGAGGTTGGTGGGGGGGGATCATAGTTTTCGGGGCCACCGGTGTGTCCAAAACGGGCGAGCAATTATATAAAGGACATCAGATAGGACATGGGGACAATCCAAGAAGTTAAATGCATAACATGGAATGTACGGGGGTTACACACAATGCAGAAGCGCCATAAAGTGCATGCGTCCTTGGTGCGTAGGGGAGCCCAAATAGTGTTTCTGCACGAAACCCATATTAACCACGCTGAAGGATTGGCGCTTTCACGGAGGTGGAGAGGGCAAGTATATTATACAACATATTCCGCGTATGCCAGGGGGGCGCTAATATGGATTAGAGCGGGGGTCCCCTTTCAGTTAATAAGACAGGTGGTGGATCCAGAAGGGAGGTTTGTGGCGGTGGCGGGCCGTCTGAATGGGAGGGATGTGACTCTGTGCAGTGTATATGCCCCCAATGTGGACCAGATAGACTTCTTCTCCCGGTTATCAGGGAAATTGGCGCCATACCTGACAGGCTCGGTGCTTATGGGGGGCGATTTTAACTCCGTAGACATAGATAGATCACACCCGCCTTTGCCCGACGCACCTGCACATAGGCTCTCCAAAATCCGACGGGACTGGCAGGAGAGATGGGGGCTCGTGGACACGTGGCGTGCACATCATCCGGACGAGAGGGATTACTCCTTTTTCTCGGCTGTGCATGACTTACACGTACGGTTGGATGCACTACTGTGCTCCCCGGATATACACGCTAAAGTAGGCCACAGTGAATACCTAACACGGACAATATCTGATCATAATCCGTTACTGATGAGGCTACAATGGGCCCCAGAGCGGCCAGCGATACTGGCCTGGCGGTTACGACCGGAGGCATTGGAGGACCAGGTCTTCCGTGCGGAGGTAAGGACTGGGATTGAACAGTATTTCCTAGAGAATGAGGGCACAGCGACGACGACGGCACTGGAATGGGACGCATTTAAGGTGGTGGTAAGGGGAATATGCATTGCCAAAATGGTGGGAGTGAGGAAAACCCTAGTGAAGGAAGTGGAGGGGCAGAGCAGTGTTTGCGGGAGGTTGAAAGGGCCCGCCCTGAGAATCCGGGACTACAGGAGGAAGTGGTGGGTGCTAGAGAGGCGGTGGCAGCACAGTTAGAGAGGCTACGCTGTTTTGACTATAGGAGATATTTAGCACGAGCGCACGCAGAGAGGGACAAGGCGAGTACGCTACTTGCCTGGCTGGCTAGCCCGGTACCCCGAGGCACCCCCATATTGAACTTGGCATCCCCGACGGGAACCCTGGAATATACCCAACAGGGGATTAATGGGCTGTTCTTCGATTACTATCAGGAATTATATCGGAGTAAACTGCGGGCGGCGGAGGTTGATATAAGAGAATTCCTAGATGGGGTGGTATTGCCCCACTTAGATAAAACGCAGGCAGACTCGTTGGGACAGGACATTACACTAGGGGAAATTAGGGGAGCGGTGAAACAGATGGCGCGTAACAAAACCCCTGGGATGGATGGATTGCCAATAGAATTCTATTCGGCCTACATTGACATACTGGCCCCGAAATTGATGGAGGTGTTTAGGGAGGCGCGGGAGGTGGGAGTGTTACCGGCATCCGTCCGCGAGGCGGTGATTATCCCGTTGCCAAAATCGGGAAAGGATCCAACGGACAAGACAGCTTATCGTCCCTTATCCATGCTCACAACCGATTATAAAATTCTGAGTCGGATACTGGCGACCCGACTCCTCCCATATATGGTACAGCTGGTCCATCATGACCAAGCAGGCTTTATACCCACCCGGAGCACGGCCACTAATGTGCGCCGTTTACTCCGTATATTGGGAGAAGACCGCCAGGAGACCACAACCGAGGTTGTCCTCTCAGTGGACATGGAGAAGGCATTCGACAGCCTGGAATGGCCATTTCTGTTTCAAGTTTTACGGACGTTTGGATTGGGGGAGACTTTCGTGGAGTGGACCGAACTACTGTATCGATCGGCGATGGCAAGGGTTCGGACGGGGTGTATGATTTCCCCCTCCTGTCTAGTGGGGAGGGGAACGCGGAAGGGGTGCCCGCTCTCCCCGTTGTTGTTCGCGTTGGCCATCGAACCTCTAGCAGCGTATGCAAGGTTGGAGCGCACATATCAAGGGTTGAGCCTCCGCGGAGTTACGCAATACATATCATTGTATGCCGATGATTTGCTTCGGTTTTTAGCTAATATAGGAGAGGCGTTAGATGGGGCGATGGGGTTACTTCGAGAATTTGGTAAGGTGTCAGGACTCGGGGTGAATTGGGCAAAGACTTGCATATTTCCGGTGCGCCGATCGGAAACTGGCCCCCCCCAGGTTGAGGGCATAAGGTGGGAACCAAGGTGCTTGCCCTATCTCGGCACCCACGTTTATCATGCGCCAGATGATATTTTAGCAGGGAACATAGGTAGGGCTGTGCGCGGACTTAGGGGTAGCTTTAATTTTTGGAGCACTTTGCCACTGTCTGTGGCGGGTCGGGTAGCCTTGGTAAAGATGGTGGCGCTCCCCCGGCTGTTGTACTTCTTTAGAACGCTCCCGATATGGATACCGGGATCCACTTTTCGACAGCTCCGTTCCATGGTTGGGGGGTTCTTGTGGGGAAATGGTAGGCGGCGGGTGGCATTGGACACCATGATGAGGCCGAGGGCCGAGGGGGGTTTAGCAGTCCCGGATTTCGAGTGTTATTATCTGGCAGCCCAGCTACAGTGGCTTACCCAAGCGGTGGCGGCGGAGTTTAGGGGCCCGGCCAACTTAGAGGGGAAATGGATACCACGCTATGTGTTGTCCTTTATAGTGCTCCAACAGCGATTGAGACTTGGGACGCTCACCAACGAGGAGCGGACACTACGATTATGCTGGAACCGGAGCCAACGCAGGGCAGGCATTGATCGGCCGTACGCCCCGGAGATACCGCTGGGGATGTGTACAGCTCTCCCGCACGGAGGGGAGTGGTCTGCGCTGGCGGAATGGGAGGACCTGGGAGTGCAGGTATTTGGAGACCTCTATGAGGACGGGGCCTTGTTGCCCTATCAAGCCCTGCAGGAAAGACATGGACTCCCTTGTGGGGATTATCTATTGCACTCGGCACTGGTTACAGCGGTGCAACAGCACTGGAGGGAGGGCCTTGCGGAACCCCGGACGTCTATGGCGTGCCAGTACGTAGTGATGGCGGCGGGAACCTACAAGGCGGTCACGTGTATATATAGACACAAGATAGAGGAGAATATTGAGCCGCTAAGGGGGTTACAACAAAAATGGGAGGTAGACTTAGAAAAGGAGATACCTGAGAAAGCATGGGCGCACATTGTTGAGAGAGCGTGGAAGAGCACGAGGAATGCTAGGTTCCAGCTGGTTCACTTTTTTATACTGCACAGGTCATATCTAACCCCGGCCAAAATAAATAAGTATTTTAAAACAGACACTGCCCAGTGCCCGCGCTGCCACCTAGAGGGGGCGGAGTTTAGCCACATGATGTGGAGCTGCCCACAATTGGGTAACTATTGGGAGGAGGTAACGGAATTGCTGTGCGACACCACGGACCGACGACTTGAAGCCGACATGGGTACCTGCTTACTTCACTGGTTCCCGCACACCTCCCAACTGAAGGTCACAAGTAAATTCTGGGATCTGGGACTGCTGCTAGCTAAAAGAGAGATAACGGCACACTGGAAATCGAGAGATGGGCCTACTGTGGCGAGGTGGAAGGCGGAATTGATTAAATGGGCAACGAGCGAAAGCACAGTTAGGTATCAGCACGCCAGGCGGACAGATAATGAGAAGGCACTGGAGACTGCAAGGGCATGGGAGGCGCTAGTGACAGCACTGCAGGCCCCGGAGGAAGATTCAGAGGGGGATTCAGCCCCGGAGATATAGAAAGGGAGGTGTTGGACGGCGATGGGCGGTGTGGGCACCCCCGAGACAAGCATGTTGTGCAAACACTGTACTAGAGCAATTAGGAGCGAGGGTGTATTGAGAGTAATCGAATATGTAGAGTATTGCAGCGGGAATAGCTGAGATGGATCGATTAGATACTCGAAGAAGGACACACCGGTGGAGGGGGTGGGGTGGGAGGGGGTGGGTTAAGGGTTATTTTATTTTATTAGCCATATTACTCGGTTCTCCTGGAGCGGATAGACGTCGCTGAATAGCAAGGGAAGGACCGCTCCCTGACAGGAATTTGAAGGAGGGGGGAGGGGACGGAGTGGCTAATAAGGGGAACGCCAACCTATGCTAAGAATGACGAGAGAATGAGGAGGGATTGGATGGGTGGAGGGCCGACCGCAGGGAGTGGTATTGCTTATACGTAATATGGAATATATGTTTGTTGTTATGAGAGACAAAAATTAATAAAAACAAGTTACCAAAAAAAAAAAAAATGTTGTTAATGATCTTTCGGTATGTCATAGATATTGCTTTCGTGGCCATGTGGTCTGTTAATAACCTATGCTCTAATGGTGAGGCCTCGGGGAGACTAGTGTCTGGGGGGATCGCCGCCTCTAGAGCGTGTTTGATTTGAAGGTAACGGAATCGCTCCGTGGGTGCCATTTCATATTTGTCTTGGAGTTGCTCAAACAGAATCATCTTCCCCCGCGCCCAAAGATCTCCCACTTTTGGTATCCCTATATTGTCCCATTGCCTGAAGCCTTTACTTTTGCCCAGTCTGCCCAGTCTGTCCGTGTCCCAGAGAGGTGTTGCTTGTGTGATTTTGTTGTTCCACCCTAATCTTTTGTTTACTAAGTTCCATACCTGAAGTGTGTGATTCGTTGGGCCCATCAGGGCCCGGGTTTTATTGTAGAGTGCCCGATATATCCCTTCCTCCCCCAACCCTAATCTATCAAGGCTGAAGGCCGGATCTGTGTGGGGGACATGCAGCCAGTGGTTAATCACTATCAATTGGGATGCCCAGTAGTATATTTGTATATTTGGTAGTGCGATTCCACCATCGTACCAGGTTCGACACAGTTTTGTTATCCCAGAGGAGTTTGGTGACTTCTGCCTCTATGGCTCGGAAATAGGACTGGGGAACCAGGAACGGTATATTTTGAAGGGCATAGAGGAACCTCGGGAGCGCCATCATTTTAAAAAGTGCTGCTTTACCCAGAAGCGTTAGTGGCAGGGATTACCAGTGTTTAGTGTCCATTTGGAGCCGTCGCAGGGGGGCCTGGAGGTTCAACGTCATGAAGACGTCTGGGTCATGGGTGACATGAATTCCCAAATACTTGAAGCTACCATCAGCGATTGTTACCTCACAACCAGTCGGTAGCGCAGGTGGAGGCCCTTTTAGGACATATAAAACGGATTTAGCCCAATTGATCGTGTATCCAGAGTGCCTGCCGTAGGAGCCACATATGTCCAAGATTCTGGATAGGGAACGCCTGGGGGAGGCCTTATAGAGGAGAACATCGTCTGCGTATAAGGATATTCGATCCTCGCGTCCTTCCGTCCATCGAAGCCCGCGAATAACGGGATCTTGTCGTATCCAGGCCGCCAAGGGCTCAGTACCAAAGCGAAAAGAAGTGGTAACAACGGGCACCCCTGTCTCGTACCACAATGCAGTGGGAACTCTTTGGATTTATGCCCATTAGCTACTACATGAGCCAGGGGACTAGTATATAGTAATCTAACCCAGGAACAAAATTTTGGACCGAACCCCATCTTTGTAAGGACCGTGAAGAGGAAGGGCCATTCGATTGTATCGAAGGCCATTCGCGCGTCTAGGGACAATATGATGGCTTCATCTTGTATGGTGTGTTTACGTCCCAGTACGTTATTGAGACGTCTTAAATTTAGGGCTGTGTTTCTCCCTGGCATGAACCCTGACTGATCTGGGTGTATTAGTGTAGCTAAGTGTGGCGTAAGTCTGTTGGTTAGAGTTTTGGCCAATATCTTGGCCTCTGCATTAATCAGGGATATTGGCCGGTATGAGGCACAGTCCCGAGCAGGCTTGCCGGGCTTGTAGATGGCTACTATTGTTGCCGTTCTCTGGTCACGTGGCAGTTCTCCCTCTTCCAAACTGGCCCTATACATATCCAGTAGGTAGGGCGTGAGTGTCTTTGCACTTCGCTTATACCACTCTATACCGATACCATTTGGGCCCAGGGCCTTCCCTGATTGAATTTTTCCGATTGCTTTCGCCACTTCTTCCGTGGAGAGCTCTGCCTCTAATAGCTGAGCGTCTTCTTCTGGGAGCTTGGGGAGTTGGATATCACGGAGGAACTCCTCCGCATCCTCTTGTTTTATTTTAAGCGTCGAGGCATACACTTGCTCGTAGTGCTGCGCTAAGAGGTCTGTTATGGCTTGAGGATGCGATGGCACTATTCCTGTGGGGAGCTGGAGCTCCGCTATCCATCTATCTGCCTTTTCTCTTTTATCAAGCCAGGCCAAAAGCTTGCCCGCTTTATCGCCGATTTCGAATATTGTATGTTGAGTAATGGACAGTCGCATCTTCGCATCCTCCCACAAGTGGTCTTTATATTCCTGTTTCTTGAGGAGTAATAGATGCGTATTTGTGTCTGAGGGGTCCTGCCCGTGGGCTCTCTCTAGGTCGCTCACCTCCTGTTCGAGTGTCACTAGTGCCTGAGTTTTTTCTTTTTTGTGGTTAGTGATGAGTGAAATTGCCTGTCCACGAAGCACTGTTTTGTATGCTTCCCACAATATGAGTGGGGAAGAGATTGAGGGTGTGTTTTCATTAAAATAGTGTTTGGTGGTGTCGGTCAGTCCCTTCCAGATTTTGGGGTTCTTAAAGTATCCCGTGTACATAGGGAACATTCGACGCCGTGTTGCGGCGTGCCGCGTGTAGAGAGCATAGATGGGGGAATGGTCTGAGATGCCTCTTGGTAGATGTGTCACTTCTGTGAAGTTACCTATTTCGTCCGCTGGTGCTAATATGTGGTCTATTCTGGAAAGGCTGTTATGCGCTCCTGAATGATATGTGTATTGCCGTGCCTGTGGAAAGCGGAGTCGCCAGATATTTACCAGGCCTATGGTATCTAAAAAATCCGCTAGGTTAGAGTGTGCCCGGTGTTGGTGCCGGGTGGGCGTTCGATCTATAGTGTCATCCAGTGTTGCATTGAAGTCACCTCCTATGATTAAATCGCCCTGTGGGAGCCGGAGCAGGAACGCGCTGAGTGCCGGGAACACCAATGAGTGGAGCGCAGGGGGGACATAGGCTGACACTATATTGATTACACGCCCTCCCATTGACATGTCAGTGCCGCAAAGCGGCCTTGATCATCCATGTATGTGTTTTTGATAACAATCGGGTACTGTTTTTTAATTAGTATCCCCACCCCCCGTGAGCCGGACGTAAACTCTGAGTGGACCGCTAATTTGAAACCCCATCTGTCGAGTGCTTTGCAGGTCGCCCCCGTGAGGTGGGTCTCTTGTATCAGGGCTATTGCTGGTGCTTTGCGCTTTAGGTATTGTAGGACCAATCCTCGCTTCAGCTTGTCCCGGAGTCCGTTGGCGTTCCAGGATATTATAGGCAGGTGTTGTGTGTGCGCTATCGCAGGGTCGGGTGGGTCAAGTGACATCGCCATGAACAGCGTTGAGAATGTATGCTATAGGATCTGGACTGTCGTATTGCGATGTAGGAGCACTATGGGTGGATTCATGATGTACCATAACACGTGTATGCACACAGAAACTAACTAAAATAAAACTTCCCCAATTAACCCTGTGTCCCTCCCCTCTCCCTGCCTCCCTGCATGATGGTTTAAGAACTGCCCGCCACCCCAACTTTGCAGAGTGCCTATTTCCCATTACCCAGTACCTTCGTAGGGGGAGAGAGCTCCTGTGCTGGTCCCCCAGGGCCGCCTCGATTGCGTACATACCCTCTCAGTAGCTCACAGGAGACCATTCTGGAAGGTCAAGAACCCCCGTTACATAGACAGCAAGACATCGATCTTTTAGTGATCTGTTCATTAAAATAGTGTTTGGTGGTGTCGGTCAGTCCCTTCCAGATTTTGGGGTTCTTAAAGTATCCCGTGTACATAGGGAACATTCGACGCCATGTTGCGGCGTGCCGCGTGTAGAGAGCATAGATGGGGGAATGGTCTGAGATGCCTCTTGGTAGATGTGTCACTTCTGTGAAGTTACCTATTTCAGATCCGCTGGTGCTAATATGTGGTCTATTCTGGAAAGGCTGTTATGCGCTCCTGAATGATATGTGTATTGCCGTGCCTGTGGAAAGCGGAGTCGCCAGATATTTACCAGGCCTATGGTATCTAAAAATCCGCTAGGTTAGAGTGTGCCCGGTGTTGGTGCCGGGTGGGCGTTCGATCTATAGTGTCATCCAGTGTTGCATTGAAGTCACCTCCTATGATTAAATCGCCCTGTGGGAGCCGGAGCAGGAACGCGCTGAGTGCCGGGAACACCAATGAGTGGAGCGCAGGGGGGACATAGGCTGACACTATATTGATTACACGCCCCTCCCATTGACATGTCAGTGCCGCAAAGCGGCCTTGATCATCCATGTATGTGTTTTTGATAACAATCGGGTACTGTTTTTTAATTAGTATCCCCACCCCCCGTGAGCCGGACGTAAACTCTGAGTGGACCGCTAATTTGAAACCCCATCTGTCGAGTGCTTTGCAGGTCGCCCCCGTGAGGTGGGTCTCTTGTATCAGGGATATTGCTGGTGCTTTGCGCTTTAGGTATTGCAGGACCAATCCTCGCTTCAGCTTGTCCCGGAGTCCGTTGGCGTTCCAGGATATTATAGGCAGGTGTTGTGTGTGCGCTATCGCAGGGTCGGGTGGGTCAAGTGACATCGCCATGAACAGCGTTGAGAATGTATGCTATAGGATCTGGACTGTCGTATTGCGATGTAGGAGCACTATGGGTGGATTCATGATGTACCATAACACGTGTATGCACACAGAAACTAACTAAAATAAAACTTCCCCAATTAACCCTGTGTCCCTCCCCTCTCCCTGCCTCCCTGCATGATGGTTTAAGAACTGCCCGCCACCCCAACTTTGCAGAGTGCCTATTTCCCATTACCCAGTACCTTCGTAGGGGGAGAGAGCTCCTGTGCTGGTCCCCCAGGGCCGCCTCGATTGCGTACATACCCTCTCAGTAGCTCACAGGAGACCATTCTGGAAGGTCAAGAACCCCCGTTACATACACAGCAAGACATCGATCTTTTAGTGATCTGTTCTTAAAAGTGTCACTATTGCAGTGGATGTTCGATCGTGGGCCGTCGCAAGTCATTCCGATCTCGCCCACCTATGAATCAGTGACGCAGTCTCGCTGTTCTGTTCCAAGTGTGACATCACCACTGTGCAGAAGGTCCGTGTCTTAGCAGTGCCTTATGGGAAGAAGGGTCCATGGAGCCTATTCAGTTCTCTTTATTCTGGGCCTCCGTCGCCGTTGTCCTTTCCTCTCACTCTGAGGAGTTTGGCCCCGTCGCTTCGCGATTGGTACTTCGTCCGGGTTTGCCTCGATGTGGGAGCTGACGCCATCCCTCAAGCCAGTCCTACGCCTCCTCTGGAATTGTGAAGAACCATATCTGCCCATCGGCTTCTACTCTCAACTTTGCGGGGAACAGCATCGAGTATTTAAGTTCACGAATCCTGAGTTCTTGTTTTACGGCGATGAAGTTCCGTCGCTGTTTAGCCACTGCGGCCGTGTAGTCCGGGAAGAAGGAGATCGTACTTTGCTGATATCGAATCGGAGGAGCCGCCCTTGCCGTCTGGAGAATTTGGTCTCGGTCCCGAAAATTGAAAATGCGTGCCAGTATGGGCCGAGGGGGCGCACCCGGCCTGGGTCAACCCCCGGGACACGGTGGGCCCGCTCGACCGAGAAGTAATTGGAGAGTCCTCTGGGTTGCAGGTGGTTCTTGACCAGGTCTTCCACGAAGAGGTCCACCGCCGGTCCCCCCGTTCCCTCGGGCACTCCCACAATGCGGATGTTATTGCAACGGGAGCAACCTTCGTAATCGTCCAGTTTCGCTGCCATGGCTTTATTTTCCATTTCTAGATGCTTCATCTGCTTCTTCAGAGAGGTAGTGTCTACACATAGAGCGGCTGTTGTCGTTTCTACGTCCGTCACTCTGGAGCTAAGTTTCCTGAAATCCGCACGGATTAATGAAAGTTCAGTAGTTACTGTATCTATGCGTGATTCAGGTGACGTGTGCACTTTGTTAAGTGTCGCCATTATGTCCTGCAATGTAATCTCTTTTTCTGTCGTGGGCCCCTTGGTGCCCACCGTCTCAGCGGCGGCGCGGTCTTGCGGATCTTGATCCGGTTTCGAGTATGCGTATTTTTCAAGTTTGTTCTGTTGAGTCACGCGCTGGTCACGGCCCCCCATTGTGCCTTGTCTTGTGACGGTGGTAGTTAATAGCCGGCCACTGGCTGGAAGTACTCACCGCCGCCTGCCTGTGCAATCCCTCGGTGCACGCGGCCTGTCGGTTTTCCTGCCGACCAGCTACTGCGCCGGTAACGTCGTCAGGGAGGCTCCAAAAGCTGTGGTTTGCATGCCTTCCCTGCTGCGCCCTGGGTGAAGTACCTCGATTATCTGACAGAGCTCAGGTTTCAGTCTGGTCCACGGACGGAGCCCCAGTGCCCCCGCAGGGAACTACCATATGATGCGCCTCCAGTTGCTCTTCCCTGCTGGGCAGATTCTCAACGGGGGACACCGCCCCACAATATGGCACTACAGGCTATTGGGGGGGTCCAGGCTCTTCACTGGTCAATCCCTTATTCGGTGGTTGCTGCCTCTGCTGGACCCCACCCCTTATTGTTAGGCTGCAGATGGGCTTCAGCGTGTCCCCCCACGCTCTTCTGGAGGCGCCCTCTGCTGCCACTTCTTAACCTGGCTCCACGCATCACAGGCACCACGCTTTCCGAGTGTGCCTTACCTCCAACGCGAGTGCCTTCACAGTTGCGCAGCCCCTGCCCTCCGGAGACGCGATCAGCGGGTCTCTTCTCTCTCCGCCCCTCGCGGGCCGCGCCGCCACTTCGCAAGCAGGGGGCGTCCTCACCATAGTCCAGGGTTTGTCCGTGCTTACGCTCCGCGGGGTGCCGGATGATAGCGATACTTGTCGGGCGCTGGCTACAATCGAGGCTCCGGTCTTAGTGCGGTCTCAGGGTTGCGCCTTTCACTGTCGGTCGATCTTCGTCAGAGTAACGAATTGCGGCGTCGCGACCAGCCCGCCTTGTTCTGCCGGGGTTCCGACACTGGCTCTACCTTTTTCGGACTGTTTGGGGTGCGGATCAGTGTGCGGATTGATTTTAAGGGCTCTGGGGGCTCGGAGCTCTCCTAGGTGGTGGCCATCTTCGTCGGCTGCCGGCCATGCCCCTTCCATTGGTGAGGTTTTTGCTGGGTGCTTTGCTCAAAATAGTATTAGAACTTGATCTCCGAATTGTTCTAATAAATCTTTCGAGTGTTACTGGTTGGCTATATACATACTAAAGAAAGGTCCGTCCTTAAGGTGTATGTATTGGCGGGGTGACACTTACATTCAGAATGCAAAGCCCTGTTCCAGATAAATAAACAAAGGCACATATTTTACATTTTCCAGATGTCTTTTAATCACAGCATACTGCTCACAACTCTATAGGATTCCTTTTGGGGTTCCTGCACGTCTGCATTGATCTAAAAAACCATCCGTTAATCTGCATGAGCCCCCCACCCTCCACCCCTTTGCTGAAATGTGAGAGCTCAATGGCATATGCGATGTAGCTTCGTCACTGCAAGGAGGCTAGAAGGAAATGGGTGAATCAAGGCTTCTTTGTGGACATCCCTCAAACAAATCACTGTCTCTCAACGAACTCCTCTATGGCGAGGAACACCTTTCGTGGAGACACTGATGTGCTACTTTAAGACAGCTTTCTGTGGTATGCTCCGTCATCATGCTGTGAACCCAGCAGCTCAGCAGCAGTCTGAATAGATGTACTCACGGCCACACTGACACATAGGGGCATATTTACAAGCCCCTATCGCCACCACAACACTACTTTTCAGGAGGTTGTAGTTGCGATGGGGTCTTCGCCTTAGTTACAAAGCACCGTTACGCCGCTTAACGTGGCTTAACGCTGCCTTGTACATAAGGCACCCTTTCACGCTATACTTAGGGGTTCCACTGCAGCACCCATTAATTTTGATGCTGCCCCCTATTTACAAGGGTGGCGTAAATAGGAGCCAGCACCAAAATTAAGACCAGGGAAAACCTGGTCTTAACATGGCGAAACAAGGAGAAATGTTTAATTTCTCCTCGTTTTTGCTGTTTCCATGTGTGCTGCGTTGTGCAGCACACATGGAAACAGCAAAACACCATTGATTGTTTATGTGCAGGAAGGTGTCCCTTCCTGCATATAAACAATCATTTAAAAGAAATGATGTTTTGAAATTTCTATGTGTGCTGCATTAAGCAGCACACATAGAAGTTACAAAACGCCATTTAAAGATTGTTTATGTGCAGGAAGGGACACTTTCCCGCACATAAACAATCTTCCCCTCAACGCAGACACCCTTGCACTATGGTGCAAGGGTATGCGTTGGTGCTAGGCAGCTAAATTAGGCGCCAGCGCAGGGGGAAACACATGGCTGCACCATATTGTTGTAAATATGGTGCAGCCCTGCGTTTCAGAAGTGGCAGAATGCGGCGTTAAGCCAGGAAGGCTAATGTCACACTCCGTCACTTCTTAGTAAATATGCCCCATAAACTGATTTATGATTTGTGGAAAGGCCAAACGGGTTGGAGTGAGTCAGTCATATGTAATGAGTCTGACATGGGACACCTATCATCCTTTCAGAGGCACCAGCCTGGTTGATTAACTGACTAGTTTGCCATTATGCCAACATCTCTTTGAATGTACCGCATATAATTATATCTGTATTTTCTGCTCTCGCCAACAGCCAAATGAGGAAAACCTAATTTATAAAATACCGCAATCTTGGCATACAGTCTAATATGAACGCACAATTTAAATTAAACAATGACAAAAAATGTCAAAGCATGCAATGAAGCAAACGTAGCATGAACACAAACTGTAAAATTTCCCATGCTTCTGTGGCAAAATGAAACCATAAATAGGCGTACAATGTACCAAAAAATCAAAGGCTTTCTGACAGACTTGAAGGTACCTTAGCAAGAAGAGGAGGAGCGTAGGTTTCAGTAACAAGAAAAACAAGCACCCTCGGAAGATAGCGCCTGACATTTGACCTCGATCTTTGAATGCCTTGCAAATGAAACGAGATAAGAACAAAATTTACAGGCCTGGTGATTACAGAAAACATGGCTTTCGGATGGTGGACAGACTAAAGCAAATAAAGCCAGCAAATGAGAAGCAAGAAAAAGTGAGTTACAAACCACATAGCCAATGGCAAGCGATGGGGAGAATGCATTCCTAGGTCAACTTTCTGAAACTCCACAAGATGTCTTTCGCATACCACACAGCTGCGCTGTCTGGTAGGCTGCGACCTAAAAAGCATACTTGGCCATTTAAGTCTCTAGTACTTAAGGGAAATACTTTTAGTGGGGATGTGCAACTTGTGAAATGTCAAAATGCAGTCACTCACAGTGAAAATAGCCAATGGCTGGAGTGGACTGACTCACCGCACCATGTTGTATACTGTAGTGGGCGGAAGAAAAACGTGAATGACCAATGGATGAAGAAGACTGTGTGAAAGCACGTATAAGTAAGCATATTATGCATATCATTTTAGTGAAATCCCAAGGAACTGGTTAACACTAGACCTGCAAAAATGCATAAATAAAAAATATATATATAAACATCATTGGGCTTTGTGTCAGATCTCTTTCTACATGGGTCAGTGGAACTGCAATGCACAATTCTCTTCTCAGACCACAGCACACAGAATAGGATAATGGGTCAGTCACTTCAGCACTGGCTCCATTGTACCGTGAGTGATGCCATTTCCTTCCTCACGCCATTTTTTCTGATCACGCATACACATGTTCATAAAAAGAAGTGCACTTCAGTGCCAGGGCTGGTAGGCTAATACTTTACTTTGTCAATGCTTTTTGCTTTCCATTCTTCTACTTTTTTTAGGTCATCCTTGTGTACCTTTTTGTTGAGCAAATAAGAATCATACTTTTCTATGTGTATGAAAGGGTTTTAAATCTGCCAACTAGGCTGCACCCATACAGTTCTATTACAATTATAAAAAGGTTAGTTATTTATTTACATTTTTATTGCAAGCATGTGGCCTCCGAATGTAGGAGGTGGCATGTTTTATTTTTTATTATTTTTGTTTCATATGTTTCCACAAAAAAAATATATATATATTTACCCATCAAAACAGTATGCCAAGACCAACAATGACAATTTACTGTACCATCCACCTAAAAAAGCAATCTCATTTTGATTTTAATAGCAACTCCTACGATGGTCCTCTGTCAATCTTGGGGGCATTCATGACACCAAACCCTGGTAACATCCTCAGGGTTCACCACATGTGGGTCAGCCTCACCTCTGCCAAATGACACTCGGTTAATACTTCCAAAATGCTTGGGGGTAATGAGCGTGCTCTTTTGTCCACGTTTAACATATGCATGACACCTCCTCCGTAGCCTGTAAGAAGGCCTGAAAAGATGATGGTTTGAAGATATCAAATTATCATCAAACGTAATGCTATAAAAGCAGCCGCCAGCCGACTACCCTAAGCTAATACTGGTGACAGGAAGTGACTTTCCCTGAAAGCTACTCTAGAGTGCATTTTCTCTCTCTGACACCCACGTTAGCACAGAGTAAGCTGTATTGCAAAGGGCTTCTACCAGCTGAAAAATGTACACATTTCTTATTCTATTAATTTAGATGGAGCTAGTTCAGACACATACAACTCTGGGAACTTTTGAAAAAGGTTAGGAGTAGTTATAGATGTCAGAGTTAAAGTCTACTAAGATCACTGGATACAATTAGGAATTATTGACAGAGCCTTTACGGTATTTAGACAGAATATTGAAAACACAAATATCGTGGGACAAAATATTGTATAAAAAATATGGAGGACAAAAATACCATGAAGGTAAGTTTCTATTGGTGAGCAAAGTTTTACTATATATAACTTCACATATATGTACCTTCAAAGTATGTAGATGGACAGTTAAGAATAGTAAATCTATACATACCTATTTGCAATTACCTTCTCCATATTTTGGTCCTCAATATTTTTGACACGATATTCTGTCCACACAATATTTGTGTTTTCGCTATTCAGTCCGTGATCTGCATTCACAGCAATAAACACAGGATTTAATGATTTTTTTTTTTTACAGTCGCTAAGTAAACATTGATTGATATTGATGGGACAACAGAAGCATTTCATTAAAGAAATTGCTTCAGAAATCCCCAGGTAACCGTAAACAATATTTTATTCTAGCAAAGTACAGAATATCACAAATCTAAGAGTGTGTGTGTGTGTGCAGTGCATCTATTCTTAGATGCGAGCTAGGGAGGAAGTACTCTGAATATTTCTTCAGAGAGGCTCAACAATGCTGTTTGGAGGCCAAGGAGGAAGGTCTGCATTTGTCAATAACATTGTTAGCATGCCAAACATAAGGCCCCTCCCCAGAGGAACATAAGTTAGCAGGCGCGGTGCGTCCATTCGGGCGTTGGGGCGTAGCCCCCCCACCCGCAGCTCCCTCGGCGTCTTTGAACTTAAGTAAACTGAATCAGTTTACTTAAGTTCAAAGACGCCGAGGGAGAACTGACAATCATGTCAGTCAGCATGACGTCAGACCGCCCACCCCCTTCAGAGTCTGAAGGGGGTGGGCGGTCCGGCGTCATGTTGACTGACATAATTGTCAGACGGACCAGGGGCAACAGGCAGCAGCACAAGTGCGCATGAGTGGGGAATGGCAGCGAATTTTCGCGCCGTGCCCAGTCATGCGCACTTGTGTTTGCACTGGCTTGCGCATGCCCATTAGGAGAGCGAGGGTTGAGCAAAGGCTCAAACCTCGGTCTCCTAATGGGCAGGCGGGCGAGTACTAACCGTGCCCTAACCCAATCCTGGCGCTGCTGGCAGCGCCAGGATTGGCTGAGAGGGGCTGTAGGCGCCAACGGACCCGAGGCAGCGCGGACGGCAGACCTGCTGCTCAGGTAGGATTAAGGATTTCTTTTAATTATTTTAAAACTTAACTCCCCCACCCCCGCGCGACAACCCCCTCCCCCCCGCGAGCCGCGACTGCAGATATGTACACGTTTTCTTATTCGTATAGTGTAAAACAGGCTTGCACACAAAAAAAATCTTAGCTTTGAAATGAAAAAATAAAGAGAATTAAAAAACATGAAATCAGCCCATTCTCAAAACTGCCAAGTGTTGCCTTATACACCTAATGCGGGTTTCAAGTATATCCCTAGAAACGTTTCTGTAAGCCTGAATACATTTGGGCCTCCATGAAGAAAACTGTAAATTACAGGCACACTCAACGTCACCGCACTGGCTTATGCTTGAGGAGTGAGTAAAATATAACGCCTTCTTTATCTGCAAAAGAACCGAAAGGCAAAAAAGGGTTTAGTTGTTTATACACACTACTTTAAGTCTGTAGAAGATACATTGAAGAAACCAGGAGGCTCCATCTCTGAAAAAATATACTAAACCGTGGCACACTTTCCAAAGCTCTCTTGTTTCATATCGCAGATGTACAGCTCCCCTCCTTAGTCACAATGGGAATGGGTTCTGGAAGGGGTTGTATTCAAGGCTGGTTAAAGTAGCTCCACGTGTTAATGCGCCTGCTCCGCCAGAACTTTCACTGCCTACCAGAGAATTGGGATTCAAATTGGGATATTTCAGGATGAGGCATAGATGAGGCTTTTTCATTTAGGGGTTAGACGGGCGGCTTAGCGGGTAATTTATATCTGTAATGCCGAGAGTTACTAAGTTGAGGCGGTTACGTTTGCAAACTACAAATGGATGTTTCTATTAACGACTAAATCGACCTCATAATCGAGTATAATTACTCTTTTTCGGTTACAAAATGAACCCATTTACACAAGTTACTATTACGAATTACTAGTAGTTTTTACATTATTTTTTTCAGACACCAACATGACAGTTTCATTATGTTGGGAAGGAAACTGCAGTTATATGACGAATTATGAAATGCATAATGTGATGTGTTTTAAACATAAATAGTATGCTTTCTTTAGATTTTTTGATTATTGTTCAAGAAAATTTTTTGATACTATATTGAGCATCAGCGAAAATAGATAGGCTCCCGGTAACCTGGTAGTGCAGCTAGACTGGTGTTTTTAGGTCTCGCCTACGCAGTGCTAATGCGCTGCATAGGAGGAGACCTTTAGAAATCGATTCAGCTTTTGAGGCAAAAACGTGCACGCATTGCATTGCTTTGAATGGCAACGCGTGCACGTTTGGCGATTCCCTTGCGGGAGCGAGCTTTGAAACCATCTGTTTGTAATTAACAGATGGTTCCTGCTCACTCCCGCAGGCCCCCTCCTCTCTCCCCTCCCCCTGCTGCCTCCTCCTCTTTCAGCGCGATGCGCAGCGCGCTTGTTGTTTTGAGAATCTGGTCACCTTAGATTTACTTGTGTTGTGTTCGTAGTGGTCTGAAAACTCGGATGTGTCTGTTCCTTTCAGGCATTTACAAGAGCCATGACATAATGCTCGCCGCTTTCATTTTCTTTGATCTGCACGTCTTGAGCCCCCCCTCCTCCCCTAAGGTGAAAGCAGCTTTCCAGATTTCCGAGCTGCAGCGGTAATTAAGGGCCCTTTGCGATTCAAATGTCTTGAGCATTATTCTATAGGTTTCTATAGTCTACTAATCGTGCCGTGTGCGAAGCGTAACAAGTATAGCGCGTTCATAAAGTGCTTTTGCAATACTTTTTTTAATTTTAGCGTATCTATTGAGGCTGATTGCTAATGTGCGCTGCGGTTTACACCCCTGCAGGGTTCTGGTTAGTAACATACCCAGAATTTAAAACTCGCTGGTTCTTACAGTTGAGGACGCCAGCCGCCGTGTGTCACAAATAACAGACATGCCAGCACGGGCAGCTGTTGCCTAAAAGTAAGCCGCTCGTGAAGAGGCTAAAACTGGTTTGTCACTCTCTAAAACGGTCCTTATCAGTCTAAGTCACTTCTTTTTTTTTATCAAAGCAGAAAAAGCAATATCTTTGGACAACTTCCCAGAACTGGTCTGTAACCCGAACTGCACAATGCCTGTCTCCGAGTAGCCGAGCAAACTGACCGTGGATCCTCGAACCAGGAGGCAATATACATATTTAAAAAAAACCTACATGGCAGAGTCTGGATGGAAGACTGCAAGGTTTATGACAGGAAAGGTGGTTTAGTTTTATGGCTGAACATTCATAAATAAACATTGAAAGGATTTTACATCCATGCAGTGTAGTGTCCTGCTATGTTATGTAAGCAAAGAAACAATTTTAATTATGTCTCAAAATCAGTTTATTTATTGTATGCATGCCATGCCCTTCAGCTGTGATCACGACTGGGCATACGCAGTTGAAATGGCTCTACTGGAGAGAACCGTGAACTACCCTTTTTCAGACACGAAGAACAGAACAAGGTGTTTGTATGTTCTCCTGAATAAATACAATTAATAAATATATGTCAGATATCCCGGGAATGGGGTATGTGCAAATCATTTGATTTAAGCACATCCACAGACAACATTGCTTCCTTCTCAAAATTATATATTTAAAGAAAAGGCAAAAAAAACCTCGCAAATACATCAGTATTCACTAAAGTGTTTCCTCCGATAGCTCCGGGAATGTTCTTATCCGGTGTTGCATGGTATAAAACATTACAGGAATGCAGCGCATAGTCACTTCGCATTCAAAACACAGACCAGCAGCACCTTCACGGAATACAATAAAATACTCCCACACAGATAGCAGTAGAAATGTTTTCGATTTCAGCCATGAAATCGAACAATGCCTGCTTTTGATGGTTTCATCATCTTAAAATGCGTCACTGTAAACTTCGAGGAGCTAAAAAAATATGATTTCATTTGGTTAATGTAAAAATGCTCATGTAAAAAATCTCAGTCAGAACAGTGGGCTTGGGTTTTAATTGAAAAAAGAAAAAACAACAAACATCAAATACATAAGATACAAGCAGAGTAGATCAACGAAACTGTAGTTGTGAATAAATTATCTCACAAGAGCTGTACTCCCCACCCATCCCCCAACCCCTATATCCCCATTAAAAAATGTTTTATTTAGTGCAAATCGGCTCCATAGCATTGGAGCAATGTGCATAAGTACCGGATTACATTACACAAGATCACTTTCATTTATCTCATAGGCCACATTTGTAAATAAAGCCCTTCTCCTATCTGTATGTACATTTGGATTTCAGTGCCCTCAACAAGAAGCCGATGTAGGTTGCAGGACAAAGGGAAGCAGCAAAATCAAAATACAACGTTGTTCTTAGCTGAAACGTAACATCCACAAATATTATTTAAGCGGAGCCTTTCATTTAATTTTTCAAATTTCATTTTCCAAACACTCCTTTTGTGAAAAGCAAGGGCAGCTATAACTAATTTTTGGGAACCTTTGGGCAATTACTTTATCAGATTAAAAAAATAAGTAACTGAACAACAGATTCTATATAATGTGTTCCTTTTATTTTAAATTCTACCAAAACTGCTGAAAAAATGTACACCAAACCAAACGAAAGACATGCACCAAACGTCTCATTTCATGTCGAGCTGTGCTGGCTGCAGTTTTTCCTCTGTTGCTTCCTACAAAATTCCCTGCGGACTTTAAAAATCATACACTTTTGCTCTCCCTTTATAACTCTCCCTTACACCACTTCCATTGACCAATAAGCTTTACTGGAACTAATTTAGGTTGAGAAATATTGTTTTGGGAAATATGTATACAATTTTAAGCAATTAAATTTTTTTTTATTTTTTTTATTTTTTATAAATAGCATTGAACTTTCACTACATCGTATTACTGCTCTAGCATCTGGGACTGAGCACATAGATCATTTTACATTGGGACATCATTTTACCTATTTTTTTATGACGCTGTGGACAATATGAGGCTGGTGAACCAGCTAAAGCTGTCTCTATGCCAGACCATAAATGGGTCTAAAATAATGTCATTTCTATGCGATGGATCTAGTGAAGATTCAAATTGTGTCGAGTTTACGCTCAGTATATTGTACACAGGGTTTTAAGTGGGCCGGGTCTTGCCGGCACTCAGCACCGGCAGTTCTAAAAGCAGGTGCTGAAACGTGTACCTTAGGCTCTCCATTTTCGCCCCCACCATCAGGGTGAAAAATACACTCCGCAGATGTACCACCCTTCACTGCCTTTGATGTAACTTCAAAGAAACTTGTTATAGTTCTTTCACAGTCTCGTCATTTTAGAACTGAAGCATTTTAAAATACAAAGGAAGCCATTGTTGTTGCTTATTCATCTTATGCAGCTAACAACCATTGGCAAAGCCAATAGTCCTGGCTTGTTGTATGAGGTAATGTTACTTGTTGTATTGACATTCCTACAAAACACAGATAAACCAGCATATCCTTTGCAGATAAAGAGATAGAGAAGATCTAAACTATTGCCAGAGCCCTGTTTATCTTTATGCAGCCTGTAAAGTAATAGCCAAGCGTATCGTTGTCTTATCTAATATCTTTTTCCCCAGATGAACTGTTGACTGCGGTTCAAGGTGTGATTCAAGGTCGGCCTGGCCTACAGAACAATCAGCCAGTGTCCAACAGGCTGGCCATTGGAAATGACTATGCCTTTTATTTATATTTTAAAAACCAAAACATAAATAAAAGGCATCGTCATTTACCATGCCAATCTAGTGGCACATCACCCAGGATAATGTGCTGCATGGCTAAACACTTATAAGGTCCCAAAGGCGGGACGTATTGGCTATGCCAATGCTTGTTTTGTCTGCTGCCATTGTCCACAGCCGTCAGCTATATACGAGAGACCCTTCCTCTGCGGGATCAATACATTGCACCGACCCCGCTCTCATGCTGCAGTTTGTGGAAGGAGGCGGAATGGTCTCCTAGCGATTATCGCAGACCTCTTACCTGGGGCTTTGCAGTCTACTATCACACAGGGGGCTGGCTGGCGAACCCCACGTAGCGTGGAGAGGAAGATGCCTGGCCCTCATGGGGGTGAATGACTGGGACCATGGGGATCAGTCCAGGAGTCTGAGTCTACCGTCCCCGCTCACAACACGTGAAGCCTGAGCTCCGGGAGGTCACGGGATCAACGAGCAGAGGGAGGTAAGGCTGCCAGGGCTACGGTTGGGCTGGTTTCTGAACCACACAATTAGAAGCCCAAAGCGTCCAAGGACCCCAATGTATTGGGCTTTGTGAATGCTGCACAGCTAGTCCGGGGTGAACCAAATTTGAATTTCGGATTCATGAATCCCTTCTGAGTATCGTGGTCTTTTCTCTCTGTCCACCCAGCTCCCCATTCCTTTCTCTGCACACTCTCTCCTCTCACCCACATCCCTCTACCTTTCTAGGTCTCTGTCCACCCAGCTCCCCTTTCCTGGCTCTACATTCTCTCTCCTCTCACCCACCACTCTCTACTAGACTGATGATATCTATATTCTATGAGCGAGAAAGAAGCACCCGTTCCTTGCACACAAGGGAACGCGCGGGCATCTTGAAAGCAAAACAGGCTTGTTTAAGTGGAAAAACATGATGTGCATGTGGCTGGAATTAAAGGTGCATGCTTTTTTAAGCTACCTACATCATTATCATATGAAATCTCTTTATTTATTTCATAACTACACTTTCACAATTGCTTTATCAACTCTCTTGCTTCCTCAAATTTACTTAAATGCACCATTTGCCTGCTCTTTTTCCTCCCAAATCTCCCCGAACCCCACAATATGGTGGCTGGACTCGCTAGCTACACTAGCTCGCCTCCGGGCACTCATAGAAAACTTTTACGCCCTACCACTTTCAAATGTCACCAGCCGCCCCTGTAAGTTAGTGAGATTTGATCTAAGTGAGGCACTCTAGGTGTGACTGTGCTGTGGTAATCAAACTGCACCTCTCTGATGAAGACCAAAAAAGCTTAAATCAGACTAGTGTTGCTTGCGTTCCCCTCTAGAAGAGAACTGGCCTAGACCTTAAGACTGGACTGTTCTTATTATAGAGTGACTAAGGGTCTTATTTAGGGTTTGGCAGCCTGTACTCTGCTCCACCAGGTCAGAGGAGGGATGTACTCCTCTGCCCTGGCGGAGTAGCCCGCCATATTTAGAGCTGTCCCCCACACAGTGGGACATCTCTGTAACTTTGGCAGAGTCGCCACCATGGCGGCTCCGCTGAAGTCATTAAACCCTTGCCGAGCAGATGCTATTCTTAATGTGCATGCTCAGCAAATCTTTTCAAAAATAAACTCCCATAGCAGGGTTTTGTTACTGAAAGCAACAAACAAACAGCCCTGACATGTTATTGGTTTTCTCTGCGCACATGGGGGTCATATATATTTTTTTCCTGTTTGGGACCACCTGGCTCGAACAGGAAAACATTATGTCAGAGCATCTGCACTAAATAGGGCCGAAGGTCTACAAAACTTTGATCGATATCCCAATGCGAGCAGGGCTCTCTGTCTATGGTGTCTGCAGGTAGGGCCAGCAGAGGCACCACTGTCAAAAACATGTCAGTTTCTCTGACTCTAAATAAAGCAGGCAAAGTGTGAGTTTAGTGGACAAGGTACTCTGCCACGTGTGTAGCGGATTACTATGTCAAAATCAAAATAAGGCCCCAAATCAGATTTGCTTATGGCTGGTTCCTATTTGGAGAGGCATAGTGGGCAAAAAACGATGGATTGAATTCCTGCCCAAGTAATTGCCAGCAGCTGAGATTAATTCAAGCTTTCAACTCATGACCTTTTTAATTGGTCCCAGTCAGTTTTTTTGGGCAAGAAAAAGCACACAGTCTAAGTAGCCACTTATGATGAACTTAAAGCACAACAGATTAGAGCATCCCTGGTGGTTTACTTCTGTTGGACCTTTCATCGCCGTTTGACACCGTCGATCATGACATTCTGATTGACCATTTAAGTGCTATTCGGGGGCTTAGGTCCGCCCTAGAGTGGGCCATATCCTGTTTGGGAGAACAAGCTCAAGCCATTCTCTTCTCCTGAGAAAAACATGGGTTGTGATGTTCCACAGGGTTGGTGCTATCCCCCATTTTATTCAATATCTATGTCAGCCGCTGAGGGAATTGATTCGGGCCTTCAGCTTTAAGGCACTGTCCTACGCTGATGACTTGCAATTGCAAGATTGGATAGCTTGGAATTTCCTTTAGCTTAATTGAGATATCTTGTTTGTTGACGGAAAATACAAAGTCTTGTCAGAGAGGCTCTGGCCTAACACACTGGGAAACCTTTCCACCCCTGTCACCGAAGCTTTAAATTGAAACCAACATCTCATAAAGTGGTGTAGTGCAAACTTGAGTGAGGTGTAGATAGTGCAAACAATGTGGTATCTCCTCTGATGTTTCAGTCACATCCCTGACCTTTATTAAAAGGAAATTGCAGTGGCTGCTTTAACTACCTATCGTATATACACCCTTCTTACCATAAGTGTAGCAGTATTAGTAAATTAGATCACATTGTACAAATATAAGTCCGTAATCAGGAAGAAAATCATAGAAAACATATTTTACAGGCCTTATAGCCTACATAACATCATATGTATATCATGCAAATTATATCGAAACAAATGTTTTCCAATTTAATAATCTAAAGACAATCATTATAAATCAACAGCTGAAACAGAATGTAGGTGCAAATTATCACATAAAATCACAAGAATACCTGAAGACCTTCTTCTGTGCTTGGTACTTGTGGAATTATAGTCCTTAAACAAACGATTATTCTGCACCCTATATTGTGTAATCTGAATTCTCTATTTCCTTTTGCTTTAATTGCAGATTTCTTTGTAAAGTCCAACAACTTTTAGATCCTCAGATTTGCTTTCATGTCTTTCCGCAAAGTGATTAGCAGCTGGATAGTTTATATACAAATTGTTAATCACGCATATGTTCAAGAATGTGCACTTCCATACAATGAATTATACTGCCAATATTAATCGGTCCACAGGTAAGTATCAGCACATATACAACACATACAGTTAACCAACTGATAAAACTTTTGATTTCAAAAGATCTGTTATTTGTGATGTTCACCACCGCCCTACTTCTAGTCATGCCAAACTGACGTATCTAAAATTTAGCGCAAACAAGGAATCCAAACGTCTTGTCTATTAGCCACACATTTTCCCTTCAACCCAAAACAATGATTACTGATTTTTTAAAAGTGATATTAGGAGAGGTAAAAATACAATTTCTAAGGTCTGGAATTAGACTAATTACATTCCAATGTATACAAAGTATCCACGAAATATCTGGAAAGTCACATGAAAATTCATGGCCTGATCTATAGTTTGCCGGACGATCCTCCATACGTCAGGGTGGCGGAGGACGTTAAAACCACCATCCTGATGGACTATCGCCACCAAATTTAGAGATCACTGCTGACCCAGCAATGATTTCTGTACCTTGACAAGAACCTCCATTATTACAGTGCCTGTGAGGTACAAAAAGTTTAGTGGATGGACAACCACAAACTTTAATCAGATTTTTGTTTTTCAAAAAGAAACTCACAAAATGGAACTTGTTATTGAAAAACAAAAAAAACTAATAACCACCAGACACAGGAAGCTTGTTCCCTGGGTCAAGTAAATATATATATATATATATATATCCAATTACCACTCCAAAGCGCCGTTGCGCGCGACAAGAGACACGGACAACTTGATGAGCTCAAAAAATGCCAATAAAGCGTTTATTTTTCTGTTTTGGTGCAGTCGATCATCATGACGCGTTTCGGCCAATGCAGTGGCCTTGGTCACATGATCGTGTTACGTACTACTAATGCATTTATTGGATACCTGTTACCCATGTGACACCGTGCCTACATCTAACATGGACATAGAAACAAGACATAACAATGCCGGGTGTATATAAAAGGGCGCTGCCTGTTTTTCATATTGATGCATATATTGTAGGTAATCATAACAACTGCATAGTTTAGATTTAAAGCCAAAAAACATCATAGATAGAAAACTCATGATATATAGAAAACGTTAAAATACATTAATAACATTTACTTCTTTGGTCACTTAAAAAGCAGAGATATGAAACCAATATGATCATTTTCATATATGGCTAGCGATAACAATCAACCCTTAGTATTGCAAAACACTCAATTAATCAATTGATCAAATCTGATTCGTACAAATACATATATATACAAATTGAAAATGACTGTCTTGTGGCAAGATGGTAAATTATGTCAAAACGATCTTTGTCCAATTTAAAGTGCAAAAAGTTGTGCAAAATTGCTTGATATAATGTGCATATGTGCATAGATAAAAATGAAGGTAAGTGTATTAAAATATAAAGATTCAAATAGCAGCTGAAGACTTATACTAAACATTTGTTTACAATACTCATATAATTAATACTTAGTGTAAATATGTCAGAAGAGATATGGCTAAAGGCTCTTTATTGCAAATTTAGGTCATTATATATTTAAATATATTTTTAATATATTTTTTTAATATTTTTAATTTTTATTTCATTGTGAGTTTTGGATTATTGCCATTGTGGAATGTAGTAATCCATCTCAGGACATAGATCTTATTGGGTCAATTGATGTCAAACAAATTCACAGATGTCATGGACGCAAGGCTGTATGAAATATAATTACAGGTAATTATGTAGATCTTCACACAAATTAAGACCCTGTGGCGCTTTGGTATCGAGTTCAACTATATATTGTGATTCTAGTTGTCTTAGTCTTTTCTCTCGATTACCTCCTCGTTTGTTAATGCGGACACTGTCGATGACATAGTATTGAAGGACATTTTTACATGTCTAGCGACAGGATAAGTAGGGTCAGAATTAACAGTTGCACGCAAATGCTGTAATATCCGTGCATAGACCTGTAATTTGGTGCTACCAACGTAGCGTAGTCCGCACTTGCACTGTATCACATATACTGCATAGTCAGTGCGACATGTAAAGTGACTTTTAAGTTTAACCTGAGTGTCAGAAAAAGCTGTGGAGTAAGAGGTGGTATTAACTCCAAATTTGCACGCGCGGCATGTGCTGCATTTAAAAAAGCCTTTTTTGGGTGACAACCAACTAGTTTTATTGTCACATTCAGGACTGCTTTTCACTAAGTCGTTATGCATAGAATATGCCTTTCGATAGGTTAAACTAGGTTTTGTAGGCAGAATATGCTTGAGCGTAGCATCGGTTAAAACAATTGGCCATTGTGCATTGATGATACTTCTAATTGCATTTGCCTCTCTGCTATATGTGGTAATTAGCCTACATGGAGCAATTTCAGTATTGTTAAATACAGTATTATCTACTGCAATGTTATCACATACGGCATGGTTAGGGGCTGTTTCAGTGGTTACTTCACTTCCATAAGATTTCAACAGCGTCAATCTTTCTTTACTGTTGGCTTTCTTGATTGCTTGGTCTAATTTGGTAGGATTGTAGCCTCTCTCTAAAAACCTCTGTTTGGCAGCATTCTGATGCGCAGTCATTGTTTCATTAGAACTACATGCTCTTCGAATGCGTAAAAATTCACCATAAGGTAAACTGGTGATAGTATGCCTCGGATGGAAGCTAGTGGCATGCAACAGAGTGTTGCCCGCTGTGGGTTTGCGATAGAGACATGTTTCAATAACCCCCTTCTCAATATATACAGTGATGTCTAAAAAGTTATATATATATATATATATATATATATATATATATATATATATATATATACATACTCACTGATACAAAATACCTTCTCAGAAAAATATCTCACCATTCCTACTCCTTCTGATGCTAGGGACCTTATTGAGAAAGAAAGGACCTTATGTGGAGACTGAATGCATTGGATCTGCTGGATAGGAATCAGCAGACACCCTTGTAGAACCCACGGCTACCCTTTTCCAGGAGGACCTGATATCAGTTCAGTAAGATGTCACACTGCCACATGCATTTAAAACAGGGCTTAGGAAGTAGGCACAGGCCAAAATAAACTGTAAGAAGAAACATGAACTTTAGAAAGTACGAACTTGAGAGAAGAAAATCATGGATATGGAAAGAGACATTGGTGACCCCTGACAGCCATGTAAATTAGATTAATGAATTTGGCCTGGATAGTGAAAAAATGACTGAAATGGCAAAATTGTGGTAAGTCAGTCATCAGAGGAAATGTTTGACATGGATAATAAAGCGGGGCAACTGCTAGCTTGGCTGAGCAGCAGGGAGGAAAGAAGCACCTGGGTGAAAGAAATCACTGGCGACAGGGAGTGGAAGTTGTAGGAAAGTAGGATCTGCTTCTTATGGTTACCCCCACTTTTTGCTTGATGTCTCACTGTTTTTGACTAGTCTGACTGGGATCCTGCTAATCAGGACCCCAGTCTATCTGCTTTCTCCCTTAAATTGACATACATGTACTTTGGTACACTCCAGATTGGATACTGAGGTACCCTTATCAGTCCCTAGTATATGATACACATGTACCCAGGGCATAGGTTCCACAGAGGCCTCCCATGGGCTGAAGCATGTATTATGCCACCCATGAGAGGCCATGCAAAAAGGAACTCCAGGTCTGCTACTGCAACCTGTGTAAGCTGGTGCTTGCACCACTTACTTCAGATATAGGTTCACTATATCTATTGGTCACTACACTTAAAACTTATAAGTCACCCCTATAGCAGGCCTTAACAATCCTGAAGGCAGGGTGCTGCGTTTTATGTGAGAGGGTGCCCCTGCACGAGCAGAGCCTCTCTGCAGCCTTCAGAGACCATGCTCCCGGGTTGTCTGTGACTCAGCCGGACATATAGGTAGGGGTGCATTATAACCTCGCTGTAAATGCTATCTCGAAAATGGCTGCATAGAAACATATTGTGTTTGGTATCAAACACCTTGGAATCATACCTCCACACCAGTAACTGGTGTGGGAGCTATGATTCCACCCTTCTGAAGCGAGCTTCGTGGGGTCACTGGTCTAACCGGTGCCAGCCTTCTCGACCCAGACAGCACAAAATGGATGCTGCCGACCAGAGACACATTTCTGCCCTCCTGCTGCTGATCCAAGCTCGAGCAGAGGAAGGCAGCACAATAGGCATCCTGTCACAGGGAGGTGTGACTACCTCCCAGACAGGATTTAGTGTATTGGGGCTGGGTGGGTGCACTCTGAGAGTGCCTGAAAGTCTGCACCCGGGGCACATTTGGTGTCCCTGTGCATAGTCCAGCTCAAACCAGTTCTGGGAGCCATTGGCTCCTGCTCTGGCGTGAAACTGGACAAAGGACATGGGTGTAACCACCCCTCTGTCCTGCCCCTCCCCTAGGAGGGTCCCCTGAATCTGTCCGACCCTCTCCCGTGGGTACAAAAGGGCTTACCTGGCTGTAAGACTTTAGATTTTACGTGGACAAGATTCTGCAAGAAGAAACCACTGACCTTCGACCATCTGGACACTCTGGACTTCGCTGAACCTCGACTGGGCTCGACTTTGTCCCCCTTTCCGTCCGAAGCTTAGTTTGTGCCTTTGCTCCATACAGGCTCTGTGCAGGACCTGTGGTGCACTTAAGACAACTGAAGAATCTTCCTTGGAGTGAAGGTGTCACTCCCCTGCATTCGCAGGCACCATAATGCATCTGACCGGTCTGCTGCTCCTGAGCTCCTGCGGACTCCGAAGATTTCAGCAACACAGGAGGAGGGTTTATGAAAGTCCCTGAGGTTAATCTGCCCTTTCACCGAGTTTGAGGCCAGTATCCCTCATGGGGACAGTATAACCCGAACCCCTGTGCACCGCGTCCATTTGCAAGTGCATCTGCTTGTTGGCAATTCCCGAGCTTGTGCATTGGACTCCATCTAGTCCTGACCCTGAGCAGTATTTGCACCAAAGAACTCCGGCCTCCTCACACAGAGTGCTCCGTGGGCTGGTACTTTGCAATCTTGCTCGAGGTCCCCTCGCAACTCCTGGTCATTCGGCCTGTGGGTCCTCCTGAGGGTCATCTTGATTTCTGTTGGGCTTTCTTGGTTGCTCCAGATGTGCCCTGACTCTCCATTGCTTGGGGAGTCCCCTGGACCTTGCTGGTCCACACCGTAACCTGCTTGACCTTCCTGCGTGGGTTGCTTTTGCCAAGGCTTGTTGGTGCTCCCGCCGGATACTGACCCCTCAGCACTCGACATCCTTCGTGGGACAGCTCACCTCCGGCTCCTGGTCATCCTCGACATCTCCTGGTCCTCGTGGCTGCAGAGTCAAGCATCCCTTCTTCGCACCTGAAGCACCCAGCATCGGTGGGAATTCGTCTACTGAGACCCGGGTCACTCTGAAGTGACCCAGACTCTGTCCCTTCTGCTTTCAGGTTCCTTCCTTCTAGAATCCAGGCTTGGATTCCACCGGACCCTTTTCACCTTCACGGCAGCAGTATTTCTTTGCAGCTCTCCATTGAGAACGACAGCCACTTCAGACCTATGCACCCGGCTCCTCTGGGATAGGTAACTCGGGTACTTCGGTATCCACGGGTGGGGTGGCTCTATAAACTCTTAAGTTCCAAGGGGTTCACTCGAAGTCCTCCTGGAAGGGTCCTTAAACTTTAAAAGTGTAACCGCGACTTCCCCATAGAATTGTACGGAGCCCGCGGTCGTGTTCCCACACTGCGCCCGGCCTCCGTGGGGTCCCTCTCTATTCACCTTGGGTGGTTCCTTGGGGTCCCAGAGATTCTACGTGCTCCAGACCTTCTCTTGATCTCAGTCGTGACTCTTATACCACTATTTTAGTATATGGTTTGGTCTCCCCCGGGAGCCCACTGTGTATTGTGCTACTTGCAACTGTTCTATTGATCTAGTATTGTGTGCTTTGTGTTCTATCCTCGTGTAGAGGATAGTAGAGAGTGTTATATTAATAAACACATATTTTTATATAACTACTGTGTGGTTCTCCTTCATTTAGTCATGCAGGAGGTGATATTCTGGTAAAACAAGCTGCTTTACATTCCTTCAAGATTAAGCCTGAAGGCTGCTCTCCACAGCTACCACTAGGATAGCTTTCTAAAGGTTACCTTTGACCTCATACATCATAAGGGTCGTTTGGACTGGTACAAGGTGCCCACTTTAATTAGTGGACAGCACATACCAGGCCAAGTTCTCACAGAAGTCTCTACAGAAGAGGTTATTGCATAATCTTTACAGAACACTACCAACAGCTGGCACAATCTAGGGAAGTGAGGGAGGGTGGTGAAATAGCAGCCTTTCTTCAGGGATTGAAAATTCCATAACTGATGACAGAGTTGAGGACTATGTTAGAAATTAAAATAATTTTGAAAGAGGTAATTAATGTTCTTTCTCAGCTTCAGAGTGGAAAGGTTCTGGGGGCAAATGATTTCCCTGCTCAATTGTTAAGCTGCCTAGCTTCTTGTATGGAACGGCAGCTGCTAAAAATGTTTAACAAGGCGAGGATGGTAGAGAAATTGGCAAGGGGCCTAAGACAATAATCATAAATACCTATAACAAGGGTAAACCCTCCATTTATTGTCCAATTTCGCTCCTCAACATTGAGGTCAAAATCTTTTGCAAAGATTTTTACTGATAGGCTCCTCGGATAATAGATTCCTTGGGTTAACCGTTACCTTGATCCACCCAGACCGGTCCAGTTACATGAATCTACTGGATCAAATCTTTGCAGGTTTCATAACTGGGAGAAGGAGGAACCATTTCTAATTGTCTCTTTGTATGCGGAAACGGCGTTTGACTCAAACAAATGGAAATTATTGTTCGTCGTCCCTGTATGCTTTGAGATCACACGTGTGTTTCATGCATAGATTTTTCTACTCTATACAGAGCCCAAGCCAGTGGTTAGGGAAAATGGGGTACTCTCTTCGACATTTATGCTGGAAAAGGGGACTAGAAAGTGGTGTCTGTTTTACACGTTTGTGTTCAAGCTGACTACTGAGCTATTAGCACGTTGGAATAGGGAAGCACCCCAAGTTCAGTGTTTTGGTTTTGAAAATGGACTGAAGACAAAAGTCAGCTATATGCAGATTAAAACCTCGTACATGCTGTAATTGCCCTAGAGATTATACCAGAATTGATTTTGTCAACACATGTGGAGAATACTTCAGGTACAGGATAAGTTGGACCAAACCCACAATGTTAGAAATAGATTCCTAGGCTGCACACTGACTAACAGCAGTGAGCATTAGAATGAGCACGGATGGGTTCAAATATGTGGTCATTAATGGAGCCAGTGACCGTCTTTGACCACAACCTAGGAGTAGTGATGATTAGCTTTCAAGAAGATGAGAAATAGTGGTATAGGTTACCACTCTCCCTGAGATATACAATGTCCATTTTAAAATTGATTTCCCTGTCCAAGTTTCTCTATGTTCTCTATGTAAAGGGCTTCATATCTGCATTGTGGGATGGCGGGTCTCAGTTCATATTATTGACATCCCTTTACAAGGTGGTTTATAAGGGAGGTCAGCTATATTTATTGGTATCCCAGCTTCTTGTTCTGGTTCCAACCGCTGTGTGAGGAACCATCAACTTGGTAGAGCAGCAATGGCCACAAAAGCTTACCTACAATATATTTATGGTGGCAAATGGGAATCCACACTCCTGACTGGTGGTGATCAAAGCCCGGAAAGTGGTGACAGTGTTGCTTAGCTGGAGGGCTAAGATAATGAAAACTGCACCCCTGCTGGGTGTTAAAGAGGGTACAGAAATGTAGTAGTTTGGACCTGTCATGGTACTCCCATCTCTATCCTTCCATGGATGTTGCATGTGCGGCAGAGACTGGTAGGCAGAGTGTGGTTTCAGGACCAGCCTACACCCCTTTGCTGACATTCTATACTGGAAGCGGGAATGATCGGAGGGTACCGAGAGCATGAGGAACACGGGTCTGGTGGTTGTTTGAACTGTGGAGGGGAGATGGTGCTTTGCTGCACAATGTGTGGGGATGAAAGACTATTCTAACATTCTGGAGTCGGGTGGGAGATAAACTTACTGCTGTTCTCGGTATCTGGGATATTGGGAACCCCAAATGATGTAGCCATGGCGAGGAGTCGATCACCTCTCGGGTATTCGGAGTTAATAGAATTTTCGACACCCTTTTAACTGTAAAAATTACAAGGCTCAGTCAATCATTCAAATAAGTTTGATACCATATTTCTTCGATCTACTTGCATTTTATTGAAAAACTTACTATGCACAGCAAAATGCTAAACCACTTCCGTTTCACATAGAACAATATATTCCATTCGCATAAGGCGCTGCCTATGTGTCATAAAGTTTTCTCAAGTAGTTCATTTTTCAGACTTCCATTTTACGCTTTTTATTAACTGCACACCATTCAGTGTTTAACATACCTGCCAACAGCAAGTTCCGCAGAAAACATCTGGACAATGGCACGCTGTATAGCACTGGCACGCTAACTGAGTTCTAAAACAGAATGCCAAAATCCTATAAAGAAAACAGAAGAAAGACGTACGCCATGACACTGGAATAGAAGCTCTAAACAGCACCACCCGTCCAATGGAGTAAGTGAGGCAAGTCAGAAGAATCACCTTAAAGATGACACAAGGAAGTTTACTGAAACCTGAGAACACCCCTAGGAAGAAGGAAGCAGCATGCATAAGTAGGAGAAAAGGTCAACTGACAAAGCTGTCAAAATTCCACGAAATCACTCACTGTGCTTGTCAGAGCAGCTAACATTCCAATATAACAAATCCCCCAGCTACCACACAGGGCAAAAATAACCAGCAATACAAGCACACATACATGCACAGTATTTCATAACAAAATCACTGGACTTATGTACATTCCTACTAGTCATATCTGGTGTGTCCACAGTCTGATCACAGAAGCCAAGCTATGCACAGGCTTCTGTTTAATCACTTCATGATACTACGAAATGCAGCTCAACCGTCTCTCCTTCCATGCTGAATCATCATCTGGGGGCAGTGAATATAGAACAACCAAGCGAAGTTGTCTTATCAGTTTTTGTCTTTTCGTACCCAGCTGCAGTAGGAATGAAAGCATTGTAACAAATAAAATATTCTATCACCTGGAGGTATTCCTTGGTGACTTGGTATGGAATGTGGGGTGCCATAGGATCACATTGTCCAAGTGACAGCTACTGGTACCTCAGGGTTAGTTTGGAGCCTCAGATTTTAAGCTACTGTTGGAAATTACCATCTTTTGCGCTGTGTTCCCCCAGATTTTTTCCTTGACTGTTTGGCTGTAGAACTCTGCACATGTTAACCCTGCTAACCAGTGGTAAAGGGCCTGAGCTTCCCCTTTCAACATGATGAAATTGGCATATTCCTCATTGACATATTCAACGTCCATATAAGTCCATAAAACACGGTATAAAGTGACCCGAACCCTAGAAGTTAATTGTCACCAGTGGGTTGCAGCACCCATTAGGCCACCCACTGCAGTCACAGTGCAAACATGATTGCAGGCCTGTCGTTTGGGGCCTGGCTGTGCAGTTATAAAATTGAAAATTCATCCAGTCAAAATAACTCATTTCACAACCCTAAACCTTCATTTTAATTATTAATGTCACTCCTAAGTATGCCAGGCTGCCAATAAGGCACTATTCATGGTATTTAAAAGTAGGAAGATTAGAAATGTAATGTTAAACATGTCCTTACAGTGAAAAGGCCCCAAAAGCTACTTTCACTCTAAAAAAGTTGGCTGTTCCATAGGAAATCATCGGGATACGTATGTATTCTTTATTATTATTAACCGTACTATTACTTAAAATCTTTACAGTAAAACACATGAATAAATAAAACCCACCCCTCACGTCCGCCCACCCCCAAAGAGCTTCCCAAAGTTCAAAGTAAAAATGCACCATGCCAGCATGGGCGGAGTTTATAGCAGTATTTCCCTTTGAGACACTGAGTTAAAAATAAGTTAAAATGTGAGAACACTCCAATACACGCCAATTTTTGCTTAGACCTATGAGAGTCCCTGATTATGTAAAATCCATCAGTCATTGTTAAAAGTTCTAGTTGTGCCCCCTACTTGGCCCCACACTCTCTTGTAGTCTAGTTGTCCACGCCGCGGGCCCCTAGGTTGAGTAGCTTCCGTCCTGGTTGGGGCGCCAGCTGATTTGATTACTAAGACGTTGAGGCCCTGGGGTCTGCGACCTGTTGCTGGGGGCCGAGTGCTATTCTTATTTGATGAGAAAACTTGCCAACTCTAGCAAGTAAGCAGGTAGATGTTTCTGAAAAGCACCTGCAAGTTCTCAGGCCCTTATCCTTTAGGGCTGGGCACAGCAAACGATGGCGGTCCGCTGCTAGTATTGGGCAGCAGCATAAGAGATGTAGCCAGGATTCCCTGAGGTAGTTGCACAATCAGCAGGAAACGCTATTGTCATTTCACGCCCATTTAGCGTTGAAGTCCGAGATCTTGAGGGCAGTGAGGCGGAAGAACAGGATTTTCTTTCTCGCTTGAGCTGAGAGTGGATCACGCATGTAGGGTTGAGCTTTCCCGGGAGTGTATGAATTGTCTAAAGACAATGTGAGAGAATTGTATCGGAGTAAGGCTCGATCCAGTTCGAACGAGACAGTCTGGACTTGGCGTTTCACGGCTTTAGCCCAGGCAGAGTAAGGAATTTCAGGAAGGGGCATGCTCCCTGCCTCTATCATCAAGCACTCTATTGCTTGATCCAGCTTGGCGTGCCATGGCGAACCCTCTATCCTGAAAATCATCTTTAAGAGTGTTTAAGATTCTTTTCGGGGCTTTCAGAGCTCTGATGTAATATTTTATTAGGTCCCCTTGACGTGTCAGGTCTGGTCTATTTAGACCTATTTCCAGCCTTAGCCTGGTGTTTCTAGCTTGTCTGGGCGCCTGTAGCACACTTTTGTAAGCTTTTATCTGAGCTGCGTTGATGACTTTCGCTAGTACACCTGGAAAGGCTAAGTGACCGTAAGTAATTGCAGGCATTAGTTTTGCCCTCAGTACAGTCAACATTGGCTCTATAGATGGACTTTCTAGGCGATAGCTTAATCGTCTAAGTGCCAGTATTATTTGATTAATTCTCGGCTTTAGCTCCCTTATGTGTTTAAATGCTGTAGCCCCCTCTGTTACCCATACCCCCAAATAGTTATAGGATGTAACTGTTCTAATTTGGTGCTCGCCTAAGGACCAGGTTGCTTCCTTTTTGTGAGGGTATTTGCCAAAGATAATTATCTTTGTCTTATTTTCATTGATTTGCAGGCTGTTTTCCTGATTGTAAGCTGCTAGACTTTTTAATGCTCTTTGGAGCCCCACCCTGGTGTGATCCACGATCACTGTGTCGTCCGCATACTGGAGGGTTCCCAAGGTCGTCTGGCCCAATCTCGGTGGTGCTAGGCTGGCATCTTTCAGGGTGTGCCCCAGGTCTGCCGGTTATAGATTGAATAATAGAGGGGTCAGAACACAACCCTGCTTTAGCCCATTGTTAGTATCGATTCTTGGGGTAACCCTTGTCGAAATTAATTTGACACGGGCCCATGTTACCCCGGAGAGGGCTTTAAACGCTTTTAAAAGGGTTGTCTGGATCCCCCAAGCTTCAAGCTTTGCCCATAGTCGTCCTCGATTAACTCTATCGAAGGCGGTGGAATAATCTATAAAGCAGCAAAACAGGGGCAGCTTGTTGCTCATTGCCGTTTGCTTCGATAGGTAGGACAGTGCTAAGATGTTGTCCATAGTAGAGCTGTTTGCCCTGAAACCAGTTTGATAAGGCGGAAGGATGCCATTCTTGTCCGCCTAGTCTTCTAAGGGGCATATTATCAAGAAACGGCGTTAAAATTATCGCCGCTTTAGCGGCAGAAAACTGCCGCTAAAGCGGCGATAATGGGCTTGATAATATGCCCTTGAGAATTCCAATAGAAGCCCATGTTCTGGTGTCAACATGGGCTTCTATTGGAATTCTCAAGGGCATATTATCAAGCCCATTATCGCCGCTTTAGCAGCAGTTTTCTGCCGCTAAAGCGGCGATAATTTTAACGCCGTTCTTGATAATATGCCCCAACGTCCCTTAGTAATAGGTGGGTATAGACCTTTGTTTCAATATCAAGCAGGGCTATTAGCCTATAATTGGCTGGATTCGAGTGAACTCCCTTCTTATGTATTGGAAACAGGATAGAGCCTTTCCAAGATTGTGGTACTGTTGCTGTGAAGTATGAATGATTTTATAATGGAGTAAGGGCAGATGCAAAAAAAGCTAGAGTGGACTTAAAAACTTGAGCAGGATTACCGTTTGGTCCTGGGGCCCCGTTGGTTCTTATTGCCTTGATATACCTGACGGTCTCGTCCACTGTGTAAACATCGGACTGACTGGGCACTGTGGGTTCTCCCTGCGCCTTTTGTAGTTTGTTAACTTTCGCTGCGGCCGGAGACCACTCTGTGGTGGGAGGGCCCACCTTGTTTGAATCGCCTGTGTACAAACCCTTCACGCACTGTTCCCACACGTTACCAGCAATGCTATTTTCTTTTGGCGGGCTTTGGGAGCTCAGGCTGTTAATATAGCTCCATAACTTGCCGTTGTCTTTCTCTTTGATTAGTGAGAACACTTTAATACAGTTCCTTTCCGTCTGCAATCTTTTCAGCTCCCACACTTTCTTTTTATATGCGGTTCGCAGGGCTGCAATTGAGGTCATCTGTGACAAAGGGGCTCCTTTCCTTTTTGCCTTGATAGCCTTTTTAAGCGCACGTTTGCGTTGTTTCAGGCATTTCGGTGCTCTATATTCCGGCGAGGGTTGGTTAGGATTGCGACTTCTCCTTAATCCGTTGGCATTTCCCAGATAACACTGTAAATCCCCTCTCAGCGTTTCCCAGAATTTTGTGATGTTCTTTGTTTGATGAATCTGGAGTGCCTCCTCCCTTCCGGCTACGTACTCCAGAAGGCTGGAGCTTAGGTTAGCGGTTCATTTTAATCTTTTAAGTACTAGGTATCGTTCTTCGCCTAGGGATGCGCCAAGTGATTCCCGGACTTCCCCTGGGTCCGGGGCCAAATTGAAGATGGCGCAAAATGGCCTATGGTCGCTTTCGTCTCTGTCATCCACTACAAAATCAATTAGTTTGTGTGCCTCCTCTTCTTTGATTAAAATGTAATCTATAGTGGATACATTCCTGAAGGTCGGCTGTGGGGTCCATACAGGGCAACAGTTTTTTTTTATTCCATGGGTGGATTGAAGCTGGAAGTTTTTGAGAAAGGAGGACAGTAGGCCTGCCTTCATCCCACTGCTGGATATCATTGGGACTTGCTCTAGACACCTTGTGTTAAAATCTCCCGCAATTATCACATTGCGTTGCTCAAATCTTATGAGTATATCTTCCATGATGTTAATGAAGGATTCCATTGCCTGTTGCGTTTGAAGTTTTGTTTGATTAATATAGCAATTGATTAATAGTAGATGCTGGGGCTGTGGTCCATTTTTCGAAAAACAATGGTCCTAGACTTATGTTAAATCTTAGTTGTCTGAAGCAATCATAGACAGCATAGGGTACATATACAGTTTAATTCAATAATGTACCGTTAACTTATTTAAAACACATTCAAATATATCCTCAAAATCCAAAAAGAAATCCAAAAAAGGCACACACAATTGTTTTTATGTGACTCGTATTTTATTCGGTCACTTTTCATACCATTTTATCATATTCAATGTTCAAAACAGAGGAGTGGTTGCTCTCCTAATACTAATAAGATTGTAATATAAATAATGATGAATCATTGTTTTTCTTGATTGGATCTCCCTCTTATATATTCTATCTTACTCCACGAGCACTTTCTTTCTTCACTTTTTCCCTTGGAGCAACCACTCCTCTGTTTTGAACATTGAATATGATAAAATGGTATGAAAAGTGACCGAATAAAATACGAGTCACATAAAAACAATTGTGTGTGCCTTTTTTGGATTTCTTTTTGGATTTTGAGGATATATTTGAATGTGTTTTAAATAAGTTAACGGTACATTATTGAATTAAACTGTATATGTACCCTATGCTGTCTATGATTGCTTCAGACAACTAAGATTTAACATAAGTCTAGGACCATTGTTTTTCTATATCAATTAGTACCCAGGTCCATTGACTTTTGTGGGTTACCCCATTATATCTTAATGGGTGGTCCATTTTTCAGCCCCTCAATTGTAACAACTTGAAGATCTGGTGTTTCTACTTTTATAGCTGTGGATTTGAATTTGCAGGCATGATTTAAGAAAATGGAAAGACCTCCAGACGGATGTCCAAAGATGTTCTTTTTGGTAGCTGGTATATGATGTTCATAGAAGCCGCTTCTTAGGGTAGTTGACTTGGCCCAGGTCTCCTGGAAGGACAAAATGTCCCCCTTTGCGAGATAGTCTTGCGTAGCCTTGTCCTTAAAGATGTTGCTGAGCCCGGCGATGTTCCATGAAATGAGAGTCAGTTTACCATGTTCTCCAGTGCTTGAGGTTGAGCATCCTCTTCTGGCATTCTCATTTCTTTGGTTAGGGACACTGTTGCTGTGGCTCTGTCATATGTGCCTGCTCTTGCTGGAGTGGCTGCACTCTACGCTGCGTGCCCCTGTGCGTGATATAGATTTTTATCGAGGTTCTTGGTCGACCGACTTTCTCCCTCTCACCTACATTTTTATTTGTTGTGCCTTTGAGGATTGATGTTGTTTCACCCTGATCATGTTTGGGTATGAGAATTTGTGGATATTTCGGCATGCTGAGTACGGTGACTTCAATTCCCCATTCAGCGAGATGTAGGGCTTCACCAAGGACAGCCTGTTGTACTTGCTGTTGGGTGAAGCCAACTATGGTAGAGTCTCATGTGTGTCCCTCTCCAGACTTCTAAACTTTACCCACTCTATGTTGTCTGAGGTGATCTGTGCCACGGAGTCGAGGTGTCCCAAGAGTTGTAAAGTATTGGACCTGTTCAAAATATCATAGGAACCTTTGGCTTCATATCTGGGGGTGAACAGCACCTCATAGATTGCTTGTTGGTTGTTATCTTTGGCGGTGCGCAAAATCGAACCATCTTTCCACGGAGTGGTCCTCTGGAAGTTCAGATTTAGTTGATTATTATGGGCATCTCTTGCCGGAAATCTGTCTATTGCCCCTTTTGGCTGATCCGCCGCCCATGATTGATCCTCGTACTGCTCAGTCTGGTTGCTTTTAAAGTGTTTCGCCGCACTGTGTTGGGGTTCCGGGCCCGGGGAGGTAATGGCCCTGGCTTGAATGCTAGCGAACTCCTGAGATATCGGTCGCCGAGCTGCCTCTTCTCCGGTCTTCACTGTTATTTGCCCTGGTATTTGTGGGCCCTCTTCCAAATGAGAGTTCCGTTGACTCTGGTCCTCGCCTGTCCTGGTGAGTGCTTCGCTTGTCATCTTGGACTTAGTTGGCTGTCTGAAGTTAAAAATGGGAAAGAGTGGCTTTGAGTTGTTTGTGTTCTCCGTGCCGCCAGGATTCGATGTTGTTGCTAATAGTGATCTTCTTTTTGCAGTTTTGGATTTCTTCAGTTGTTTCTTCAGCTTCTTCTTGGCCCTCCTTGACAATGGGGCATCCGCCCCTGCCGCAGCTCCTTCCGCCTTTCCCGCCTGGGCTACTTCTTCTTGTGGGACATCAGTTGTTATGTCGCACGTTCGGACCTCATTGTCCTCATACCCTTGGGCTACGAGGGTGTTCTTTTTGCTGTTGTTACATGGCACTCCCTGAGGTTCCTCGATTGCTGTGCTCTCTTCAGGGGGATAGGTTGTGGAGTTATCTAGGTTCACAATCTCCCCCCCTGGTGCCGTTAGTGTGATTTTTTCTGAGGAGGACCTTTCCCTGTGTCCCCTGGCTAATGCCAACATATCCTTTAGAACTACAGGTAGTCCTGCCAACTTATCAATAATGTCGGCACAAGAGTTAGTGCGGGCTGAGTTAGCTTTATGAGTTTCGAGGGAAGCCTCTATTTTTGCCAGCTTGTCGTCTTGGTGCATCAGGTGCTGTGCAATTGACTGCAGTAAATCAATTAGTACTTCCATTTTTGTGGACTCCCATAACAGGGCCCTGGCCATTGTATCCTGAGTTTCCCTCAATGCTGACAGATTTAACTCTTCCTGAGTTACTTCCACCGTTGCATGTTGCTGGGCTGCTTGTCCCGTCGGGCTCCAACCCTCTATTTGGTGCGTTCTTGCGTCCAGATTCCTTCCTAGATTTATTAGGTTCGCATTCAATGTTCTTTCAATGGTCAGCTCTAGTTTTTGTAGGAAGGAGGAGGTTAGGTCTTCCGTACCTGGAGAGTTGGCCTGACCGTCCTTCTGGGCTGTTGCTGTTGAAGCAATTCTCATATCTGTATTTGTCGGTGGGTTGGCCATGAGCATCTCCTTGTTCTCCATGTCCTTATCCTCCTCTATCAGCCACTGGTGGATTTCTGCTGTGGTCTGTATTGGGCTTTTGGCTGCAAACTTTTGAATGTTCTGTGGGCTCCCTTTTATCAGTATGGCTGCGGGCACTCTGGAGTGGACACCACTCAGACCCTTGTTATCCTCTGAGGGTCCTGACGATGTAAGAGTGGACACAGCCTTGCCTTTCTCCCCTTCCATGAGGCTTGCCAGTGTGTCTGTTGCGTCTATTGTGTCTGTTAAGCTACCGGAGGCTTGGAAGAATTGAGTAATGAGCCCTTGGTGGGAGGAATCGCAGTTGTTTAGTTCCTGTGTTTGTAAGGTAGCTATGCTTCTTGTTAACCTCCTTTGAGCGAACCCCGCGTGCTCACCCTCCGCCGGGTCTGGGACCTTATCATGTAACTGTTTCTTTTTGAGCGTCATGCTAGTTTCTTGCGCTCGTTCACGTACACCGATAACTGGGAGTTCTGGACAGATCTAAATGGTGCGCACCTCCTGGCGAGCTTTTGCACTTTTGTCCTCGTGCCTGTGATCTAGGATCTTCTAGGGTTCACTTTTGGAACTAACCCCAGCATCCACATCGAACCACACACCAGCACGAAGTCAAGTCAGGCAGGCAGGCAGGAGAGACGAATGAGAGAGGCAGATGAGAGAGATTCTTACGTGTGACACTTTAGCTCCTTAGTCTCTGCCCTGCAACCTCTAGACTTTCAAGACCTTTCCAGGGCGGGGGGGAGGGTGTTTCGTCGAGACCAAAAAAGTAATCAGTGTGGTCCGTAGTTACAAACCCCTGGTCCAGTCCTCCTCTGGTGCGCTTAGGGGCCAACACGCCGTAAGAGAGCCGTGACATGGCTGATGGAAGGTTGAGTCTAATTGAGCAGCGGTAAAAAGCGGTTAGAGCTACGGAATACCGCTGAGTCCAGAACCCAACACCCGGTGCACAACAAAAGAGAAAAGTGTGGAGAGGTGCGAGGCACAGGGTCCTACTACTCCTTCTACCTTATATTTCGGTATGCAGTCCAGTGTGCAACGCTACATCGCTGTTAGCAGTTTGTGCTTACTACTCCAGCCTGTTCCAGGCTGCTCTAGACTTCCACAGGCTGCCCTGGTCGTTGTGTTTAGCCCCTGGTCGTTGTGTTTAGCCCTGTTGCCCTAAGGGAAATCAGACAAGCGGGGCCTACCTAGTAGGGCTGCTTCCGTGGTACAGCCCGGGCTCACTCTCAGCAACCGCCAACTAATGGCAGTGCACTCGCTGTCCCCCGTAACCACCCCGCTTACCGCCCGACTTAGGCTTTCCCTGGTCCGCCGTGACCTGCCTCGATCAACTTGCATTGATGACGGGCTACGACGTGGTTGAAGCCGGGGGCTGTTAGCTGGCGGCAGGCAGCAGCGAGGTCCAGCAACAGCAGCAGCAAGCGGCTGCCTCCTCCGTCCGACGTCTGACGTAGTTATTCCGGATACAATATTAAATCCAATCATGTTATCTCCAGCTAGGAAACACCTACAAATTTCATTCTTGAACTTTTTGAACTATTTATTACAAGCCAAATTCACTGGTGAAGTCAAAATGTAATAAATATTTTGGAAAAGGTACTTTTACAAAGTTAACTTCTACTTCCCTAAAGCCTCTGGGCACCCATTTGCATGAGCTCCGACTGCACCCAGGAGCTGAAAAGCCCTCTTGATGAGGTGTGAACTTGCTCCCAGAGCTGAGACAAAGCCTTAGGTGTGGGTAAGTGTTCTATTCCTCTGGCAGAATGATCATCTGCGCTGTGGCCAGGAGCTTGAATAACTTAAAATTGGCCTACCCTGTCATAGGTAGATGTCAGATGACTCATGCGCAGGGCCCTTCTATGTTTCCCCAGTCAGACATGAAACAATCCCATTGGGAAAGGAGCTGCCCCAAGAACTTGTTTAGAGTGGCCACATAGGAGGGGTTCCCTCATTTGCCTGACCACACCTCTAGGGTGGGCACACAGCCTCTGTCCAAGGGGTAAAATGTTTCACCATCTTGGATTTAGGTAGAGGTCGGTGCTGTGGGATTGTTTGCAGCAGGGCACTTGGGAAGTGCTGCAAAAGTAAGCAGGATCACCTCCAGCAACTTTTCCCCTATTGGTTAGGAAAGGGCCAGGAGTCACCCCAACCCACAGGCTGGTGCCAGGCATAAATTTGTCATCCACAGTAACCTCCTCAGAATACATTCTAGACCTGTGGAGAAACAGAAAAGGACTGGACCTGCTTTCTATGACCTGAGAAGAGCCTAGGAGACTGGACCTGTTCTTTCTCTTGTAGCCAAGACAAATAAGTGGACAAGGGTCATAAACCTGACCTCCTGTTCAAGCTAGAGGGATACAATAATCTACAAGAGGGCTTTTCTGCAACTGCCCAGCTTACCAGTTCCAACTGACCTTGCCCTGGATCCTGCTGTTGGCCTCTGCTGGAGCGAGCCTCAACCCCAAGTGCTGTCCCCAAGATCCTGGACCCTTGGCTGGTGTCAAAGTACACTCCTCCTAACTTTACCTGAAACCTGGGACTTAGAAACATTTTGGCTTCAAAGAGGACTGGGGCCAACCTGCTAAGTCGGTCTGATGAGGTACGATGCTGCTGGGCCAAAGATTCGGTTGCTCCCACTCAGGACTTTTTGGCAGCAGCAATTACGATTCAGTGGGAACTTGTGGAAAGTGTATCCGACCTTGTGGAGCCCTCTTTGGCTACAGCCTGCGATTATGCCCCGCAGAAAGAATCCGAGCTCCAAAAAAAGTGGCTAAGTCCAAAGGTAGAAATCTTCACTGGGCGAAGGTAGCAAAAGTATCCGGCTAGAGAGGGACCTTCTCTGGGGGTAAAATCCAAATTTCTCCTGCATGGAGTTTTCCGTCTAAAAGACAATGGCTTCACTTATACCTCGTCCAGTGGCTATCCAACGACAAGGAGCCTGATTCAGCCATAGCCTGCTGCCTTGCCCTGCTGAGTATTTTTGGCTTCCTAGGGAAGAGGTGTGGCGCCGCGGCCAGGGCGACTGACGCTGGAATTTGGGGCTCACGGTTCGATCCCCAGCACCGGCGGCAGGTCAGCCCAGCACCATGTGACTCTGGGCAATAGCTTGCTTAATCTTCCCGATGGCCCCCAGCGCCGGGATGCCTTCGGGTAGCTGTTCGCGCTTTACAAATACTGGATTTACATTTACATTTTGCTTCCATTATAGATACTAAGGCTGAAGGTAAAACCTCTGACCAGTTCGAACCTTGTTTCTGTATCCGACCCGCACTCCATTGCGATCAGCATAAACTTGTGTCTAGGTACCGGTCAAGTGCTTTTTTGGTGCTTTTTTGAACCTTAAACTTAAAAAATTCATTACTCTGGTTTTCCTTACTACATTTTTGTCATTTCATTTATTAAAATGTACTCTATTTTTCTAAATTGGTTTGGGATTTTTCTTGTGTTGTGTTTTGACTGTATTACTGTTTTGGTAATGCATACTTTACACATTGCCTCTAAGTTAAGACTTTCTGCTCTGTGCCATAGCTACCAGGGGTTTGAGCTCAAGTTAATTGAATGCTTCCTAGACTGGCACTTGCGGCCTTAGATTATAGGAGTGTACGCCATAAGACTAGACAATCTTACGCCCTGGAAATCTCATTTGGGGGTTCCCCAAATGTAGATGCCATTTTACTGCTACAGAACTTTCTAACTGCGGGAGAGCAGTTTGAGTCTGCGTCTCTAAAGGCATTTGTAGTGCTGTTAACTGACTATGTACTTCATTAAGGGCAGTTCCTCCTCTAAAGGACATTGATAGAGATGTTGGATAAGAAATGGAAGGTGAAAGAAGCTGACCCTCAGACACATAACATTGCCCATCTTCTCAATATAAGGGGAGAAGATTAACCTCTTGGCTCTACAGAGCACTACAAAGCATGACAGGAATCCTAATAGACAGGCTACTGGAGAAGCAGACGTTGCATCTAGGAAGAGTACTGAATGAGTTGGAATAGAGTCGATTATTTCAAATACCCTCAAAAGGTGTTCATAAATGCCAGATTCAAATATATTCAATGGAATTGTGTAAATAGGGCATTTATTACCCCAAATGAAATACACAGCATATTACAGAAGGTTAGTTCAGGTTGCCCATGCAAAGGTCAGACAGGAGAAACCTATTAGCATATGATGTGGAAATGCCCAATAATTCCAGAACACTGGGGTGCGATAACAAGCCTGCTGGAAGAGGAGTGAGGACAGAAGGAATTATACAAGGCTGAATACTGTATGCTGGGACTCTTAAGCTGACGGAGAAGAAGAACAAACACCAAGTTTATGGATATCGCACTACTCTTAGCAAGAACGGCTAGCCAGGAGATACGCTGGCTAAGTGAAGAGGAGTAGTTGAATAATGGGTGGCAGCAGAGAAATAGACTATACTCCATGACTTAATAACAGTGTTTTATTATGAACATGCCATTGCACATGTATGCCTTAACATGCACTGGTATGTTGTATCGCCTAATTTCAATGTTGTTTTTATATTAACCCGAAGTACGTAATAACTGTATTATGTCTGCAAAGCTTCATGTATTTCTGAGCTTTAGAAGCCGTTTTACCCAGTGTTGTATATTTGCACCTTTCTTGCACTGAGTAGTAAGCATATCCTCATTGTGAGGATCGACAGCAAGAAGACTGAAGTTCAGACAGTAGTGAACTCAGCATTTGTTTATGTATATGTAGGTCTCCTCTAAAGTCTTCTCACATTGTGTATCATCTGAAGATTCTGCTTATTAGCTAAGTTTTGTTAAGTAACAGTTTCTATCACATGTCCACATTTTCATTGACTTGTACTGAGAGAAAAATGTATAAAACTGAGTCTGAAATGTATGGATTTTAGCATTATATACTCAAACTGTATTTTGGGCAGAAGCTTTGGTCTACCGAAACAAAGGTGGGAAGAAATCTTTACCTGAACATGGTACATTCAATATAGGAAGATGAGGGAATTTAGAAAAGAAACTGAAGTATCAAACAAAACAAGATAGATGCAGAGCAGTGGCCACTCTTCCTATAATGGCATAAGGAGGGCCATTAACGAATGCACAGATCCCAAGTTTGTGGAATGAAAAATACCCATGAGAAGCTGAAGTATCAAATCAGTCACCATAGGGACAGCTAGGGCTCGTGCTCCAACTGCTCTGCCTCCTCCCTATCTATTACCCCAGATCACTGAACGACAATAAAAATAAAGTGATGACACCGGGGAGGAGGATTTACTGCATATGTTTCCCATGCCAGCTGAGGTGTCTGGTGGGGCAGTCACAGATGCACCTGGAAGCAGAGCAGTACCTGCAGGACCACCGGTCACTACAGCACATGGAGGTAACATGCACGTGGCACTGCAATGCATCTGACTGACAGTAAGGCATCCAGTAGAGGGGTGTGAGCAACTAGACAAGATGCTGATTCCACAACTGCGAAGTCTTGAGAGCAAGTACGCTCCGTGCCTGCGGGATGAAGAGACCCCGAGCGTGCATCCCTACTGTTACTTGAGAGAGCTTACGATGGACAGTGGACGAACTGGCTAGCAGACACTTTACCACTCCCCATTCTAGTGACGCTGGTGATGATGTTCCCTCCCCATACATTCCGGACACGCTTCATCCCTTGAGGGACTACATCACGGCCGGGGGTAGAATTATGGCCCACGTTCCCAGGACCCCCTCTATCCTAATCAGTATTGAGAAACAATTTCTGAACATTAGAAAACCCCCTACCCAATTCCAAAAGGAGCTGTACAGTGAATCTGAAGTGTACAGACCAAAATGGGCGCAAATGAATCGGCTACTGCAATTAGTGATGCAGAGGGTAGTGAGAGATCAATTGGTGGAAACGCTGGCACGCTCGAGGATTAATCCTGGCATAGAATGCTGCAAAGGATGCATTGTTAATTGCGGCTGCATATGTGTGTCTAGTGAAAACTGATAGGACTAAGATCTTGAACTGTAGACAGAATAAAGGCAAAGCACTCGGTAATTACTTAAATTGAATTAAGGGTATTTTTGAAAGGTACTCAATACTCATGCATAGACCATCTGATGGAGATGGCGCAGGAAGCTGTGGGGACAGTTTTGTACAGGGATTACTACGGAATATGAGAAGTCAGTTAATTATTGGATTGGATGGCAGACAAAGAAATGATCTGAATTAGTATCTGTGGCAATCACTGTGTGGCTTCACCGACAAGAATGAAGGAGAATGTTGAATCAAAGTTGATGGCTCCGAAATTGCTGAATATGCAGAAATTGGTAAAAGGGAATGGAAATGGTAGCGCCTCAAAGAGAGAAGCAAAGAAGGTAGGGAATAGGAGGGCAGGGTGGAGGGAGAGCAGGGCGAGTTAACGGAAGGGTTTGCGGGGAAGCCCCGTTTGCGGAACGTTCTTGCTTGCTTGTATTGAGCTGGGGCATTGGAAACAGAATTGCCAACACTGTCAAATATGCCATGTCTCCCCAATCAGGTCGAGTTTCACCAGTTCACTCAGAATTCCTAACCTGAATTTAAGGGCAGCCCGAGAGGTCTTGACTGTTTCATGAGTACCCTGATCCCCGTAGATCAAAAGGTCTCCTATGTGGATTGCTTTTTTAATGGTAAAGTTACCACCTGCCTTATTGACAATAGCGCTAGTCGCTCCACTCTGAACACTTCTGAATTGTCCTCAATACCTCTCTGAGGCATGTCCATAGATGCAAGTATTATTTCTAGCCATTCCCAACTGTGAGCTCATGTATTTTGTTGATGGCTCTTGTCTCAGAAATAATGATGGTATTCTGACTGCAGGATATGCTGGGTCTAAGGTATACCACATTGTGGAAAGTTGTTGCTTGCCAAATGTGAAGTCTGCCCCAGTAGCTAAACTTGTTGCTCTCACCCAAGTAAGCATTCTAGAAAAATAAAATGTTGTGACTGTGTACACAGACTCAAAGTATGCGTTTGAAGAAACACATCTGCTGGAACCCCCATCAAGAATGGTTCATTTGTTCAAAATCCTCTCAATGCACTACAGTTATCAAAGAAGATGGCAGTGGTTAAGTGTGCTGTGCACCAACATCCACAGGTCGAGGTGGCTAAAGAAAATGCCCTCACTGATTGATTCAGCTGCTAAAAAAGCCATTTTATCTGAAAAATATGATGTTGCCATGTAATGTGGTGAGAACTGATTTATTTTCTGTACCGCATCTAAAAGATCTGTCTCCGATGCAAGATCAAACCTCTGAAAGCTATAAACAATTATGGATCAGATAGAAATGTGAAAGAGACCCTGAGGAGGAATGGAGAGATAGCATTGGGAGTGTGATTGCACTGAAATTTTTACTCCCCAACCTAGTATGGTTGAATCATGTGGCCGCCCATATGAATGAATGACCAGTATTTATAGAGCGCACAGCTACTCCGTCAGGAGTGTCCCGGCGCTAACAGTTCACATGTGCCTGCCCTGCAAGGGGCTTAGTTTTTAAATAGCCATGTTTTCAGCTGTTTTAGGTCTCGCCTACGCAGCGCGCATGCGCTGCATAGGAGAGACCTTTAGCCATCGGCACAGCTTTGGGGGCAAAAACGTGCACGCGTTGCATTGCTTGCAATGGCAACACGTGCACGTCTGGCGATTCCCTTGCGGGAGCGCGCAGCGCCATATGGTGGCGCCCTATGGTCACAATCATCGCGCTTTGCTGCACGCTCCCGCAAGGGAATCGCGCAGGCCCCCTCCCTCTGCTGCCGCGCGAGGCGCGCGCTTGTGCTGGTTTATACCAGGTCTTGGAATTACCCCCCCCCCGTTGCGCCACCATGTTATGGCCATTGATGCATTTGAGAACTCCAATATAACTATTTAATCTTAAAACGTAACGGACCATCCACACCCTCAAAATACTTTTTTCGGCTCTACTGAACCGTAACAGTGTGAAGACAAATGCAGTGTAATACTAAATACATTTTTAAAAACAAGTCCAGTCTGAAGGGGTTGGGTTAGGCCCTAAACATATTTAGTCCATTCGAGGGGGTTGAGTAAGGCCCTAGACGTACCCGTTCCATCCTAAAATATACCCCTTTGCCGTGTGACATTTTTCATCTTGGGGAAGAACGTAAACTCCCAAATATATGGGGGTAAAAGAACGGAGAAGTAAAGCGGCAGTAAATAACATTCGGCTCTGTCGCAGTCGCCCCTTTGGTCAATAGGCTTTGATCACGTGCCTTTTCAATGACTAGAAAAGGGCCTAAAAGGTGCACAGGCTGGCAGCAGTCGAAGACTTCAATCCAGATCAGAACATGGCTTTATTTCCTTGTATTGTGAAATTTTCCTTTCGAGCTCCCAGTTATAGTTTGATTTGTCCCGGTAAAAAATTTGCGTAATCGATTGTTTTAGATTGCCTAACTGGAACAAATGTAGCTCGACGCACCTTTTCTCTCACATGTATGGTCTCATGGCAGTTAGGTTTGGGTATTTATTTAAAGCATTTTATGAAAGTCGAGGTCAGTAGAAGAAATCAAATGGAACTTTAGTTTTGCATTTTAATTTTGTTTTGTATTGTCTGAGAGCAGGCAACGGTATATACGAAGACGTTAATGGCTATTCCTTACAAAAGGAAACCTAAAATGCAAACAAAAGTTAACGGAAAATGAAGTTAGAAACATTGACCATTGGGATTCACGCAGTAATTCTAGCTTTATTCCATGGGTCCGGCTGAATCACCCAGCAGCCATATATACAATCTCCCTCCAAACCTGCAAACTCTGGCCTTTATTTAAGTTCCTCGGTCTTAGGGATCTGGAAAAGCGTAGGTCTTCCCTACGTATTGCACCTGTAGTTTTGCTGAATACCAAAGTGATGCTGTGCAGCGCATTTTGAGTCGCTTTGTTCAGTTCCTAAAAGATTAATATTCTACTCCCTTTCTAGGAAAGACGTCGGACTGTGGATGTTTTGCTTATTGCCTCCTGTTGCGGTGTCCCCGCGTCGGATAGAACAGTCCCAGACCATACGAACCTCTAGCATAGCTGTACTGTCTGTTCCCCCACTCCCTGATCTTAAGAAATGCCCCACAACTTCCTTGAGGTGTTCTTTTGCTTCAGGCGAGGAAACTCCCAAGACTGTTTGAGGCACGTGTAGAGTTACCAATGCTTCTCATTCCAGTCTGTTCATGGCAGAAATCGCGTTATCTTTTTTTAAATTGACAAAGCTGTATTGTCATCCTGGCAGTTGCCTCGATATCTGTGACTTTACGGTCAATGCTCCCTATTGTGGACCAATTTCCATCAACCAATCATTGTCACTTGGAGCCAGAGCCTGGAAGTGCAGGCTCTCTTCGATTCTCAACTTGCCTGCCACCTTAGTCCCGTATGGTATGGAGCAAAAAATCAGTTTTCTCTTGTGATCTTAAGTTTAGTTTCTGATGGGGGCAAGAGCCTACTAAAACTTGGTCCCTCTGCCATAGACTCAAATGATATCTGGTGGAAAGGGTCATAACTAGTTCAAGTGTGGTATGCTGTAGCAGCAATCACTGTTGAAGATGTCTCCAGGCCCACACTCCATCGGCATCTCCTGTGTGTCCTTCGTCTCGCAGAGCTGTCAAACTGTATTCATGACCAAATCACATTCGGTAGGGTTATTAAGCATTAGTCTTTAAAGTTGGTGCCTTCCTTTTTAGAGTTGAATAGAATGGATTCCGATACGTCTACGTATCCAGTGCTATTAATTGTCCATCATAATACGTGCAACTCAGTAGATAGAGTAACACGCTTTTTAGATCGAGCTCACTAGGCAGTGCAAGTCGTCTGGTTCCAAACAGACCTATTGTGGGCTTACAGCCTATTGTTTGGCCTTGATGTCACTCTCATTTGCTAGCTTTTTGTTTGATGGCTTTCTTTGTCCCAACTCGCCCACATTGTTTGCCCCTGCCGTGGAGCAGTCTCTCTGCCACCTCTCTTGGCTGGTCTCTATCCCTCCACTGCTCACTTTTAAAGAGCCTTTTTTCTTTTCCCTTTTCAGGTCTCTCCTGAGCCAGCGCATGCGCTGCTCTGGCGAGACATTTAGTGAGTGGGCTTTAAAAAGCTGACCACAGCTTTTTGGGTGGCATAGAGCGTGCGGTTACGCGCACAGTTACGAGCAGAGGCGCCATCTGGCTTTCCTCTCTCGTCATGGCTCATTAAGGGCATCGCTCTTTCACGGCCGCGCTTGCTTTCCGCATGCCCCTGCTTGTTTAGGTCGAGCCTTAGGCAGCCTAAATGACTTAACGCGGGCTGATTTTAAATGCTCCTATACCTTCGGCTGAACATTTCCCATCGAAAATTGCCAATTTTAAGAACAATGCTAATTTAAAAAGAGCTGTTCTTAAAGCGTTTCCCCGCCCAAAATATTAAGATTTTACAAACACTTCCTCCCTAAGACCGGACCCTGTGTAAAAGCATTCCGAATCTAAAAAAAAAAAGCAAGAGCATTCCCTTCTTTAAAAATGATCCGCGTTGAACATTACTTCTCTTAAAAAGGCCTGCCTTTGAAATTCCAACTATGTTGTGACTGTTCTCCCATCATGCACGCACTGCCGAGCCACAGATAGTTCCGCCGGCCATTAACCCGCACACGCCATTCCTTTCACCTGAAGGGTGTGCGCGATCCAAGCGGAAGTGGGCATTCCGGACAGCCCTTATAGCTCCAGGCAGAAATGGGCTTCACAAACCGCAGTAACTACCATGATAATCTATTACATTGTTCGTTCTAGCATTACTTATTGCCTGTGTATTGCCAGTTGTATTCTTGTTATATTTTGCGTATAAACTGCACATTCTCAATAGCAATTAGGAATCTCCCACACCTAAAAACGTCCCCGTTCTGAGAACTTCCTTGAGATAAACTCCCCTCGCATGAAGTCTGCCTCCTAAGTAGCATGCTGTCAGCAGACCTGTTTATACCTAGAATGATTGATTGAAAGCGCTCACCAGTGACAGCTGAAGCGGCGGTGCACGCCCGCCTCACTCGGGTGCCAGTAGTTCAAACACGCCTCGTGACAACCTCTCCCGCTCTCTCTCTTTCTTTCTCTCTCCCCCTCTCTCTTTCTTTCTCTCTCCCCCTCTCTCTTTCTTTCTCTCCCTCCCTCTCTCTTTCTGTCTCTCCTGCTCTCTTTCTCTCGCTCTCTCGCTCTCTTTCTCTCCCTCCCTCTCTTTTTATCTCTCCACTCTTTCTTTCTCTCTTTCCCTCCCTCTTTCTCTCCCTCTCTCTCTTTACCTCTCCTCTCTCTCTTCCCCCTTTTTCTCTCTCCCTCACTCTCTATTTCTCCTCCCTCTCTCTCTCCACTCTCTCCTTTCTCTCTCCCTCTGTTTATCGTCCTCCCCCTCTTTCTTGCCCCCCACCCCGCCTCTGGATGTCTTTATGTCTCTTTTAATCTTTCCATCGCTTTTCTCGATTCTGTTCAATGCTGCTTTATTGATTTGTTTCTTAGCTAAATCCACTTGAATTATGCGGCAAAGGACAAAATTATATGGCGGGGTTGACTTGCTACATCAGAAGGAGGGAGGACAGCAATCTGGTCACCCAACATTGAGACTACAAAGACCTTTAAGAATCGCGTTCCCATACAAAGATGGCCACTATCTTTTGATAGAGCATTTATCCAGACAACATGCTACGTATAATGTTGTTTGTCTTTTGATTTCCGTGGCACTGTCATTAATCGTTGCTCTACAAATGTAGCTTTGCTTGTAAACCTGCGGTAAATGTAGCAATCAGCACGTTTAACGTTGACAAGGCAGTATCCTCACTGTGCGATGGGCGATGAAAAGATAAGAAGGGTCTTTGTTTCCCTTTTGATTTGAAGCATGACTTCTTCTTCCCGCAGGCAGACCAATCAGATGGGCAGCCTGTGTCCACCAATGAGAGCGAGGATTGCAGCTGACACAGCGTGCCCCCGCCCCCATTGCATATCAGGATGCAATGACAGATACAGCAAAATACAAGTCCCGTGGCACACTATGCCAAGCACACATTTTTCGCTTACGTGTTTTTAAGCCACGCCCTTAATTACATTGGCCACACCCCTTTGAGAGACCCCCCCTCACCCCAGTTTTTTCATCTCACTTAATAGGTCTCGCTTTTGGGACCTTATTAGTATTTAGTTATGCAGCACAATATCCCAACATCAACTGTTGCATGGCTAGACACTTATAAGGTCCCAAAGGCGAGACCTATTGGCTATGCCAATGCTTGTTTAAAGTGGGAGAGAACTGTTAATGCTCTCAGAGCTGCCGGCAGTTTGTTCCAAGTGTTGGCTCCCAGGAAGCCGAAAGATCTATGGCCTCTGCGTGCCAGACGAGTTTTGGGAATACAGGCCAGGTCGGCGGAGGACGATCTGAGTGTCCTGGTAGGTACGTAACGGCTGACTCGTTTTCTAAGGTAGGCGGCGCCTGTGCCATGGAAGGCTTTGAAGAAAATAACCATGGCCTTAAATTTTATCCTTTCCCTCACTGGGAGCCAGTGTAGGGACTTCAGATGGGGGGTCATATGTGAGCTGGGTTTCAGTTTGAGAATCGCCCTTGCTGCTGAATTTTGCACTACCTGGAGGCGCTGGAGAAGGTAGTCCGGTAGTCCCAGATAGAGGACATTTGCATAGTCCAGTCTGAATGTGAACAGTGCCTGAACCACTGTCCTCCTGGAATCCAGGGGGAGAAGCAGCAGAAATTTCTTCAGCTTCCGCAGTACTCCAAAACAGGTTCCTACTAGGGCTTGAACTTGGGACCGCATCGAGAGCTCATTATCGATGTAGATACCCAGGTTTTTATCTGTGGATTGGGCAGTTCTGGGGGGAGAGAGATCTGAGGACCACCACCGACTCCAGTTGTCCTCCACTGGTTGGCCGAGGAATACGATCTCGGTTTTGTCGGGATTGCACTTGAGCTGGTTCTGCTTCAGCCATTTAAAAACCTTGGTGAGGCAGGATCTAATTGCATCCCCGTTGAAATCATCCCCTTTCTTGCATGTAAAAATCAGCTGTGTATCATCAGAATAAGAGACTATTTTTGCCCCCTGTGCCTCTGCTAATGATGCTAGCGGTGACATATACAGGTTGAACAGAGTTGGACTTAGGGAGGAGACCTGCTTGACTCCAACCTTTATGCTTGACATTGGGGCTGAAAACAGAGTGGTCCAGATGATCTGTTCCCTGTTTTCCAAAAAGGATGTAATCCATGCCAATGCTTTCCCTTCTATGCCCATGTTGTTTAATCTGTCTAAGAGCATCCTGTGGGGCACCGTATCGAATGCCGCCGACAGATCGAGCAAGATAAGCATTGCTCTTCCCCCACAATCCAGCTGATCTCTAAGGTGTTCAGTCACTTCCAGCAGGGCAGACTCGGTGCTATAGTTGGCCCTAAAGCCGGATTGCGTGGGGTGCAGGAGACTGTGTACCTCCACGTACTCCATGAGTACTTTGTTGACATGTTTCTCCAGTACTTTGGTGAAAGCAGGGAGGAGGGAGATTGGTCTATAGTTAGTGGGAGTGTTGAGGTCCGCGTTTGGTTTCTTCAGGAGAGGCAGGATCTTAGCTTGCTTCCAGATTGGCGGAATAACGCCCGTTTCCAGCGAGGAGTTGAGTACCTTATTGACAGGTGCGTTTAAGGTAGCCGCAAGTGGCGGTATCAGTTTAGCTGGACACGCATCTGTAGGGGATCCAGACTTAAGGCCAGAGAGGTATGTAAGTGAGTCCTCAAGTTTGATGGCGGGGATTTGTGACAGTGGCGGCCTTTGTGAGAGTGCCCCCGGGGAGGAGGGTGGAGAGACGCATCCCACCTGTGTATAAGCAGAGCTGCCTTATAAATATTTCTGTCCTCTAAAAGATACTGCCTACGCCATTTCCTTTCTAATCCTTTGCATTTAGTTTTGCTGGCTCTCAGAGATTCATCGAACCAAGGCGCCGAATGGCCAGTTCTCTTAGAGGTGAGCATGGTCAGTGGAGCAACTGCCTCAATATTTGTCCTCAGCCAGTCTTCTAAAGAGTGAGCGTCCGTTTCGGGATTGCCCACCAGAGAGGGGGCAGAGGTGTTGAGCGCACTCTGAAGGGAAGGTAGATCTATTTTATGGAGAGCTCTATAAGTGAGTTCTGACTTTGCCTCCTCTGATGGGTTGAGCTTCGCTATGACTGGTATCCGAAAGTTTACTAGGAAGTGGTCTGACCAAATTAGCTGGATTGGAGGATCCACCTCCACCTGTAAGTCACAGAAAATTTGGTCTAAGGTGTGTCCAAATTTATGGGTAGGACCCAAAACGAAAGGTTTAAGATTGCAAGCTGCCGTTATCTGACAGGGCCATCACATGGGGGGTCCAAGGGCTTGTAACAATGCAAGTTCAGGTCCCCTAGAATGAGAAGATGCTTATATCTTAAGGCAAGTGATGTAATGCATTCATGTAGAGAATTAATAAAATTCCCAGGTGCGCCCGGTGGTCTGTAGATAAGCATCCCAGTGATGCATTGGTGCGGTGAGACAGTGCAGCGAAACCCCAGACACTCCGCGCCCTCCACCTGGTCGAGTATAATAGGAGAGCATACTAGTTCCTCTTTGTGGACAATGGCGATTCCCCCTCCGATCCCCGACTACCTATCAGTTCTCAAGATTTTGTAGCCAGCGGGAATGGCTGATGCAATCGTGGGATTGGACGAGTCTGAAAGCCATGTTTCGGTGAGGAACTTGAGGTCAGGAAGCTCATCCAATAGAAGGTCGTGGACTTGTGCTTCATGCTTTTGGAGGGAGCGAGTATTAAGAAGTGCGGCTTTGACATGCTTTCCCTGTCTGCCTGCGCTAGTTGCCTTTTTCCTATGGACTGGTCCAAACCGCACATCCCCCCACCCCTTGACAGGAAACCAGTTACATATCAGTAGTGACAGCATGTTACTGTCGATGCAACCCACGCCCTTCTTTTCCTCCATGGCTCCAAATCATTTTCATTCCTGTGCCACCTGTAATTACCATAAAGCTGGAAAGGGGATTAATACCATCCCCACTGCGCACCATCTCCTTTAGGGCCCTTCTGTGCACCTCCTGATGGATTTTTTCCAGATGCCAAGGTGCATATCTTTTGCTTGTTTCTTGGTGATTGTATGTTTTTAGTTTGGATGGAAGCGTACACCGTTTGCCAGAGCAGATGGCATTACAGTAGTTAACAGTCTACATAGAGATTTTATTCCCCCTTTTGGGAAACCGAATTAAATTTCAAGTGATCAAAGAAAACACTTCATTTCGACAGTAGTGCGGGACGTTTGCAGGATGTCTGCAAAGCTTTAGGGATAGATCAGCACTTTCACTGTGCATACCACCCAGAATGAGCAGGGAAGGAAGAGAAACAATGGCACCCTCAAGAATAACATAGCAAAGATATGTTCGGAGAGACAACTTAAATGGCCTGATGCCTTGCCCTGAGCACAATGGTCTCTCAGAGAAGTGATGTATAAGTGTTAGGGTAACAGAGTATATGTCCCGACACCTAGTCCCCACTGGTATGTTTTCAACTAATGTACAGTAATGAGAGGTTCGTAAAAACAATCTGTTTTAATCAGTATCAAAATTCATGAAAACAAATTAGTCCATATCAACCCATAGTCCATGACTCCACCATAATCCAATTTTGTTTTCAGTATTTTTATTTATTGATAATTCTTAGAGTACACATAGTACACTTTTCTGAAATGCACCTGAGGAAGCACTCTTTATCAAGGCTTAAAGTAAGTTAAACCCCACACTTCACTCGCTCAAAATGCAATCCATTTCCTCCTTCGGAATATACCAGAGTAAGACCTTTCTAAAACCTTGCTTGAGTGGACCATAGCAATTCCTATCCATCACCAATACAGCTGTTAAATGTCGTGGTCCGGTGGTTGATCCTCCCTATGCAAGGAACCTGCTCCACCTAGAGATGATGGCACACCCTCTTCTGCCTCCGGACCTGCCTCCAACCCAACGAAGGGACCCTCCGCCGGTACTGTTTCTGTTGCTGTTCCACCTCCTGCCAGTTGGCCAAGACGCCTGTGCCCACCTTTTTTGCCCCTCTGCAGTAATGATACGCCCACCACCGCTCATCGCGACAATCTCCATCCAAGTTAAACAAGCTTCTCATGGATACTGGATCCCTTTGTCAGTCTGGCCTGCTGTATTTGCCGCTTTCCTTAGCATCTGGTTGGTGGTGGGATACCTCAAAAAACAAAAGAGCCCGTCCATGCTCTGTATGCTAACCCTCCTCAGGATAGAGAGAAAACTCTAGGTATTCTTATATAACCCTCTCCCACCAGGGTTGCCCCTTGGTGGCATGCTTCATCATAGGGTTCCTTCCATTCAGCTGCAGAAAGGGGCCTGCTGCAACCTGCAAATTACGCGGGAGCACTAAGTAGTATGCTCTAAATGATGAAAGAAATAGGAGTGGGAGGGGGTTTGCGTGGGAGGTTTAAAAATACCTGCCTGGTAGGTAAGTGATATTTTTTTCAATCCGTCCTCTAGGCGGTATGGTTAAAAAACGTGGAGATGGTAGAAAGTGTAGGTTATAATGTACCTGCCCCTTCTACTGGTCTACATGTTTCAAGATAATCCCTAGGGTTTTTCTTTATGACCAAGGATACAATTCCCTGATTCCACTCCTACAATCGTGCTGTCACAAAATGACTGCATACACTCTGCATGCTACAGATAAGAATATTTATAGCACCTATTTGGTGTCAGTGTATAGCAATCTGCAATATATAATAAGAATATTAGCCTGCCAAATATTGGCAGAACATAGAAAAACAACACGCTTATACTGATAATCTTAAATAGCGAGCTGTATATACTTGTTCTATATTCTCAAAACATTACCTCTTCTTGACTGGTCCATCTAGTAAAACAGTGATTCCTGTGACATCCAACATAAAGCAAAATACACATAAACAATGCACGTTGTACAGAACACTACATACACTAATGAGTCAAGAATTTTGCATCATGGATCCTCTGGTGGTCAAGGCGAGCCTGCAGTAATACTTTATGGGGTAAAGAACAGATCATGCCTATCATGTCATGATCATAAAATGTGGCTCAATCGGAGAAAGAAAATATGCTGCATTGGCATCTAAACTGCTATGTCGTACTTTCAAATCCAAGGCGTCCCCTCAGTCAGTCACCTAAGGACACATGCACCGTGGGCCGAATATTATCGGTCTCAATGTCGTGCGCTGGATAAATACCCTGTGCGGTGAATGTGTGGACGGCGCATCCTCTCTGCACCGCATACTGCTGACAAAAGACTGGACCGCTCACTTCCTAAGGTGGTGGCCGCGAGTGGAACTACTTTCTGGTTTCACTAGGGTAAAGAAAGGGTGAATAAATAGGTGAAAAAAATGCAGCCCGTGTAGAGAAGGTATTCTGTTAATACCTGAGGATATTCAGAATGGCTGTAGAAAGGAAAAGGGAACAGGTATATCTATACCAGTTTAAAAATGGCAATATATATACATAAATAGGGGGTATATAAAATATATTCATATCCATTTTCGTCTAGCTGATGGTCCCATTAAGAGGGATGTAGCTGAGAAAACGGCAGGCATCTTTATTAAGAAAAAAGAAAAATGTTTTAGAATGGTTGCCCAAAAAGGGGGGCATCATCAGCAAATAATGTGCTGTTCAGGGGACGCCATCTCTCCATACATGTGTTGGGTAATAAAAATCACACCTTTTAACTTCAGAGGTCAAAAAACAGAGGCAGAGGGTGTGAGAAGTTGGCCTGGCATATGCTGTCCACTAATTATAGTGGGCACCTTGCACCAGTCCAAACAACCCCTTATTGGAGATAGGTTAAAGACAACCTTATTGAAAGCTATCCTAGTGGTAGCTATGGAGAGCAGCCTTCAGGCTAAGTCTTGAAGGAATGTAAAGCAGCTTGTTTTACCAGTCTATAATCTCTTGAGTGACCAAATGAAAGAGCACCACACCAGGTATATATTCAAAATATATGTATTTATTGCTAAACACACCCCTCTAGTCTCTTTATGAGGCTAGAGTTCGAAATACATAAGTTAGAAGTTATTTAAACACAGTAATAGCACAAATACACGTTTGGGCCCTAAGGGCGTACCAAACCATATACCAATAAAGTGGTATGCGAACCACGACTGAACTAGACACTAGGCCTAGAGCCTCTAGAAGTGCTTGGACCACAAGGAACCACCCAAGGTAGTGACACAGGGGACCTACGGGAGACGCGTGCAGTGTAAATACACAACCGCGATACGCCGTTGACTTCTATGGAGAAAGTCGGGATCGGGAAATTATAGAAAAGGGACACTTAAAGAGGACTAGGACAAAACCCTTTGAGATCTAGGACTTTGAAGAGTCTCTACCCACGGGAGCACCGGAGTACTCGTGTTACCTCACCCAGGGAAGCCGGGTGCATAGGTGCCTTTCGGGGTCGGGTTTCGTCGTCGATTCGAATGGCGATCTGCTGCAAAGTGCTGCTGGCGGCCAAGAGAAAAGTGTCCGGGTGGATCCAAGAGTGGATCGGAGTTCTGAAGAACCTGAAAGCAGAGGGGACAGAGTCTGGGTCACTAGCCAGTGACCAGGAAGGCGATGGACAGATGCCCACCGATGTCGAGTGCTTCAGGTGCGTTGATGGTTGTCTTGACTCTTCAGCCACGAGGTTCAGGAGGCGTTGTCGGTGACCAGGAGCAGGATTCAGGCTGGTACACAATGTCTGTCGAGTGCTGAGGTGTCGGCGACCGGATTGGACCCAACAAGCCTTGGCAACGGCCAGTCTCGGTGAAGATGTAGATCGTCGATGGTGCAGACCAGCAAGGTCTGTGGAACTCACCCAGCGAGGGTAAGTGAGGGCAGGCCTGGAGCAACCAGGATGCCAAGTAAGAAAAGGATTGGCCTTCGTTAAGGGCTACTAGCCAACGGGCTAGCGACCGCGAAGGAGCCTCGTGACGCCGCACGTGGAGCTGGCTTACAGGACACTCGTGGAGTGGGGGCCAGTGATCTTCGGTGCAGGTGGTGCTGGAGGCTAGGGCTACTCGGAGCCCAAAGCACGACTTCTTGGGAGACCCAGAAGATGGTGCACTTGCAAATGTGCTCGGTGTCCAGGGGTCACGGTCTCAAGTCACCCACGATAGCCACGGGCCTCAGCTTTGCTGGGGACTCAGGGTAGCCTCGGGGAAGTCTGAGAATCCACCTCTGGTGATGCGATGACTTCGGCGTCCGACGGGAGCTTCAGCAATGCGAACCGGACAGATGCTTCTTTGGTGCCTGCCAAGCAGGGGAATCACTCCTTGACCCCAAGGGAGATTCTTCAGTCCTCTAATCTTGTCGTAGAGCGTCGAAGGTCCAGGATTCAGTTTCAGAGTTTCGTCCAGGTATAATCTAAAGTCCTAAGGACTGGGTTCCTACCTTTATTCTAAAAATAGGGGTTGGACTACTCTGTGGCCCCACCTATGGGTGGGTCAGGGCAGAGGGGTGGCTACACCCCTTTCCCTTTGTCCAGTTTGCGCCAAAGCAGGGGCTGGAAGCCCCTGATCCGGTTTGAACTGGGGTATGCACAGGGACACCAAATGTGCCCCCAGTGCAGGACTTCAAAGCACACAGATGGTGCTCCCGCCCAGCCCCAATACACATTATCCTGTCTGGGGAGGTGATCACACCTCCATGGGACAGGAAACCTGTTGTCCAGGCCTCCCCTGCCGGAGTTTCGTCCAGCAGCAGGAGGCCAGACTCGTGTCTGTGGCAGCAGCATCCATTTTGTGATGCCAGGGCTTTGGAGAGAAGTTACCGGGTTAGTCAGAGTTAACATGTCTTTCCCTCTAGAAGGGTGGAATGCTACCCCCGCCGCCAGAATTGGCGGGGGGTAGTATTCCAAGATGTTTGACACCAAACACGACATGTTTAGGTGCAGCCATTCCAAAGTTAGCATTTTACCGCGAGGATATAATGCGCTTAAGAGTATATGGTCAGGCTGCACTACAAACAGCATCAGAGATGGTCTCCGAACGCTGCAGAGGGCCCTGCTCATGCAGGGGCACCCTCTCACATAGGAACCACGCACTCTGCCTTTAGGATTGATAAGGCCTGCCTTAGGAGTGACTTATAGGTTTATATGTGTGTATGTATCTAGTGATATAGGTAACCTATATCACAGTAAGGGGTGCATGCACCACCTTACCCAGGCTGCAGTAGCAGACCTGTGGTGTCAGGTTGGATGGCCTTCCAGGGGTGGCATAATACATGCTGCAGCCCCTGGCAGGCCTCTGAGGTACCTATGCCCTTGGTACATAGTATACCATATACTAGGGACTTATAAGGGCACTCCAGATCCCAATCAGTGATGTGCCTAAGGCACATGGAAACCATTTTAGAGAGGAAGCAGCTAGGCTGGGGTTCTGATTAGCAGGGCCCCAGCCAGACTAATGTCGAAAAACAGTGAAGCATCAGCAAAAATTGGGGGTACCCCTGTGAAGCAGATCCTACTCTCCTACAGAGGGGTTCAGACTCTAATGGTTGGAGTTATGCTGTTAAGTGGCCCCAAGGGATATTATCATTCAGACCCTCGGCATGTGTCTTGAGCTTGAACACCCAGTGTTGTTCATTCTCAAGCAGTCTGGATTCGCAATTCACAGTGTCGTTTAGGTGTTCTAAAACCACGTGGACTATATGGACTATATGTCTTTTCTCAATGTAGTGGGTTTACATTTTAGTTGTGACTCATCCACACCTGAGGCTGCTCCTGATTTCGCTTATTCTTGTTTTCACCTTACGGGTGGCCATGCCTACATAGTGTAGCTTACAGGGTGAGGCAATTAAATATACCACTCTTTGTGTGTTGCAATTTTGAAATTTCCTAAGTTCTCACGTGATGTTATTATTAAATGATACTGATTTTGTACTTTTCTTTAGGTGACATACACTTCATCCGCCATAGGGGCAGTGACCTTGTGTGTGTCTTGTGTCTGTTGTCGATTTTCGAGGGAGTGTATATACTAGTAAGTCCTTTAGACTTTGTCCTCGTGTGAGAGAGAACGTGGATTTAGGAAAGTTAAGGCGGCCTCTGCTCAAGATCCGCCAATGCTTGTTTATGATTTTGCTCACTTTGTCTGAGGCTATGTTGAATGTTGTAATGCAGATGGGCCTTTCTTCTTTTTCCTTCAATGGGGCCTGGTCCAGTACGGCCTCCCTGTTGGTATTGCCTGCCCATTTCATTGCCTGTGCCACTATTCTCTGTTGATATATTTTAGCCCCCAGTTTGGTTGCGAAGTGGCCAGCTTGTAACTTATAATTCTTTACATTCAAACAGTTCCTCCTCAGTCTTAAAAATTGACCAAAGCGGAGATTTTCCCTCAAGTGGCGCGGATGGAAGCTGTTGTAAAGTAGTGAGCAGTTTTCGCAGTTGGTTTCTCATGTGCAGTTGTTCTGAGGGTGCACTGGTCAGTATCTTATGTATACGGGCTGTATTTTTTCACCTGTTTTCTCATCTTTTCCCTACTGCGAATGAAACCAGGAAATAGTTTCACTCGCGGTCGCCATCTTGGGAAGTGAGTGGTCCAGTCTTTTGTCAGCAGTACGCGGTGCAGCGAGGACACACCTTCCGCGCATTCACCGGCACAGGGTACTCATCTAGCGCACGACGATTAGACCAGTAATATTCAGGCCCCAGTGCGTGTGTCCTTAGGTGATTGACCAAGGGGACACCTTGGAGTTGTGAGTGCAGTATAGCCGTTTGGATGCCAATGCAGCATATTTTCTTTCTCCGATTGAGCCACATTTTATGATCACAACATGATGGGCATGTTCTTTATCCCACAGAGTGTGACTACTGGCTCGCCTTCAAAACCAGAGGATCCATGATGCAAAATTCTTGCCTCATTAGTGTATGTAGTGTTCTGTGCAATGTGCATTTTTATGTGTATTGTGCTTTATGTTGTATGTCACAGGGATCCCTGTTTTACTAGGCATGCTCACCTCAACCTGTGTTATATTCTAGCTCACAGGACCAGTTACAAAGAGGTGATGTTTTGAGAATATAGAACAAGTATATACAGCACACGTTTTAAGATTATCAGTATAAGCGTATTGTCTCTCTGTGCTCTGCCAATATTTGTCAGGCTAACCTTCTTAGTATATATTGCAGATTACCAAGCAGTGACACCAAGTAGGTGCCATAAACCTTCTTTTCTGTAGCATGCAAAGTGTATGCAGTCATTTTGCGACAGCACGATTGTAGGAGTGGAATCAGGGAGTTAGATCCTTGGTCCTGAATAAAAGCCAGTGGTATTGGCTTAAAACATATAGACTCCCACAAGGGCAGGTACATTATTACCTACACTTTCTGCTCTCTCCCCATTTTTTAACTATACCACATGTAGGACGGATTAAAAAGTATCACTTACCTACCAGGCAGGTATTTTTAAACCTCTATCTGTTCTACTATGGGCATGAACTGCAAAAATGTGCCAGCATTTTTCCCCAGTCTCATCAATCATTTGAAAAGTACAATGACGTCCACAGTAGTTTCTGACCTGATGTCACCCACCTCGCTATATCTGAGCAAGGAATGATCCGTGAGCATTGCAAACTAAGTAGCCAAACTGTGTTTGAGGGTGGAAGTGAATGTGATGTTGTTGCAGTTATAGACTTTGAATCTCACTGGTATGGTGCTCCATAAACATCGTCATCAAAAAGAAAATGCTCATTTGATCTTTGGGACTAGTGCTTACCCCTGACTACCACAAGAGTGGACCGCGGTCTCTTACTTTGATTATGCTGAACCTGCCATCAGACATTCAGTGGTTTGTCCCCTTCAGAGATGGCAGGGCAGCAATTAAACTTGTGAAACAAACAGATTCTTTTCAATCCTCTTCCCCAAGTATGGAGTAGGGCAGGGTATTTGACAGACTAGACGCAATGCTGTGATATTGGAAGTAGTGGATGCCACCTCTATTCCACTCGGACTGAATACTGATTAGTTATATGCCCATAAAGCCATATTCCTACATACCATAATTGCCTTAGTTTATCTCCTGGTTTCAAAGGGAGGTGTTTTTGTGATAGTAGGGACCGAGTGGTTCACATATCTCCCTACAACTTCATTCAGCATACAACCAAATAGATCACATTAAAGATAGTGTTAGAAAATTGCATGATTTTCAGAGGTGATTAGAATTTAACCTAAGCGGCATCTGTTCTTGACTGTTTAAGATCTTTGGAAATTGGGGAATGAAAATATGTGAAATAAGTATTGCTGTCATTTTAATTGTGGTTACACTGTGTGTCTTAATAAAGCTAATAATATGCATCATCCTACACTTGCGCAAATAAAGGCTCTGTCCACAATTAGCCACCTTCTACTCTTGAAGATGATGAAGCTATTGATAATGAGGATGTAAAGGCCATAATTATCAGATTGCATGCAATTCAATTATTGTGAAGGGTTTTGCCACCCAGTAAGAAATGGGAATGGAGAAAGCTGTATCATTAACCCCTTACCTTAATACTGCGACTTTATTATGGACACACTATGCAGCTGTGCACATTAAAATGCACTGATATGTTATATGACCTAATTTCAATGTTGTTTTTATATTAACTTCAACTGGATAATAACTTTAGTATGTCAGCAAATTTTCATGTACTTCTGATGCCTAGAAGCCAGTTTACCCAATCCGGTACATTTGCACATTTCTTGCCCTGTGTAGTAAACATAGCTTCTTTATGAAGTTTAGCAGCAAGACGTGTGAACTGCAGAACGTAGTAAACTCAGTAACTGATATGGCCCAGTTATAATTTAAATAGTTAACTGATTAGTGCAGCTATGCAAATGGGACAAGATTAGCTAACTTTCAGTATAAGTGTGATTGTTTCAACCATGCACCTATCTATAGGGGACAGGAGTTGGCCTAACGGCTAGGGCGGTCGACCTCGAATCTGGGGAAATGGGTTCGAGTCTCGGCAATGATACTGAACATCAAAAATGAATGTGTCCTCATGTAATGCAACTGGTGCTATGTAAAGCGCTCTGATACCCGATTCGGGTCAAGTTCGCGCTATATAAAACTCTGTAAAAAAATAAAATATCTAATCAGTACATCAGAGGATATGATATTTCAACAGCAGTGCTGACATGTGCCAGCAGATGGCATTGTGCTGCTCCACAAAGGCTTCACAAGTGGCATTGTGTGGCTCTGCGCAGGCTTCACGTAACGAAATGCAACCGCATATGTGTCACTTTTGACTGCTGATGTCAGATTCTGGACTCTTTCTGCACCCTTGGACAAGGAGCTTAGAACAATTATTGGCGATAGTGTGCTGACCTATAACTTGGGACCTTTTTAGATGTTAAAGGGGCCACACTATAGGATGGGGAGGTGGGAGGGCGTTGAGGAATCTGTGGTTAGATAGAGGATCCATTAAAAAGAGCATTACCGAAAGTAAGTAACTTGTTCTTCTGATGGATACTTCTAACCGCAGATTCCTCATCTTCAGATTAGATACCAAAGCCATACCTTTCAAAGGATGGGGCCTGGACAGTGGACTCAGACTAAAAAGTATTGCAGGACCGAGCAAGAGAAGTAACCCTCTTGTCGGCATTGGCTGTCATGGCATAAGTCCGTCAAGAATGTATGCACAGATGCCCATGTTGCAGTCTAGCAGATGTCGAGGACAGGCACCCCTCGAGCCAACACCGTTGCAGTGGTATGGGTCCTCAGGCCCTCGGAGGGTGCCATCTGGCAAGTGCATAACAGAACATAATGCAGAGGACTATTCCCCTTGGCAGGTTCCTTTTTTCCACCATCCAGCCTTTCCTTTCACCTGAGAAGCCAACAAAGAGATGATCATTTCACCAATGATCTTATGTCCGGTTGATGTAAAAGCTCCATGCTTTTTTGGGAGATTAAGGCAATGGAGCCTCCCCTCCTCTTTCAAGGGATGAGACAGAGCTAAGAATGCAGGCAAGGTTATTGATTGGCTTACATGAAAGGGCATCACAACCTTAAAGAGGAAATCCACCTGGGTCTGGGTAGACAATATTGTGGGGTGTGTCATAAGCCAACTTCCTGAATATGAGACGATTCCAATGGGGCGGCGACGCTAGTTCCTGAATCCTCCCGAGACTTGCCCTCGGTTTACAGGTGCAGACACTGCTCCGGTGGCAAATCCCAGGGGGACGAGGGTAGGGATGGAGAGAGCATGTAGAGTCAAAGATGATGTGGCTCGACACTGCAGCAGGCATTCACACCAGTCTGATAAATGGTACCGGCACATATTGTACCTATAAACAAACAAATAATAAGGCTTTAGTCTAGTATTAAGTCTATCTCTTAAGGTATCACCTCACGAAAGCTTTTCAAATCTCAACCAACCTTTAGTTTTGTTATTGTTTTGTTTTCATTTAGATTGTCCGTAGAGGCTCCTTTATCAAACTTTTCGAAACTGTAGTGAGTATGATTTCAGCATCAAACCCACAAGCAAAATTGGACATGGTTAGCTTCACCCAAGTCCTCTTTGGCAGAGTCTTGCTAACAGTATGTACAAGTTGAACAAAAACACTGGTTACCTTTGATTGCAGCACAATGTTGTGACTGAGCTCAGCACGTAGTAAAATCAAGTCTGTTAATGCGTCACACCTTTTCTTCTTGTTCTTTTTTTCCATCCAGGTGCGAGACTAATGCGGGACGTTCTTTGCGGTGAGGTCAAAGTGGGAGGATCAAGGGAGCTGCAAGACAGAGTCCTGGAAGCCGGGAAACAGGTAAGTGGCTGGCGAAGAGGCTAAGCGAAGGGGAAGAGTGTGGACGGTCTTTAAATAAGACTGCTTTAGAACGTTCATAAAGGTCACATTCTAATTGTTTATAGCAAGGAACAGGTGCAGAGGATTAATTTGACGAGGGCTGTCATCCGGAAGGTTCACGTTGAGGTCATTTATGCCGGTTGCTTAATGCTTATTCTGGTGGATTTTCTGGATGTTTCTGTGTCGCCTGAAACCTGACCTTGCATATGCATGGTAAAACATTTGTAAAAGCTATTAAACCTTTTCAAACAAACCGGGGAACACCAGCTGCAGCTAGTTATTACCAACAGCATGTAATATGGTCAAATGTCAGGGTATAAGACCTTTGTTCATTCATAAGTAGTGGGAGGAATGATATGAGTCATCCCAGTTGTTGGTTGACTGGGGGTGAGCCCTGGTCAAGCAGTAACCAGGGTCCCGTGCTCGCTGCACCCCTGGGATCAAGCTAGTCTGGCTGATGAGGGGTAATACCCCGAAACTGGTCCCAGGATGCTTTTTTCCGGTCCAGTGCGGACCTGGCTTGTCAATTTCAGCTGGACTGTTCCCATGAGGAGCAGGGTCAAGACTGATTTGCATATGGCTGGGTCCAAACTGGGGTGGCGTGGTGGGCAAAAAAACAATGGATTTAACCCACATCTGTAGATTGGGGGGTGAATAATTGCATTGTTCAGCATTCCGACCATCATCTGTTCTTTTACCTTTCTTAAAGTGGCATTTTCAGACCTGCAATTTAACAACCAACTTCACTATTAGATGTATTTTTAAATTGTGAGACCAGAGACACCTCTCTTACTTTTCCTATCCTTTGCCAATTGGAAGTTACACTTGTAAAATGTTACAAAGCAGCTCCAATGCTAACCTCTGTGAGAGATATGCCGATTAAAAAACAAATGTAATAGTTTTTCACTACCAGGACATGTAAAACTTAAAAGTACATGTCCTACCTTTTAAATACACTGTACCCTACCCTTGGGGCTGCCTAGGGCCTACCTTAGGGGTGACTTATATGTAATAAAAAGGAAGTTTTGGGCCTGGCAAGTAGGTTATCTTGTGAGGTCGAAATGGATGTTTAAAAACTGCACACACAGGCTCTGTAGTGGCAGGCCTGAGACATGATTGAGGGGCTAACCATGTGGGTGGCACAATCAGTGCTGCAGGCCCAGTAGTAGCATTTGACGTACAGGCCCTGGGCACACGTTGTTGACTCTACTAGGGACCTATCACTAATTCAAATATACCAATTATGGAGAAACCAAATGCATTACATTTTAGACACAGAGCGCATGCACTTTAGCACTGGTCAGCAGTGAAAAAGTGCACAGAGTCCTAAAGGAAGCAAAAATGAAGTTCAGCACACAGTCAAAACAGGAGGTCAGAAAGCAAAAAGTAAGGGGAAACCATGCCAAAAGATGCCAGGTCTAACACTGCCCAGCCCCCCCCCCCCAGTGGAAAGTGGGGAGAACTACCCAACTCCTTGGGAGTTCTCTTCACTAAGGCAGAAGAACCTGGAAAGACCATCAGTGTTGGCGTGTTCTATTCCAGGACGGTGTTCCACTGTAAAGTTCATTCGCTGTAGGGAGATGGACCAGCTGAACAGTTTAGATGCATCAACCCTCTGAGGAGCCTGTGGCTGGTCTGAGCCCGGAAGTGACACCCAAACAAGTAAGGTCTTAGCTTCTTCAGCGCCCAGACCACAGAAAAAGCTTCCCTTTCTATTGCGCTCCACCTCTGTTCCCTGGGAAGTAACCTTCTAGTAATGAAGGCTACTGTGAAAGCACGGCCCCAACACCATGCTCTGAGGCATCAGTCTGCACCACAAATTCTTGGTAGAAGTCAGGGACCTTCAGCACAGGCACCGTGCACATGGCCTCCTTTAGGGTGTCAAAAGCAGCCTGGCATGCCTCTGTACAGATCACCTGACGTGGCTGCTTCTTAAAAGTCAGCTCTGTCAAGGGGGCAACAATGGTGCCATATCCCTTGACGAATCTCCTGTAAGAACCAGTGAGGCTTAAGAAGGCTCTCACTTCTGTCTGATCTTGCGGGGTGTCCAAGCCAGAATGGTGTCAATTTTTGGTTGTAGGGGCTGCACCTTGCCGCCCCCCTACTTAGTATCCCAAGTAAGCCACAGAACCCTGCCTTGTCTGGCACTTACTGGCCTTGATAGTTAGGCCTTCACTCTGCAGGGCTCGCACCACTTCTTCGAGGTGGTGCAAATGGTCCTCCCAACTGGAGCTGAAGATTTCAAAGTTGTCAAGGTATGCAGCACTGAAGTTCTCCAACACAGCCAGGACCTGGTTGACCAACCTTTGAAAGGTGGCAGGGGCATTCTTCAACCCAAAAGGCATGACACGGAACTGGTAGTGCTCTTCTGGCATTGAGAACACTTACCTCTCTTGTGCCCCCCTCGGTTAAGGCAATATGCCAGTACCAAAACATTAAATCAAATGTGCTGAGGAACTTGGCAGCTCCAAGAAGATCAATGAGCTCATCAGATCTGGGGATGGGGTGTGCTTCAGTCTTGGTGACTGCATTGAGCCCACAGAAGTCCACACAGAACCGCAGTTCGGTGTGACACCGGGCCGAGCAGGCGTGGGGACCAAAACCACTGGGCTGGACCAAGGACTGTTGGAGTGCTCAATAACCCCAAGGGCTGGCATCTTGGACACCTCATTCTTTTTTTTTTTTAACTCTTTTTATTAACAAAGCTTGAGAAACCATGCCATACATTTGCAATTGCCACAAGTACATCAGGTATCAAATACAGAGAATCGGAGACGACCCAATCGAAGATAGGGCTATCGGTGTTGTTATATGTGTTGGCCCTCATCACAGCGCTAATCCCCCACTCCCAGCCCTCTGTACCTCAACCACGGCAACCACACTTTATTCCATTTTTTGGCACAACCCCTGCTTTTATACACTGTTTCCTCAACTCTCTGGCACCAATCGGGATCCCGTTTCCATTTCTCCACCTGCGGGGTGAGGGCGCTCCCCAATTCCTTGCTATATTGCGCTTCGCCACGCCCGCCGATAGAGCCAACCATAAACCTACATATCTGGGCCAGTCTGCCTCACCTCTGATCATTAGTAGAAGCCATTTCGGGTCTAGTGGCACAGGCTTCCCCACCACCTCCGACATAATTTCCGTGACTCCCCTCCAAAACCGGGAGACCTCGGGGCAGCTCCATAATATGTGTATAAAGGTCCCTTCCTCCCCGCATCCCCTTGCGCACAGCGCCGTGAGAGCCCTGCCCCATGAGAACAGGTGAGTGCGTGGGTAGTATGTGCGATGGAGTATCTTAAGCTGCACAAGACGGAATCTAGCGCGCATGGCGACCTCTCTAGGGCTCTGGACCGCCTCCTGCCAGTCCTCTTCATCTATGTCCCCCAGGTCATAAACCCATGCTTCCCTGAGGGCAGTCAGTGGATCAGGTACATTGTTGATCAATTTGCGATAAATCGTGGATGTTTGCTTGCCCGGAATAGGATCCAACAGCACCCTGTCTTCTAACGGGGAGTAGTCTGGTATGGAAGCCCCACTATGGACATGTGCGCGCAAAGCATGCAGGAGTCGCAGATACTGGAATCGCTGTGAGTCGTGTAAGTTGTATTCTTTTTGGAGATATTCATGTGTGCGAGGAGAGTCCCCCTTCCACACATCCCCCAGGTATTCTATCCCTATCAACTTCCATCCCTTAAAACCCGACAGCTCGGCTACTTCCCTCAAAGGATCACCCACCCACAGCGGGGTCTTCCCTGTCAGTTCCCCTGCCCATCCCAGCAGTTTGTTGGCTTCCCTCCAGCACTGGATCACCACTTTAGTGTGCTCCGGCCACTCCGGTCGCGATCGACGGGAGTACAAGAGGGTTTCACAATTTCCCTTGGGCATGACTGCTCTATCCACACTATAGGCCGGCTCCTCCCTCCCCCCATACACCTAGTCGTTAATGACTTGCAGCTGAGAGGCCCAATAGTATAGCCTAACGTTCGGCACCACTATACCTCCATCATATACGCCCCTGTGCAGCTTATGCAGCGCAATTCTCGGCGTCCCTCCCTCTCATAGCAGTGTCCGCACTTCCTGTGATATGCGCTTGAAGATAGTCGGCGGGACCGGAAACGGGGTGTTCTGTAAAATATAAAGGAGCTGTGGTAGCGTCATCATTTTAAAAAGGGCAGCCCTACCCATAAGAGAGAGCGGGAGCGTGCACCAGTGACTGACATCTGCGGTCAGGCGAGTCATCTGAGGGCCCAGATTTCTGTCCAGGAAGTCCTTCTGGTTCCTTGTGATATGTATCCCCAAGTATTTAAAGCCCTCAAGCACTACTGGCGCCGAGCACCCCAGAGGTGCCCTGGGAGGTGAGCCAGACAATGGAAAGATCACCGATTTTGCCCAATTTATATTATAACCGGCATAACTACCAAAGAGCTCGAAAATATGGAGCACTCGCCCCATGGAGTAGTAGGGTCGTGATAGATACAGGGCAATATCATCGGCGTAGAGGGAGATACGCTCTTCCCATCCCTCCGGCGCCCGTATTCCCCCAATCATAGGGTCCCTCCTGACCCAGTGGGCCAATGGTTCCAGCGCGAGAGCAAACAGAAGCGGGGATAGTGGGCATCCCTGCCGAGTACCTCTCCGCAGCTGAATGGACCTAGATATAGCTCCGTTTACTCGCACCCTCGCCGTAGGCTTCTTATACAAAAGTCTGACTTAGCCACAGAAGGTGGGGCCAAAACCCAGCCTCTGGAGGACCATAAAGAGGTAAGGCCACTCGATACTGTCGAAAGCCATTGAGGCGTCCAGCGCCATCAAGGCTGTCTGTTGTGGCACCGCGTCACTAGTCATATGCAGCACTCCATACAACCTCCGTAGATTGTGCTGGGTACTTCTACCAGGCATAAACCCAGATTGATCTACATGCACCAGGTCTGTAATCACAGCCAGCAACCGGTCCGCTAACACCTTTGCTAGGATCTTAGCCTCCGCGTTTAGGAGAGAAATGGGATGATAGGAGCTACACTGATTGGCTGGCTTCCCTTCCTTATAGATCACCACTTTCGTTGCTGCCTGCTGGTCTGCCGGCAAGTACCCCAAGTCCCGCACCTCTAGCAACATTTCTCTGAGCGGAGGGAGTATGATCGTGGCCTGTTTCTTATATATCTCGACTGGGAGCCCATTGGGACCCGATGCCTTTCCCGAATTAAGAGCGCCCAGCGCTTTACCCAACTCCTCAACTGTGATGTCTGCCTCTAATCAGTCACGGGCCTCCAGGGGCACCGTAGGTAGATCAAAGTCCCTGAGGAACTCCGCACAGTCCGATTCCGACCTTGTACACACCGGCTCATAGACTCACTCGAAATGAGCCGCAAAGGCTTCTGCGATGTCGTTACTGGTGGTTCTAAGCACACCTGCCCCATCACGAACCCCCACCACCCAGGACCTATCCCTATCGTGCCTATCTAGCCACGCCAGGAGTTTAAGGGCCTTATCCCCGACATCGTACAGACGATGCTGCGTGGCCAGCGCATAGGCCCTCGCCTCAATTTCCGCCAACGCCCGTAGGTCACGTTGTTTCAAGGCTAGCCTGTGGCGTGATTCCACACACGAGGCGGTCCCCGCTGCTCCCTCCATTTGGCTTATTTCCTGTTCAATTTGGCGGATCTGCAGAGCGTCCTCTTTTTTCTGCGCCCCAATCAGTGCCTGCGTCTGACCCCTCAGGACTGCCTTGTATGCTTCCCAGAGCATGACCTGGGATTCCACTGTCCCCGTGTTTTCTCGGAAGTATGCCTTAGAGCCCTCCCTAAGCTTGTCACACAACGCCTGGTCCCGCAACCGCCATGGATCTATCCTTGGGAATGTGGCTCTATCAATTGTCGGTCCATTTAGAGTAACGCACACAGGGGCATGGTCGGAGATGCCCCTCGCCATGTGCTTGGCATCCGAAAAGTCTCCCACCCTGTCCGTGTGGGTGAAGAGATGGTCCAATCTGGAAAAGGACCCATGCCTGGCCGAATAGAAAGTGTATTGCCGCAGTACTGGATTGTGAGCCCGCCAAAGATCCGTCATACCCATTGTGAGCCCGCCAAAGATCCGTCATACCCATTGCCCTCACAAAGTCTGCCAGACCCCGTTCCCCACGCATTTCGGGCCGGGAGCTCGACCTGTCCTCCCCTGGGTCCATGACTGCATTTATGTCCCCACCGAGGAGTAGTGTGCCCAGGGGAAGATCAGAGAGGAGTGAACCATTTCGTGGAAGAGTCACCGAATGAAGACCAGGCGGTATATAGCAAGAGCCAAGAATCAGCAGTCGCCCCTCCCATTTCCCCGCGGCTGCCACAAAGCACCCCGCTGTATCTGACTATGTGTCTATGATTACTAGGGGCAGCGTGTTGCGCACCAGGATTCCCACCCCCCTTGCCCCAGACGTAAACCCTGAGTGTGCAACCAGTTTATAGCCAAATCGTTCCAGGGCCTTACATTTAACACCCCTCAAGTGCGATTCCTGAATGAGTACCACGTCTGGGGAGTGTCTCTTAAGGTGTTGCAACACCAGTGTGCGCTTGATCTTGTGTCCAAGACGTTTTACGTTCCAGGACCAAATCCTCACCTTTGCGCAATCCCCCATGAGTGCTGGTCTGGTCTAACACGAACGGGGCGTACCCTCTCCATCACCCAATGCTCTGCATCGACCCTCAGTAAGTGATGAATCTCCATGGCTCGAGCAACTCCCCCCCCTACAAACATAACAACCAACAATACCCACACCCCCCTCCCTGCATCCCTGCTTGGTGAGTCCCCAACCTCCCACCACCCAAACGTGCAGAGTGCCTGTCGCCCATAAGAAACCAAAAAGCCGTTGTGGAGGGGTCGCAGTCCAGCCTCCAGCGTGAAGAGAAATCTGCCTGCTGTCTGGGATTCTCAGCCCCACTATTACGCCCCACCAGGCCCACGCATACTAGTATCTCCCCGCGGCGCCGCTATCTCGCTAAACAGGGCAAACAACCAAATTGTGCAGTGCATATATCCCACCAACATGAGCCAAAGGCCCAGGCCCCAATGTCCGGGGAGCATCACGACTTCCTTCCACCCTCCGCAGGCAACCCCCCCTACACAGAGCTGCGTCCCAGTCTCAGCACACGGAAGGGTGTCTCAGTAATTACTCATCTGTCCCTTGTCGGTGCTTCTGGCCGCTGGGCGAGCCCCCAGCCTCCTGGCCCGACTCCTCACCACCCCGGTCCGTCACCGATCGTCTTTGCCCTCCTTTGCGGGCCACGGTTCGCCAGCCCTCCAGCCAGTCACTCGCCTCTTCCGGCTTTTCGAAGAAGTATGCCTTTCCATTGTCAAGGATTTTGAGTCGGGCCGGAAAGAGCATCATGTACTTCACGTTCTGCTCCCTAAGGGCTCATTTCACCCCATCAAAGGAGCGTCGCTGGCGTTGGACATGCAACGTAAAGTCTGGAAAAAACCGGATTGTCGCATTTTCGTGTCTGAGGTCACCCTGCATCCGCGCCGCCTGCAGAATGGCATCTCTATCCCTGAAATTCAGGATACGGGCAATAATGGTGCGGGGGGGGCCCCGGTCGAGGCTTACCCCCCAGCGCTCTGTGGGCCCGCTCTATCGAGAAAAACTGCAACAGTCTTTTCGGCTTTAGGTGGTTCAAAATTAAGTCCTCCAGGAATAGGTCCACGGCTGGACCCTCCATTCCTTCCGGCACCCCCACCCCACAGATATTGTTGCGCCGGGCCCTCCCTTCCTGGTCTTCGAGCCTGGCGTAGATGTCCGCTTGGTTCTTCGTGAGGGTCTTCACCTGCTCGTCAAGGCGTTTCGTTTAGGATTGAATGCCCCCAATGTCCGCCTCCGCTGTGGCCACTTTGTCGGACATTTTGCGGAAATCGGCCCGCAGGAGATTCACCTCCTCGGTGACTGAGTCTAGTTTTGGCTCCAGGGTGCCCTTCAGTTCGCAAATAGCCCTCATAATGTCTTTCAGGGTCGGGTCTTGGCCTTGATCACCTACTTCCTCGTGTGAGTCTCCTCCAACCGCCCCATCGTCGCGCCCCATGGCCAACGTGTATTTGTCAATGTGGTTGGCCTGTCTGGGCCCCGTCCCCTTGGTGCGGCCCATGATGCTGTCCGTGGATGTAAAAGGCCGCTTCCCAAAGGCTCTGGCCAGCTCCGCTGTAACTAACACCGACTAGGGGGATCCCGCCCGTGCTTCTCCGTGGGTGCGGGCACTACTGAGTCTGTTCGCAGCCCGGCCTCCTGAGGGACCTCTCTCGCTTGAGTGCGCTAGGCTTGGGCCCACCACGGCCAATGTGCGGCTGTTTTCCACGCTCCCCACCAGCCTCTCGACTGGGCCGAGCCACTCCCGGCCACCACGCACCCCCGGGGGCCACAGTCTCGCACCACAGGAGGCCACGCCCAAGTATCTGTCCACTGGAGGGGAGGGGGGGAATACGGTCCGCGCCCCCGTTCTGCCTCAGGGTCTTCCCAAAATAGCTGCGTGTGGCCCCACACCGGTGCGCGGGTGCCCTTCTTCTTCGTGGCCCGCTACCAAGGGCCCAATCGCTGCTGGACGTCACGGCCGCCCCCACACTAACCTGGGGCGGCCGCCTGGATGCACCGCCGCCTGCCTCCCTCACTCCGTCCGGGCCGAGCGTCTTCACCACACGGCGCCTCGGTCCCGCTGCAGTCAAGGCACGGGCAGCTGACCCTCTTTACGCCCGCAATTGGACACACGGCAGCGTCTCCACCTAGGGCTCCCGGGGGGTCGCCATCTTGCCGACACTCACTCCCGGCCTCCGATCGCCGCTCCGCTCGACCACAGCCATTTGCCTCCGGATTTTCGGTGCCACTTAAGCGCCGCCGCCGCTCTGACAGTTCACCACTGTGAATCGGCCCTCCTGGCCAGGATTATGTGGATGTTCGGGGCAATTCCGCTGATTGCTAACGCAGCACACTCAGCCTGCGGCCATCTTCCGCAGCTGCTAGCCACGCCCCGGACACCTCATTCTTGATGCTAGCCCTTACTCTTTCAGACAGCTAGTAAGTTGTGTGCTTAACAGGCAAGCTATCCCCAGTATCCATATCATGAGTGCACCACTGGATGACTCCTGGGGTGAGTGAGAACAGAGATGCAAACTGTCCAAACTGGCGACAGTCTCTCTGTTGATCTAGGGTCAAAGTAAGGGAGATACTCACACTCTCTACTGACCCAGCCTGCTCTTTGAAAGAAAGGAGGTTGAGGAGAGGTTTACTCTCCTCTTCCACCCCATTATCTGTGACCAAGAGCATGGTCAACTCAGACCTCTCAAAGTGTGGCTTAAGGTGATTAAAATGCAGAACCCTCAAAGTGTTCCAAGTAGTCTGCAAGTCCTCCAGGTAGGTGACGTCACTCTTGTGCTCCTTTACTTCAAATGGCCAAGACCAGCGGTCTTGCAGAGCATGGGGCTCCACAGGGGCCATCACCCACACCTTTTGACCAAGATGAAACTCAACCAGAGTGGTATTTTGGTCATACCAGCATTTCATATCCTCCTGGCTAGCTTCCAAATTCTCCTGGGTGAGTTTACGGAAGCGGGCTGTCTGGTTGCGGAAGGCCAGCATGTAGCTAAATACATCTTGGGGTGGCTTCCTGGGAGATTGCTACCAGCCCTCCTTCACCAAATGGAGAGGTCCTCTCACAGGGTGCCTGTACAGAAGTTCAAAAGGGCTAAAGTCAACCCCCTTCTGTGGTACCTCCCAGTAGTCAAATAAAAGACATAGGAGGAGGACGTTCCACTTACACCTCAGACCTTTGAGGGCAGGTTGAATCTCTCAACCAACCCATTGGTTTGGGGGTGATAAGGAGTGGAGAACTTGTAGGTTACCCCACACTCCTTCCAAATGGACTTCATGTACAGGGACATGAAGTTGGTACCACAGTCAGAAACCACCTCCTTGGGGAAACCCACTCCGGTAAAGATTCCCATCAGTGCCCTGGCCACGGCTGGCGCAGTCACTGCCTTCATAGGGATAGGTTCTGTGTACCAGGTGACATGGTCCAACAAGACCAGGATGAACCTGTCTTGGGTGCCAGAGGCTCCACCTTTTACAATCCCCACCCACTCGAAAGGGGTGCTCATAACAGGGAAAGTTTGCAAGGAGGCTTTGCATTCCCCCCTGCACTCGCCTGGCAGGTAGGACTGGACCTGCAGAACGCATCTGAAGCCAATAAAAGTGGGTGATAAGCCTGTCAAAGGTCTTGTTTTGCCTCAAATTACCTGCCAGTTTCACATCATGTGCCAGACCCAGTAGGAAGGTTCTGAAGCACTGGGGTACCACCAGTACACAGGCTGCACCAGGCTCAGGAACCTTAGGCTCACTATACAGAAGACCATTCTCACAGTAGAACAGGTCCCGGGCACATGTAGTGTACTGTACTAGGGACGTATCAGTAAATCAAACATGCCAATCGTGGAGAAAACAAATGCCATTCGATTTTAGACACAGAGCACATGCACTTTAGCACTGGTCAGCAGTGAAAAGGTAAAGGTGCACAGAGTCCTAAAGCCAGCAAAAACAAAGTTCGGCACATAGTCAAAACAGAAGGTTAGAAAGGAAAACATTAAGGGAAACCACACCAAAAGATGTAAGGTCTAACAGTTACCTTTTCCCATTTGCAAATTACAGCTTTTTGAATGTATAGGATAACTCCAATGCTATCCTCCCAGGACATATAAAACTTAAAGGTACATCTCCTACTTTTTAACTACATTGCACCCTGCCCTCAGTGTTGCAGGCCCACTAGTAGCATTTAAGTTACAGGCCCTGGGTACAGGCAGTGCTACTTACAAGTAAATTAACTATACCAATTGGATATAAGCAAATTCTACCATATTTTAAGGAGCGCGCACAAGCACTTTGGCACTGGTTAGCAGTGGTAACCATCCATGGCCCATCCTAATGGGGTGAGGGCCCATGACCCCTCCCCTTTTGGCCACCATAAAGAGTGTCTGTTTTAGGTCAGGCCGCCAGGAGCTAGACATGCGCTAAATGTGCAGGCTCCTGGCAGCCTAAACTGAACTTTGCCGGGCTGAAGAAGTCACAGCTCCTGTGGGTGTGACCTCTTCTGCCTGGCAAAGCACCCCAAAGCCCTCCCCCTCATGATGAGGGGGTGCATCACCAGTGGCGGTGCGTCCATTAGGGCGCTGGAGCGTTGCCCCACTACACACGGAATCGCATCATCGGGGCGCTGTCAGTGTCTGAAAACTTTTACTTACTCAAATAATTTATCCGGGCCGGCCGGTCACTGGGCCACGCCCGAGGCAGTCAGGCATGCAATGGGGGGGTGGGTGGGGCACGCACTGGCAGCAGGTTTGACTGACAGTGAACAACATGCAGCAAGGGTCAGTCAGTGCGCATGTTCGGTTTTGGGCTGATCATTTTTCCGACCAGCCCAAACATGCGCACTAGGCTGCACATTAGGAGACCGAGGGTTGTTTCATGCCGCAGCCCCCGGTCTCCTAATGAGCGGGGAGTATCCCTGCTCAAGTCAATCCTGGCACTGCAGGAGCAGCATCTGATTGGCTGAGAGGCACGCGTTTGCCAATGCCAGGCCTCTCCGGCGTGCAGTCCTGGGCATTGGGCGCCGCGCGTGGATGGCACTTGTAACAAGCATGACCAATCACTGTCATGGCTTATGAAGCCATGCAGACAGTGATTGGCCATTTCTACGTTCATTGGTTGCTGAAGCAAGCGTGACTGACGAATGACGACCGTGACGTCGGCCGCGCCACAGTCTCAGACACCTCGTGTTCAGTCAGTGGCACAGTGCTGTATTGCTCGCTCGTGCTTGGGTCACCTCACCTCAGGCTCAGCCTTGATTTATTTCATTCATCCGGTACTGCATTCATCAATCGCTAGTAAGTAGAGGGAGTAAACATTTTTTATTTCAACATTACATTGGGAAATGGCGGGTAGAAAGGTTCCCGGGCCAGCGTCATCAGTATGTGAGTGAGACACCTCGTGAGCTGGGTGCACAGGGAGGCCAGTACTCCGTAAAGCCCAGCCGGTCTGCTACACCTGTCACGCGACACTGAAACGGCATAGTCGTATAGACCAGTCTATAGACTCACTCTTCTCTCTGCACGTTACCGCACCCGGCCTGTACCAACCTCTACCGGGGCAACTTCTTCCCAGGAGGAGCGGAGGGGGGGGGGGTCGAGAGAGGCTTACTAGCGCGTGCAGGCGGTAGGCAGTATGTGGATAGGCACGCTCATAGGAGGGATCGAGGGGTATGTTTCAACCCATGTGAGCTCTCTCTGGCATCGATGCCACTAGCCACTACCACCTGCCACTACCCCATGTGGATGTGCGCAGGAGGTCTTGGCAAACATCTCGGCAAACAACAGAATCGGATTAGGGACAGTGTGTGTCACTGGCCACGAAGGACAATGGTGGTCTCTGGATGTGGTCATCAGTGTGTGAGCTCGACGGACTGGGTGCACAGGGACAGTGTGTGTCATGTTTTCCTTTGTTTGCCTGGCACCCTCGCTGTGTGCTGTCTGTCCTTGTGTGTTTGTGTGCCGCTTTTTCTTTGCCTTCATGTGACAACTGTGTGTGTGTGTGTGTGTGCGTGCGCGACTGCGTGTGTGTGTGCGTGTGTGTGTGCATGTGCGCGCGTACGCAGTTCTAAGGGCCTTGTTTAGAGTTTGGGTTTGACATTGGCACTGCTTTTGTCTTGTCCGTATTCCTCTGCGGACTGCGCGTCTCTGTATTTTACGCTGCTGTGTTTATCGTCATGTTTGTGGGCTTATGCCCGTCTTGCGTTTGTGGGTGTTTACGCTACTCTGTCGTCGTCTGTCTGTGTCCACGTGATAGTGTGTGTTTATACTGCCCGGCCTGTCCCTGTCTGTTGGTCATGCCCGCTTCGCTGATGAGGGGGGGGCGGGCAGATGAGGGAGGGGCAGGGCCATAAATTGGGCGGAGGGTGCGGACAAGAGTCCCTGCCCAGGCCAGCTCACGAGTGAGAGAAGCCAGACACAGATCCTGTCAGCCTACAGCCGAGGCCTCAGTGTGATCGGGGGGAGCCCAGTCACCCCTGCAGCGGAGCGGGCTGTGTCCGCCGAGCAGAGCCCTGGGGACTATGTCCGGACTCGGTCATGAGCCAGCAGAGATGACCAAGGTATCGGAAACCCAAAACCCCGAGCTCTGCATCCCAAGGGCAGTGATTTGGGAGTGTTGTCAGATGCTGTATGTTTGGGAGTATGTAGGTGCAGTACTCTCTTGTGTGATGTACGTTGTCTTGGATGGCTACTATCTGCGTTAAGTTTGGCGAGCCCACGTTTTCATGTACTGACTGTGTATGTAATGGTACACACACCTATGGGTACACACACCTAGTGGTCTCTGGATGTGGTCATCAGTATGTGAGCCCTGACGGGCAGCTCCGTTTGGTATATACTTAGTAGTGACAGATGTGGGTTTATAGCAGAGCTTTGCCCTGGGGCTCTTTCTTTTACAAGTTAAGCCCTGGGTTGGGCCTGTTTGAATTGTTTGGTTTCAACGGGTTGGTGACTAGCAGCCTTTAGAAAGTATGTCAGGAGGGGCTGCTGTTAATTAAAACAGGGACACCTTAATCAAGTAGCTGTCGGGCCCGCTCCCTAGTCCTTCAACATAGCACGCCCCACAGTTACGTATGCTCAGGGCCAGTGGAATTACGCTTTTCTATGGCCGTGGCTTTCTTTCACCGCATAATTATGATAGCTGCATTTGCCACTTAATCCTTCATCTGCTGCATAATCTGCAGATTTTAACAAAAAATGTGTTTCTAGCTCAAACGTATCAAAAGTTACTAAAAAAGTGGTGATCTGTTCGTACCTAGTGCAAGACACTTCACAAAGGTTATCTGGGTGTGGATGGATGGGTTGTCGGACGGACTGGTTCCTGCATGTGACGGCTGCGGGGCGCTGTCTCATCTGTGAGAGGACCGTCTGTGTTTGGTTGACTAAATTGTTATATTTTTATTTTCAGCACCTGGTAAAGCCTGACAAGCATTACCTAATTTTTGGGAAATTTTTGGGCGAAGAACAAGAGGCCCCAACCTCCTTTACTGCTCTTTCACCCCTACAACCCAGCAAACACCAGTGTTAAAGGTAAGGAAACTGATGCTATATTTTTTTACATTGGAGTTAGGGCTATGTATGTGGCACTCTACATAGTGGGTGGGGTGGGTGCACATTTTGAACATTGTACCCTCAGTGGATGGAATTTACTAATTATCTTAGCCCTGTGCTTTGGGCTATAACGGTTGTTAATGGCACTATCTTTCCCTTGCATTGTTAAAGGCCCTCAAGCAGTGTCTGTTTCAGTGCCTTCAGCAACCACTATGGCACACAGAGGCAGCAGGCAGTAAGGCTGTATTTTTAGCAGTCATGTTGTGCAAAGGGGAGCTGTTGGAGATATATTGCGATGATGCATAAGATATGTATTTATACTGAAATTTGATATTATTGCACCAAACCTTATACGTTGTACTTTGATTATTGACAGGTTTCTTTAATATTGGTAAGGTCAGCATCGGCATGAATACAGTAGAACAGCTACTTGCAAGGTCATTCTTTGGACGGACACTTGAAGAGAAACTAAATATAAAGCAATTAGGACCTGATCGGCCTGACCTAAAACTACAACAAATTTCCCAGGACAGAGGAAAGACTTACAAACGTACATTCTCAAACACCTGGTACACAAAAGTTGATTGGCTTACAGGGTGCGCGTCAAGAAATTCTCTGTTCTGCTTCCCCTGCTTGCTGTTTGGTGGTGACATGCCTTGGACAAAACAAGGAGTAACAGACTTGAAGCATTTGTCTGACAAAATCAAGAAGCATGCACACACATCCATATGGAAAACCTGACGAGACTGGGAATGTTGGGAGACACACCGATTGAGCACCACATAAACGACGCATACCGCAAAACAATACAGAAACACAATGAAGCAGTTGATAGGAATAGACACATACTATCAAAAATAATTGATTGCATTCGTTTCTGTGGTGCTTTTGAACTGGCATTGCGAGGCCATAATGAATCTGAAAGTTCCTCAAATCCTGGAATATTCAGAGGCCTTGTGGATTTAATAGCAAACATAGACCATGAAATGGAAGCACATTTAGCAAGTGCTACAGTCTTTAAGGGCACCTCTAAAATGATACAAAATGAACTCCTTGAGTGTATGCTAGAAATTATGAGAAGCCATATTGTCCAAGAGGTGCAAAACACAGAATTTGTGGCTATTCAGGCTGATGACACCCCTGATGTGGCCACAAAAACACAGTCCGTATTAGTCTTTCTGTACCTTGACAATGACAGTAAAGTTGTGGAGAGGTTCTATGGTTTCACACATTTAAGAGACTCTAGTGCAGAAACCATTACTTCAGCTATACTGCTTGAACTGAACTTGATTTTTCCAGAGCTGCCTCAAAAAAAAAAACTTATCGCACAAAGCTATGATGGTGCATCCGTAATGAGTGGAAGCCTTGGTGGAGTACAGAAAAGAATTAGAGATGTGTACCCTAATACTCATTATGTGCACTGTTACTCCCACCAACTTAATCTTATTATGCAACAGGCAGTATCAAAGATCTCCGAGACACGAATTTTCTTTCTCGATGTAGGAGGCATGGCAGCATTCTTCTCACGTTCCCCCAAAAGACCGGAAGTACTTCAGGAGATTGTGGCCAAAAGGCTTCCAAGGGGACCCTCAACTCGTTGGAACTTCAACATATGTACAATCAACCTAATATATCAACATAGGGAGGACCTTGAGAAATGTTTTGACGCCATAGAAGCCAATGAAGACTTTGATTTCAAAAGTCAGAATGAAGCCCGTGGCTTTGCTAGAACACTACAAGACAGAGAGTTTCAGTTCTTTCTGTTTTTATTTCATGAAATAATGTTTCATGTCGACATATTATACAACCAGTTACAATCACGAGCCATAGATACTGTCTCTGTGCAAAGAGATACTAGTATGTTTGTCACCAGCATGAGCAAAGTGAGAAATGGGGTTGACAATTTAGACAGCAAACTGCCAGAGGATTCTACTTTTTCAAACCGCAGGAAAAACATCAGCAGTCTGATCCAAATTGCAAAGAAGATATGTGACATTATAATTGTGCATGCACAAGAACGTTTTTCTTTTACAAAACATTTGGTGAGTGCCGCATTATTGCAAAGTGAACACTTTGCAAAATATGATCAATCCTTCCCTGAGCAAGCTCTGAATGAGGCTGTGGAAGCTTATCCTATGCTCAACAAAGAGGACCTGAAAGCTGAGTTGACTGTACTGTACGGAATGAGTGTATACCGGAAGGCCACTAGTGCCATTTCTTTGCTGGCTTTAATTCAGAAACTTAATATGGAAAAGTCACTTACAGAGACAGTGGCTTTACTACAAAAATAGTCATTACCACTCTTATGACAACAGCAGAGTCGAAACGATGTTTTTCCACCTTAAACAGAATTAAGACATTCCTGAGGAACACCATGATTCAGGAAAGACTGAATGCTTTAGCAATGCTCTCTATAGAGAGCGACCTAGTTAAAAGAATCCCAGACTTTAACGTTCAAGTTATTGAGAAGTTCGCTGCTATTAAAGACAGACGTGCTGATTTTGTCTACAAAAAGTGAACAATTTGTTAATCCTAACATTTCTTGAACAGTTTGTGGCCATTTTTTGAATGCTGCTCGTTTGTGACCTGCTCAGTTGTTTCTTATCTGCTGTACAGATATTGGAGACACTGAAATTAATGGTGTATAACGTATTATGCCTAAATTCAATCTGTTTAATTCATTCATTATGGTTGGTTGCTCTCAATGAGACGCACAGTGCCTTGTAGGGTGCCCTACTGACTGTTAATGTTTATTGCTTGCTGTCTCAACATGTTCAGTCCAATAAATCACAGTAGATTGTATTTCCTCAATATACGTAATTTCTAAAGATATCTATAAATATAGAAATATGTGAGGTACTCAGCATTGTTATTTATCTCAAAGTCTTTAATGAAGATCTGTGGTTATATTGATAAGCAGCAACCTACATTATATTATCATACAAAATCTCTATATTGATGTAATTGCTACACTTTTCCAATTGCTTTATTAACATTCTTGCTTTCTGAAATATCCTTGAATATGCACCATTTGGCCGCTCTTTTTTCAAAATTTCCTCGGGGGTGAACCCCCCCCGAAGCCCCCTTGATATGTTCGTGCTCACTCGCTACGCTCGCTCGCCACAGTGCACAGCACGCAACTTTTACGCACACCACTTTCAAATGTCACCAGCCGCCACTGTGCATCACTGATTGCTGCAGACCTGGGTGCTTCAGTTCTGAGCTCTGAATATTTGGGAGTGAGTGTTGTGAATTGATGTGTGTGTGTGAGTATGTGCATGTATGCACGTGTGTGAATGCATGAGTGTGAGTGAGCGTTTTATGTGGGCTTTTGTGCCCAGACTGCTTCCTTCCCTGCTAAAAGTACAGGCCACCACTGGTGATAAAGTGCACAGAGGCCTAAGGCAAACAAAAACGAATTCAGCAAAAGTAGGAGGAGGAAGTCAAAATGTCTGGGGATGACCCTGCCGAAAGGGCGAAATACAACACGGTCCTACTGGGGCATTACAAATGTTTAGGGAGGAAACATATGTCAAACCTTTTATGAAAAGCATCACATCCAGTGACTTAAACAGGGACAGTTGGTCCGATAAACACAGAAATGGTGAAAGTGCTGACAAATAATCTATCACTATGCCCACTGCAAAGGCTTAATGAGCTAAGGAGAGAACAAACAAAAGAACATCGCAAACTTTGACTTGTAAAATGTCCGTGTCTCACGCACCACACCAGGCAACAAATTTGTCCCAGCGCTCAGCGTAGGTGGACTTAATGAAAGAGTGTCTGGCAGTAAGGATAACATCCACCCCCTCAGTGAGCAATTCAGATGCATCTCGCTGCCAACATTCAATCTCCACGCATGGAGGCATAACTACATTTGGATGTAGGACACTGCCCTACTGCTTAAGTGGAACCTAATCAGAGAGCAAATGCTCAAGCTCAAAAGCTCTAGAAACCAAACTCTCCTGGTCCAGGCCAGGGTATACAAGATGTCTTAGGCCTTGTTTTTCCTGATCTTCTTCAGATCCAGAGAAGGGAGAGGAATCAGAAGGAAGGTATATAGGATTCCTGTTGTAGCGTAAACATGTTGGGCCTCAATTTAATTTCTACTACTGAATATATTTTCCCACTATAACCTCAGCTACCAATTTCTGTTCCCTTTAGGTCCTCCGATGGATCTTGTTCTGTGCTGAAAGGGACTAGAATATTTAGGGGAGGAACTATTATCATATAAGGGCCTGAAATAAGATAATAGCTAGCATTTATTCATTACCAATTGAACTTGTTCAGATATAAAATGTGCAGGTCAAATGAGTTTGGAAACAGATAAAAATGACCACAACAAATGAATGCAACAGAATCAGCAGAATAGTTATCTCAGTTGGTATCTTTGTCACATCTAAAGAAATCTTCATACAAAATTAATCTACTATTTAAAGAATTTTAATAAGCATTAATAAAGCTGTAAGAATCATGTTAAAGGGAAATTCTTCCTCTGCTGAGGGAGATTATATCATGAGAAATGAATCCTATAAAGCATATAACCCACTTACAAACCATATAAATGTAAGTTCAGAAATCGCCCAAATGACCAGTTCCAGTTCATGAACAGGTTTGTCTGCCCCTGTCCGCACTGCAGTATCAAATGCCACAGCTGTTGTATGGAAAACCTTCCAGCCGGAAAGGTTCCACCTATCGCAAGCATACCAGCCGGCAGCAAACGCAGTAATATGTCCCAGTTTGCGTTCGTTTCTGGAAGTCCAAATCATCAGACTATGTACCACAATGTGGGTCGAGAAGGTGGGCAAGTTAGGAACCGCCCCTGTCTGCACTTTAGGCAATTATACTCCATCGATTTCTGGTTGACACCCTTGACATCACCAATTTGATCGGACCATTCTGTCCCATTGGTCAGTTTCGATAGGATGAGATGATGTATACAATTGTAAAGTATACAAATCCGGAAGATTAAGTAATCCATTACTTTGCATTTTCCATATGACCACTGATTTTTATTCATCTGATTGGTTATGACATCTAGGAAGTAGGCGAGTCCATGCGCTCATCTGTTGTCAGTCCTTTCCCAAGCATGTACTCTAGGAAGTAACAAATTTGTTGCAAGTCCAGCCAAGTAAGCTACAAGCGTGAAAGGAATTATTGAGTGTTAGAGCACAAATAAAAACTTTACGAAAAGTTCTCATAGGCTTCAGACTATTCAGTTCATTAGTTCATGCTAGGAAGGAAAAGAAGTTTTGAAGCCTATACGAAACGCAGCCTGTCCGCGCTGAGTTTATGCTAAAATATGAATTCCACATCCTTGAATACAGTGCGTTCGTTCCTCATTTAGGCAGGTTAATGACTTGCGATTACATCATGTAAGTATAAAGTACCCATCATAAAAAAAAATTATAGCGTCTCATTATTATTTTGCATATTAATTTGGCAAATTTCTCCTCTCGTTCCAAGTTGAATATATCATTTAGTAATTGGAAGCATAGCTAAGAAAACCTTTACGAAGCATACAATGTTATGGTGATTGTTTTTCTCATCAATGTCAGTGCTCACATTACACATTCTAATGTTAACGTCCATTTTCCCAATACCTAAAACAACTTTATTCATACACGTATAACGAAATTCATGTTATCATTTGTCTGTTATGGTTCATTTATGCATAAAGTAAACATATACCAATAGCTTTATTTACTTCTCATTAGTTTCATCTATGGTTAGGTGTCATTACAAATTTACATCTAACATTCTGCATGCTGTTACGATGCAGATTCTAGATCAACTTCATTTCATGCACATTCTTAAAACATGATAACTCGACACACATTTGTCATATCCGTAAATTATTGTCACAATCAATTTTCCCAGGGTGAATTCATAGAGATCAGATGATCAATAACATCCAGGCTCTATCATTCACTTGTTCCATTTGTGTCAGAAAGCATTTCCTAATGAGTGCCTTAAAGGTAACTCCAGCACACACAATTACTGACACTGCACGTTCCAGATGTGGCGAAAAGATCTAGCCATGGCTCCCCCTCAGTGTGCAAAAATGCTCTACACCAGCTGTGGATGGAAATGCCACTTATGATCTGTCAGATGATTCCTGCTCAGTTTGTCTGCTTTGGCGTTCAGGGACCCTGCCAGGTGATTTGTGACCAGGAAGATATTCTGCTGTTCAAGCCACCTCCAGAGGCACAGACGAGGACCCCACTCCACCCTGCTTGTTGCAGTACTACATGGTGGTAGTGTTGTCCATGAGGAGCTGAACCTTGATGGATGGCAATTCAATTTATTATAATTTGGGACTCCATGGAGTTCCACATAAAAATATACATCCAAAATCGTCACCACCCACCCATAAAGGAAAATTTTCCCTTTCTACAATATAAAATTCATCATTACTTGTAAAACAACGGAAGAGCATATATTCAAAATCCGTTTCAAAGACCTTTCAAGTGCCAAGTGTGCAGGGACATAACAAGTCAGATTAAAACCATTGAATCCTTAGAGAACTTCAGTTAGACTTTTGCAGTAATTACAAAAATATATATATGCAGTAATACGATTAGTGCTTGGGGATTAAAAACTCATAGTAAAAGCAGGGTATTACGATTCAAGGTACAGTACAAAATAGCTAGCAACATAGTAAGCAGCAGAAAAGTGCAAGTGCTCAAATAACGGAATTCTAAAACGCTTGATGTGCAATTGTGCCTGATGACATTCGTAACATCGAGCGAGAAAGTTAAAATGCAAACACACCACAATAGCACTAATAATATTCAATTTTTAGGTACTCAGTAAACCAATACTATTCTAAAATATATTTAAAAATTGTTTAAAAAAGCAAAGATTTTTAAAACAAACTAGTTCAGAAGGGGGGCCAGCAGGCAATTACGGGCTTCCTCTGCTGTGACAATATTGTACTTTAGAAAAGAAGGTCTTAGGTATCTACGGCGTAAGGGTTCTAATATGGGGCAAACAAATAGGACATGATTTAAGTCTTGTACACAGGTACCACATAAGTGGCAGAGTCTTCCATGCCTAGGAAGCCCCTCCCAAGCTCCTGTTACAATTCTTAAGGGGAGTAAGTTCAGCCTAAGCAGCAAAATAGTTCTATGTACTCCGTGTTGGAGGTTCCATAAAACATAAGGTTGTGGCTTTTTATAGGTACTACTCCCAACTATGCAGTCATTATTACAATTCTCTGCACACAGTGAAATGTCTCTTTTACGAGATACAGCGTAGATCGTTTTTTTAATTCTAGTTTTCAAAACTTGTTTGGGAAGAGCCCCCATGCTGACCATCTCGAAACCAAACAGATTTTGGCTTTTTGATAATTCCTAAACAGAACACTTTTTCCCTTCAAGGTGACAAACATTTCCTCGCACAATGCTACCCCTAGAGGGTTCTCAGAGCTATTCCATAGTGCGTTGCTCCATCTTAAACACGCAGCCATAGAGAGCACGTAGGTGGAGAGCAGACCGAATTCGAGCCGAATCGCCGCTATGGGAGCTGCGCGATTCAGATTACACATTTGGCGCCAAATACGACCTTCTACTTTCTCAAATTTATCCCACTCCTGTGCATCTACTGTTTTACAGGCATAGCTCAATGCTGGAGGTATCTTAATATTATAAACTGATAAAATATGTGCAAAGTGTCTTTTCCCGCAGTGTGTATAAAATAGACTGATTGCAGAAGCCTGTGAGATTGCCTTGCCTCTGCATTGATCAGTATGATTGCTACTGGAGCACCTGCTTGTGAAAATTCTTCCTAAATATGGATATAACTTTACTACGGCAAGTTTCTCATTCCCCAGGAACCAGTGCATGTTCTTTCTGACTCTGCATTCCCGATATCTGAAAACCATAACTTTACTCTTTAAGATGTTTATTTTTAAGTAGTAGTATTCTGAGTACCTTGCTAACTCGGAAAGTCGTCTTTGGAGTCCAATTGGGGTTACAGCAAGTAAGATGGCATCATCAGCATATAGCAGGCAGCTCAGCTTCATAGTTCCTAATTTTGGGGAATCCCTTTGCTGAGCCCTACTCTTCTTGGCAAATCATTGACATAAAGAGAAAATAGAAGTGGGGCCAGAAGGCACCCTTGCTTCAGCCTATTATGGGTCTTTATTTTGCTTGACAGACCCTGTGTTCCCCCCAATAGGACCTGCTTCCAAGTGGAGGAGTACAGTGCAATAATCAGTCTCAGTAAATTCACAGGTATCCCCATAGTGACTAGCTTTCTCTACAGGGTCCCCCGATCAACCCGGTCGAAGGCCGTAGAGAAATCTATGAAGGCCGCATATAACGGCATTCCCCGGCTCATTGGATATTTTTCAATTAGAGTTTGCAGGGCGGTGATGTTATCAAGGGTACCACTGTTTTTGCGAAACCCTGTTTGCTCTACAGGGATAAAACCGTTTCCAAAAGCCCAATCTTGAAGATGAATAAGAATGCTCTTGGCAAACAGTTTACCAGTCGCATCCAAAAGTGCGATCTGTCTAAAGCGAGCGTGAGAATTTTTAGGACCCTTTTTATATAACGGGACAACTATACTGCCCTTCCAGGACAGCGGAATGACCCCATGTGTGTAATAATAAGAGAATAGTGGACACAAGAATTCTGCCCATGCTTTGCCGTCCTGTTTGATTATGGCTATTGGTACGTCATCAGGACCCATCGTACCTGAATACCTTGCCCCTTTGATATAACCCTCTATTTCATTACACGAGGGAGCTCCATAATCGCTCCCCACGGAGGAGTCAAAGACAAAGTCCAAATTGCACCTTGCCGAGGAGTTTAGAGTGTACAGCTGGGAAATATATGTAGTCCATTCTGCATCTGATATAAAAATGGGTTTTGCCTTATCTCTACCATCGCAAAATTTGGCTATTAAAGCCCAATATTTCCTGGTGTCACCGGACTGTGCAACCTCTCGTAGTTTGATCCAATTTGTGTCTTCCACCCTTCTGGGTTCAGATACCAATTTTCTTTTCCTTACCTGTTTTAATCTATAAATTTCCCTTTGCCTAGGTATTGAAGACTGCCTGAATTGTTCCCTGATCAATGCGTTAATCTCCCGATTTAATTTTTTAATCTCCCATGATTTAGCCGCTAAAGGATTAGAGCTAAAATTTGCTTTTTACTTCCCCACAATCTAATTAGGGCCAATATCCTCTCAAACCTAGAAATGAGGGAATCCAGAATACGATCAGGAGTCGCATTTTCAAAGATTCTCTTAAAACATGTGTTAGAAATGGGGGTCTCTAGTTGGCAAGGGCTTGCACCTCTGTCCAAGTAGGGACCCTTCTTCCTAGTCAGGGTAAGGGTGTTGCCCTCGTGAAGTAACCCCTGCTCACCCTCGTGGTAGCTTGGCACGAGCAGTCAGGCCTAATTCAGAGGCAGTGTGTAAAGCATTTGCACATAACCAACAGTAATACAGTGTAAGCACTACAAAAGGACACCACACCAGTTTAGAAAAATAACCAATATTTTTATATACTTAAGACAAGACCAATTACGACAAAAATCCACAATACTATACTTTAAAAATGAATGCTTGATAAGGTAACTTCTTCTTTGCAGGAATAGTTCAAAAATAAAGTTAGATGCGAGTCGGTAGCTCCGTCCGAGTCTACCGCGATGCTGAAAACCACAGAGTCTAACAGTTCCAGCCGACCGCGTCGATACGGGCCAGCAGAGTCGTGAACAGACTCAGTCACAGTACCTTTTCTCGTTGTGGCGGGCACAGAGTGTGCGAGCCGGTCGGCGTTCGTCGCGGTTGCGGTGCAAAGCGGAGCGGTGCAAGGTGCGGTGTCCCTCGATGCGGTGCAGGCAGCGGCTCGATGGGCGTCGTGCAGACGGAGTCGGTGAGTCCAAGGCGTGCGGTGCAGGGCGAGACGGTGTACGATGCGGTGCTGACAGGTTGCGATGCAGGCGACCAACCCGGAGTGCGGGAGCTGGCGTCGGACAGCGGTGCGAGTCGGAGCGGTGCGTCGCAAGCGTGCGGCGGTGCCCCAAATGCGATGCGGTCACGACTGTTGAGCCAGTTGCAGCGACCGCGTCGGTCGGGTCCGGTTGGTTCAGTGAAGCGATGCGATGCGAACTGCGGTGCCCACAGGTCACGGTGCAAGCAGCGGCTCGGTGTTGACGGCGTCGGACGTCGCCTACGGTGAGACCAGGGTTGCGATGCGAAGCGGGGCGATGCGGTCTGCGGTGCAAACAGGTCACCGGCCAGGGATGGATTCGGTTGACGGAGTCGGTTGCGGTTCCCTTCCTCTGTGGCAACTGAAACAGTGTTCCAGAAGCGGTACCCAGAGGCTTGTGAAGTCTTTGCAGTCCCTGAGACTTCTTAACAGGAGGCCAGCTCGGTTTCAGGCCCTTGGAGATACTCAGCACAAGTTTGTAGAAAGTTCAGTCCAGTCCTTTCACTGCCCAAGACAGAAGCAGCAACTGCAGGCCAACCCAACAAAGCAGTCACTCAGCAAAGGGGCAGTACTCCTCCTAGCAGCTCTCCAGCTCTTCTTCTTGACAGGTTCCTTGATTCCAGCGAGATCTAAATCCATGGGGTCAGGGCCCCAATATTTATATCCCAAATTCCTTTGTTCTCTGAAGGCAGAGAGGCCTTTGCCTAGTCCAAACCAGTTCTGGAGCACTTTGTTGACAAGTCTCCGTCCCTTCTTTCAGAGAGTAGGCCAGGGACATCAGACGCACCACAGGAGGTGGAGCCAGCATTGTGGAGGGAAGGCACTGTCCTATTCAGGGCCCAGGTGCAACTCCTCCCACCCATCTACATGTAGCTCTTGCTATTCAGCCCTGTGCTGACTCACCCTGTCTCCTGGCATCCCCCAGCCCCTGTCACTCACACTCCAGACAAGGAATACACAACCTCGCAGAGGCAGGCTTGGATGGTTAGGCAAGAAAATACCCACTTTCTAAAAGTGGTATTTTCAAACACAGAATGTTAAAACCAACTTCACTAAAAGATGCATTTTATCATTCTGCGTCCAGGCATACTAAACTCGAATTTCTACCATGTTCCCGGGGTCAGTTAGGATTATAAGCTGTAATAATCAAAACTGCCCGTTCTGGCCTATGGGGAACAGGTAGCCTTGCAATAGTGAAAAACGAACTAGGCGGTAATTCACTATCAGGACATGCCACACACACCAGGGCATGTCCTACCTTTCGCAAACAACGCACCCTCCCCACAGGGGTACCTTGGGCCTACCTTAGGGGTGACTAACAGGTAGAAAAGGGAAGGTTTAGGGACTTGCAAGTGTGCGCACTTGCCAAGTCGACATGGCAGCCCCAGGCTGCGCACAGGCTCTGCGATGGCAGGCCCGAGTTACACTTTACGGGCTGTTTGCGTGGGTGGCACAATCCAGTGCTGCAGCCCACCAACAGCATTTGATCTATAGGCCCTGGCACTCTCAGTGCACTTTACAAGGGACTGACACATAGATCAAATAGGCCAATCATGGAAACACCAATCCATAACACACTTTACACAGAGAGCATATGCACTTTAGCACTGATTAGCAGTGGTAAAGTGCCCAAATCTAAAACCAACACACACAGGGTCAAAAACAGGAGGCCAAAAAGCAAAAAGTCTGGGGGTAAACCAGCTGAAAAAGCCAAGTCTAACAACATGGGAGCATATTATTCGACCAAAAGGTACGCCCATTACTACGATTATATAAAATGCTTTCGTCCCTTTGATTCCAAGGTTCTGGCAGCTCGAGTTCCATGTTAACATCCACTGCCAAAACTCCATGGTCACTCATGTTTGTAGGCAGTATCTTAAATTGCGTGCATGCACCAAAAAATTGGTAGGATACCGCCATATAATCGATCAGTGAGTGTCCACGTGGGCCCTGAAAGGTATAAGAGGCGGGAGAGTCCTCTGGGAATCTGCCATTCAACATCACAAGGTCAAACATTCTCAAATTATGCAAAAGAGACAGGCCTCATCTATCTGATCTTAAATGGCTGGGCAGTAAGGATTCTATGATGGATCATACATCCTCCAACTCAGGGTTGGAGAAGGACATGACAGAAAAATTCGAAATTTTAGCATTAAAATTACCCACCATCATAGTCAAGGACCACTCTTCAGAGGTACATTGCACATAGGAACAGATGGATTCAACCAATGAGTTGGATGCTCTCCCAGGGGAATATACACGTTTACCAGAAAAAGGGATACAGACTGCCCTCGTGTATCTTTACCTAGCCTCAGCTTCACTCCCATACAACACTTGGAGGGGTGGATATAAACCACAGGATTCCATTTTATGGTACAGCTAAGTAAAATGGCTAAACCACAGCTAGCATGTCCTTTAGTAGAGGGTTTTGCTGCACAACAATATACAAAGAACTTCTCAAAGTCAAAATCCACACAGCTACATGTTTCCTGAAGACAAATTATTTTTGGGTCGTATACTAATAGGGAGTGTAACTTACAGTTGGTTTTTCCTACCTCCGCTAGGCTCCAGGATAAGATTCTTCCCGATAGGCTACCTCACGCAGCAAGGGCAATTTTAGTGGTTTCTTTTGAGCCATTCAGGGAGCCGGCTACCCAACTCCAATGGGCCATCCTCCACTACAGGTATGCTGGATCTTTGAACCTGGTGGTCTATAATGTTAATCTCTCTTTTTCCTGGCATACTCCCCACTGATATTTTAATGTCTTTTGGATTTGTAGGGCCCATAGGAATGGATAACCTACTACCTGGCTCCTTTTGGACTATCCCATGGGATTCAAGCTGGGCCACCCTGGGATCCACATATGGAAACGCATCTATCCCTCTTTTCCTAAAAGAATCGGCATTAGCCAGTACTAACATTGAGACTACCCCTGAAGTGAAAGTAACTCTGGTGTTTGGGGTGCCACTACTAAGGTCTAGATAAGTCAACTCAATATCTTTGCTTATTACTAATCTTAAATCTTCTATTTCTGATAATAGCTGCAAGAGAGCACTTCTATTGAGTAGGGCCGAATCGGTATCAAACTGGGAGGCAAAGATCAAAATATTAGTTGGTTGCCCAAAACTACACCCAGCGTGCTTCTTATCTATTAACTTGAGGTCAGATCCCCTCACTGACACAGACCTACTACTACGGGGAGCTACGATAGGGCCCCCCTCCAAGACCTTCCCCTGGCCGGGATCAATCCGTAATGGGAGAGTATCCCGTCCAGGAGGGGAAAGAGGGGCACTCTCCCTAGCCGGACCCTGTTCTAACACAGTAGCATATGTGTGTGTTAATACATTTCCTGGGGTGGGGTATTTCCTGGTTCCTTGATAAGCTGCGCCTGAGTCGGTGTAGCTTCTGAGATTCTTTGCACAACCCATGGTAACTTTTTGAACCCCTCTATCTCCCTGCCCTTCTTGCTTCCCTAACTCGTTCAACGAGGGGTCAACTACTATTGGGTAAGGGATTAGCGGGTTTCCGTTAACAAGCCCTGGGATTTGGCCATCAGTAAATACTGAGGGCCCAGAGACCTTTCTACTTGGAAGCAGGTTTGAACTGTCTGGCTCCTCAAGTATGATGGGGAACCGCAGTTTTTTTTGCTTCCGTTTTGGAATACGTCGAATCCTATTCTTCTTCTTCCCCCTCCGATCTTGTAGGCCTTTGCTTTCTTTTGAAGGGGGAACCTCCGCAAGAGGAGCAGCGACTAAACTAACAGTGGACTTTTTAATAAAGTGGGGATTGATTGGGGATCCTATGCTGCTAGATATATTTGTTTTCCCTTTTTTAAAAATAGGGTATACCTGTAATGGAGTCAAAACTGGTGTTGCATTTAACATGCCCCCAGGACTGATGGACTGAGTATCCCCTGCACATTGTTTATTAGGGGCTCAACTTACCAGGGGACTACCTCTAAGCGGGTAGGCTATAGAGACCCCCTTGTCTTCCCGCACCTCTTCCTTTAGTCTCAATTTAGACACCCCTTTGCATGTCTGGCATGATCGGGATTCTACTTCAAGGCCCTTTACTGACTTATTTGTAACTTGATTAACCGAATTGAGCTTTTGAATCCCCATTAAAATTGGATAAAGGACATCCAATATATGATCAGAATTCACTGTGGTTTTCTCCAACAAAGATAAAATTGATGAAAGAATTCTCTATAAGGCATAAAATATCTCTAGGATACCCCCCATACATTCTCTCCTGAATCCAGAATGTCATGTACCCCCTTATCTTGAGACACGGCTGATGCCCCCAGATCAGACAAGTCTAATGAGTAGACGTGAGACACAATAGAGGGGGTACTACTGTACAAAGCGGGCATGTGAGGGCAACCAGCTGATGTAGCCGAGGACAGTCTTAGTTCCGGCTCCCCGGTGATTGGCGTTCTTAAGTGGGCATCCAAAACTTTGTTTTTTTCCAGTGGTATAGCAATGTCCGGCAAGGTATAGTCCTCCAGTTTCCCCGACTCAGGGCTAAGGTCTATAATTTGTGGCATATACTCAAATTGGTACCAGTTCCTAAGAGAGAATGAGAGGCCAGCCACCTATTATGGTAGCAAGTCAAGGTAGAGTGTCTCCAAAGACAAGGAATGAGTGTGTCAGAGTGGGGAGTGATACTCCTGTGTGTGTTGTGCCCTCACACACCCCTGCGAGTGAAAGGGAAGAGGTGTGGCGCCACGGCCAGAGTGACTGACGCTGGAATCTGGGGCTCACGGTTCAATCCCCGGCACTGGCGGCAGGTCAGCCCAGCACCATGTGACTCTGGGCAATAGCTTGCTTAATCTTCCCGACGGCCCCCAGCGCCGGGATACCTTCGGGTAGCTGTTCGCGCTTTACAAATACTGGATTTACATTTAAAGCATCATCATTGGGCACTGCTCCTCGTGGGGGTGGCGCTGCAGTCCCTCACGGGCCCTTCAAGAGGGCACACTAGTGGAGATCTTTTTAGGAGTTGCCGCAGTTGTGCAAGTGGGTGTGTGGGCCAAGGGGTGAGTGAAAGTGAAGATAAAATAACCCGTTGGTGCCCTAATGAATTTATTAAAGGGTCCTCAGGGTTAAGCTAAAATCTGGACGGGGCTGGGGATGCACTTATTGCTAGTAGAGAGGGGAGAAAAAAATAGATTCCCACTTCTCTCAACCCGTGTGGAAGTGTTATCGTGATATTAAAAGTGAGAGGTCGACATGTTTCGCGCTAGTGGTGGGTCCCTAGTGGATCCCGGAGCATTTCATCAGGACCGTGAGTGGTGAAAGGAGGAGGGAGGAATCAGGGAAAAGACACCCTATATTCCTACCATACCTTCGTTGAGGAAGAATAGAATATGTTAGAGGCACGTCTTATCCGTGTGCTCTGGTTCAAACCTAATGGAGACAAGAGGGAGAGAAGAAAAACTAAAAAAGGTCATGGTGTTGGAAAGGGGTACGATGGGCTACAGACAGTACTCATCATGAATTGTGAAAAACAGCACCATGCACACACGTGACTAAGGATTACAAAGGGACTGGATGGCGTGGCGACGATAAAAGAAGAAATGGTATCAGATATTCTCTCAGGAGTAGGGCAGTAAAATTTCAGACTAGGACTAAAGTACATGCTTGCAGTGAACCATATCATCGATAACCGTTAAATACCGGAGGTCATACTGCTAACATTAAATGACACAGGACAGGATGTTGAGCTCGGTGTCAGGAGTGGGTAGTTATATCAAAGAAATGAGGGGAGGGAAAAAAGAGCGTCGCGCTGGCCAAGTGCTTTATATTAAAAAAGCTGAGATGGAGGCTGTAAAACAACATGCGTGTGACTCAGTAGTAGGACGGATTAAAACACATAATGGGACGGTCAGCATAAGCGAGGCAAGGTAAGTTCCCCGCATACTGTATTAAACCATAAGAAGTAAAATCATACCCTTCCCGAGGTGGAATAGGGCTTCTTCGGCGGATGGCGGTCTAATGAAGGGGGAAGCTGCAAAGAAAGGGGGGGCAAGCAAACAGAGACGCTATTACATGTCTCTCGACATAGCAAAAGGTGCTTATCAAGGGTTACCTTAAGATCCTTTTGTCTCCAGCGGTGTGGAAAACTTACTTATCACCCTCCAACCAAATCCTGGAGACCTAACTGCCTGCCCAGTCCGCCGGTAATGTGGTGCAGGAAGTCTCTGTGGATATAGTCGGCAGAATCAACATCTCGCCCGTCATAGTAAGTGCGACCTCGACGTGCGGGAAAAAATGAGCTGATGGAGCACGTAAAGGACGCGGCCATCTTGGACAGGTCTCAGGTGTCCTATACGTAAAGGAACCGCCTAGTGCCATATATGCTACGTATGGTAATGGGTAATCATGGGAGATCAAATGATATAATATATCATATCTAATGTATAGTAATAGGTGTGTAGTAATAGGTAGGTGTGCAACAGGGGGATAGTTATTTAATATACATGCATCTGGGATAGGTCAGATAGCAGTAAATACAGCCGACAGCAGCCATGTTAGTAAAACTACCCCGTAATGTAATGGTATCGTGAAGTCCAGAAACCTATATAAGACCACAGATGGATAGCCGTGGTATTACTACTAAGGTGTTTTAAATAGATTAAATTGTGATAATCGCAGAAGTTGAGACCAACATATATAAGGCAAAGTGGGAAGGTGGTGCCCAGTTGTTTTCGCTAAGACTAAACGCCATCTAAGTGGGGATGGCGCTGGTATACATGGCTTCTATCCATCACAGCATGGTTCATGTTAGTAAGGGTGGCCAATGTTGTACGTGCTGAGCGAGTTGGTGGTGCTCAGATGGTTCATGTTAGTAGTGGTGGCCAATGTTATACATGCTGAGCGGGTTGGTGGTGCTCAGATGGTTTGCAAGTAAAAGAGACCAACACAGATAATAATGTGAGAGCTGGTAGTGCCAAGGTATGATCATAAGAAATAGTAGCCATGTGTATGGAAAAAACATGTAAAAAGGTTCAGGGTACTAATTCAACCCAAGGTATGTCATCGTTCAACCCTTCAACATTGCTTTTGAGTCTGAACACCCATCGTTGTTCTTGTCTAAACAGTGCTGGTGCTGTCCAGTAGGGGTTGGACTCAATCACGGTCCACTGTAAACTGTCAGGGGAGTGATTGTTCTCTAGGAAGTGTCTCTGTAGTCTGGTGATGGTTTTTTTACACCGGATTGTGCTCTTATGTTCTCCGATCCGTACTTTTATTGGTCTAGCTGTCATGCCTATGTACTTGGAGCCACACGGGCATGTGATCATGTAGACACAGTTCTTCGAGTTACAGTTAGTATGGCGTCTTTGTTGCCAGGGTCTTGTGAGCCCCAAGTTTAATTCTTTGGACGGTCTGGTTTGTGGGCAAACTGCGCATGAGCCACATGGGTAGTGGCCCACTATTGGGGGCAGTGTCCAGAGTGTGGATTGTGGTCGGATGATGTTCTTAGGGCGAGTATGCACAAGAATGTCCCTCAAGTTCTGTGTCCGTTTAAAAGCGAATAGTGGTGTGGGACCCGGGTTGAAAGTGCCTGTCTCCAGAATTTTCCAGTGTTTCTTAACAATCTTCTGGATTCTGTTGGAGTTCGGGGTAAACGAGGTTACGCAGGTGAGGGTGTCAATCTTAGTTTTGTTCCTGGTTTCTAAGAGGGACTCTCTTGGGTTATTCTTGGCTCTTTTCCATGCGTGTTTGATGATTTTTATAGGGTCTTGTCTAGCTGTCAACCACCTATATACCAGGCTCCATGGATGGGACCACAACCCCTGTGGAATGGCCCACTTGGGCAGAATCCTCATATGCAACAATACCAACAATTCCAAAACACCCCTTTTTACAACAGAGGGAGGGGCAGAGGAAGAGGCAAAAGAAGAGGAGGATCCAAGACTGTCCACTGGCAAGATCAGGAACAGAGGGTCTTGAGGAGCCATACAGCGGGAACCTAGTGGTCAATCTTTCCACAAGACCCTTGACGTCGGGGGAACTCACGCTCTTGGAGAAGGGCCTTGGCTTCGTCCCAACGCCCAAGGAAGATGACTTCAGATTACATCAAGAACTTCATCAGTTTTTCAGAAAAGTGCGCCTAAAAGTATTTTTCCAGGACAAGCCAGAGGTCCCCACCGTGGGTACTGGTTTAAAAACAAAATCTCGATTCACTCCCACCGCCGCAATAACGCCTCACGAAGTGCTGACGTTTGAGCAAGCCATCCTGAAGGATGTGAGCTACATCACCACCGAACGTCCCTTTGACAATCTCACCAAAGAAGAAAAACGTCTATTGAAGAACATCGCGGAAGACACAACGATCATCCTGAAACCCGCTGATAAAGGCGGCGCGACTGTGATACAGGATAAGAACGCATATGACGCAGAATGCCTTCGCCAACTTTCTGATACCAGGTACTACCAACTCATTGAAGAGGACCCCACCTCACGGCTATCCATCAAGGTACAGAGCCTTATCTTCGAAGCCGAAACAGAATGCTGGATTTCACGAGATGAAGCAACATTCCTTATCAACAATGAACCCCGCATTCCTTATTTCTACTGCATTTCCTTATTTCTACTGTCTTCCCAAGATTCATAAGGGGGTTAATCCTCCTCCCGGGCGCCCCATTGTGTCCGGCATTGACTCTTTGTTAGAACCCCTGAGTAAATTTTGTGACTTTTTTCTACGCCCTTTTGTCACTAAAACCCATACATACCTGAGAGACACCACTGAGGTCCTTAACCTCATACAACACTTCGTGGAACCTGGATCTATCAATCTCCTTGTTACTCTAGATGTGGAAGCACTTTATACAAATATCCCCCAGGACGCCACCATAGCAGTCCTTGAGAAGGCCCTCCTCAACATTGACCCATGGCCTTATGTGACACCGGTCTCCTTCATCTGTGACTGTGCTACCATTGCCCTCAAAGAGAACTTTTTTGCCTTTGACAAAAAACTATACCATCAAGTTCAGGGCACCAGCATGGGAAGCACCTTTGCGCCGAGCCTGGCGTCTCTATATGGCTAATTTTGAAGCAGAACATATCCAACATCCTACCAACCCATTTGAGACCAACATCCTACTATGGCGACGCTATATCGATGATATCATCATCTTTTGGAAAGGGGATGAAGAGGAATGTCGTTCCTTTTTTGATTGGATCAACACCATTGACCCATTCCTGAAATTCACGGGCACTTTGTCTCGGGATTCCATTCCATTCCTAGATCTTTTGATCTCTCTACATGATGGTACCCTTATGACAACCAACTACAAAAAGCCCACAGATAGGAATAGTCTCCTCATGTACCATAGCCACCACCCGAAGGCATTAAGGGACAACCTACCTGTTGGCCAGTTCTTACGCCTCCGTAGAAATTGTAACACAATCACTGAGTTCGAGAACCAAGCAATCACTCTTACCAAGAACTTGACAGCTAGACAATCATCAAACACGCATGGAAAAGAGCCAAGAATAACCCAAGAGAGTCCCTCTTAGAAACCAGGAACAAAACTAAGATTGACACCCTCACCTGCGTAACCTTGTTTACCCCGAACTCCAACAGAATCCAGAAGATTGTTAAGAAACACTGGAAAATTCTGGAGACAGGCACTTTCAACCCGGGTCCCACACCACTATTCGCTTTTAAACGGACACAGAACTTGAGGGACATTCTTGTGCATACTCGCCCTAAGAACATCATCCGACCACAATCCACACTCTGGACACTGCCCCCAATAGTGGGCCACTACCCATGTGGCTCATGCGCAGTTTGCCCACAAACCAGACCGTCCAAAGAATTAAACTTGGGGCTCACAAGACCCTGGCAACAAAGACGCCATACTAACTGTAACTCGAAGAACTGTGTCTACATGATCACATGCCCGTGTGGCTCCAAGTACATAGGCATGACAGCTAGACCAATAAAAGTACGGATTGGAGAACATAAGAGCACAATCCGGTGTAAAAAAAACATCACCAGACTACAGAGACACTTCCTAGAGAACAATCACTCCCCTGACAGTTTACAGTGGACCGTGATTGAGTCCAACCCCTACTGGACAGCACCAGCACTGTTTAGACAAGAACAACAATGGGTGTTCAGACTCAAAAGCAATGTTGAAGGGTTGAACGATGACATACCTTGGGTTGAATTAGTACCCTGAACCTTTTTACATGTTTTTCCATACACATGGCTACTATTTCTTATGATCATACCTTGGCACTACCAGCTCTCACATTATTATCTGTGTTGGTCTCTTTTACTTGCAAACCATCTGAGCACCACCAACCCGCTCAGCATGTATAACATTGGCCACCACTACTAACATGAACCATCTGAGCACCACCAACTCGCTCAGCACGTACAACATTGGCCACCCTTACTAACATGAACCATGCTGTGATGGATAGAAGCCATGTATACCAGCGCCATCCCCACTTAGATGGTGTTTAGTCTTAGCGAAAACAACTGGGCACCACCTTCCCACTTATATATGTTGGTCTCAACTTCTGCGATTATCACAATTTAATCTATTTAAAACACCTTAGTAGTAATACCACGGCTATCCATCTGTGGTCTTATATAGGTTTCTGGACTACACGATACCATTACATTACGGGGTAGTTTTACTAACATGGCTGCTGTCGGCTGTATTTACTGCTATCTGACCTATCCCAGATGCATGTATATTAAATCACTATCCCCCTGTTGCACACCTACCTATTACTACACACCTATTACTATACATTAGATATGATATATTATATCATTTGATCTCCCATGATTACCCATTACCATACGTAGCATATATGGCACTAGACGGTTCCTTTACGTATAGGACACCTGAGACCTGTCCAAGATGGCCGCGTCCTTTACGTGCTCCATCAGCTCATTTTTTCCCGCACGTCGAGGTCACACTTACTATGACGGGCGAGATGTTGATTCTGCCGACTATATCCACAGAGACTTCCTGCACCACATTACCGGCGGACTGGGCAGGCAGTTAGGTCTCCAGGATTTGGTTGGAGGGTGATAAGTAAGTTTTCCACACCGCTGGCCACAAAAGGATCTTAAGGTAACCCTTGATAAGCACCTTTTGCTATGTCGAGAGACATGTAATAGCGTCTCTGTTTGCTTGCCCCCCTTTCTTTGCAGCTTCCCCCTTCATTAGACCGCCATCCGCCGAAGAAGCCCTATTCCACCTCGGGAAGGGTATGATTTTACTTCTTATGGTTTAATACAGTATGCGGGGAACTTACCTTGCCTCGCTTATGCTGACCGTCCCATTATGTGTTTTAATCCATCCTACTACTGAGTCACACGCATGTTGTTTTACAGCGTCCATCTCGGCTTTTTTAATATAAAGCACTTGGCCAGCGCGACGCTCTTTTTTCCCTCCCCTCATTTCTTTGATATAACTACCCACTCCTGACACCGAGCTCAACATCCTGTCCTGTGTCATTTAATGTTAGCAGTATGACCTACGGTATTTAACGGTTATCAATGATATGGTTCACTGCAAGCATGTACTTTAGTCCTAGTCTGAAATTTTACTGCCCTACTCCTGAGAGAATATCTGATACCATTTCTTCTTTTATCGTCGCCACGCCATCCAGTCCCTTTGTAATCCTTAGTCACGTGTGTGCATGGTGCTGTTTTTAACAATTCATGATGAGTACTGTCTGTAGCCCATCGTACCCCTTTCCAACACCATGACCTTTTTTAGTTTTTCTTCTCTCCCTCTTGTCTCCATTAGGTTTGAACCAGAGCACACGGATAAGACGTGCCTCTAACATATTCTATTCTTCCTCAACGAAGGTATGGTAGGAATATAGGGTGTCTTTTCCCTGATTCCTCCCTCCTCCTTTCACCACTCACGGTCCTGATGAAACGCTCCGGGATCCACTAGGGACCCACCACTAGCGCGAAACATGTCGACCTCTCACTTTTAATATCACGATAACACTTCCACACGGGTTGAGAGAAGTGGGAATCTATTTTCTTCTCCCCTCTCTACTAGCAATAAGTGCATCTCCATCCCCGTCCAGATTTTAGCTTAACCCTGAGGACCCTTTAATAAATTCATTAGGGCACCAACGGGTTATTTTATCTTCACTTTCACTCACCCCTTGGCCCACACACCCACTTGCACAACTGCGGCAACTCCTAAAAAGATCTCCACTAGAGTGCCCTCTTGAAGGGCCCGTGAGGGACTGCAGCGCCACCCCCACGAGGAGCAGTGCCCAATGATGATGCTTTACACTCGCAGGGGTGTGTGAGGGCACAACACACACAGGAGTATCACTCCCTACTCTGACACACTCATTCCTTGTCTTTGGAGACACTCTACCTTGACTTGCTACCATAATAGGCGGCTGGCCTCTCATTCTCTCTTAGGAACTGGTACCAATTTGAGTATTTGACATTATTTTTAGGAGCATCGGTACAGGACCTATTTCCAATTAGCTCCTTGTCCCTTCTTCCTTTAGAATTGTGGTTACACTATAATTTGTGGCACCTGCTCAAACAGTTTGGGGGGAAAAAGATCCAAACTATGCTCTGTGATTCTCCGGGGGCTGGATTTACCAATCAGGGATACCAGCCCTGCCAACGGTGAAAGTTCCTTTCCGTCAAGATTCACAGAGGGGTTGACCTCAACGCTATCCGTGGGTATGTCCATTTCCATCTCGGTATCTTCCGCTACTACCGATAGAGCATTCCCATCGGAGATCTGTATTGATGGAGACAATAGAGAAGTTTCGCCAATGTTTTGATGGAGAGGTTTTAGGATAGGTGGCAGTGTAAGCTCGGGGAGAACGGGGCAAACGCCCACCTCATCCTCATGTGTTACACAGGTGGCCGCTTCCTGTGCCTCATCCTTTGCTACTTTACCCCGTAGGGAACTCCTCACGCCGTTCCCAAGCATTGACATCACCGAGGGATAGGATTTCAGATGTGAGAGGTGCCCCCGGGTTTTCCTTCGCCTGATGGTTTTTAGGAGCTTAAAAGGAGTAGAATGGTCCGAGGTATGACTAACTGGTCCTGCTGGAAGCCCTGGTGATCCTGTGGGTGATCCTACCAGTGCATTTGCATTTGTGCGCCCTAAACGCAGGCACCTGGATGGCATCCCCAACGAGTAATTTGGATCGTGAATTTGGAGTCCAAAAGTGCCTCTACACCAGATCCGGATCTGGCTGTCTGGCAAACTGGCTGAGGGGAAATGCTGATGAACTAATTTAGCTGGATAAGCCAAATGACCTAACTCAACCTGCTCGGGCTGAGGCACGGGGTTGTAAAAAAGCATGGTGCGATGAAGCCAACTACAAACGTGGCGTATCCAAATTCAGTAAAAACAGTAAAAACAAGTCCAACCCCAGCCCCATGCAACACGCCAGGACACCTAGCGACTCCGCAGGCTGCACCCACTCCTGGGTGGGCCGCCTCCGCAGTGACACTAGGCGCGCGCTCTCCGTGACCACCGACTTACGGTGGCTACGCTCGCTCTACTGCTTAGTGAGGTAGGTGTGCTGGGACCATGGGAAGAGTGAGCCGGCGGGAAACAGCCTCTAGCCTCTGGTCCAGGTGAGGGCAATCATCAGAAACGCTCCAAGGTCTGGTCCGCACGCTGAGGTATTCAGCAACGAGGTGATCTGTGAGCAAAAATGGGGCCCCCACTGGGATCACCAATGGGAGGGGCGGATTGGGAAGGGCTAGAGCACTATCAAAATAATATCAAGAATGGTATCAGGGCCCCCTCTCCTCACCACCAAAAATCAGCAGGCTCCAACAGGGTCAATGTGGCTGTAGCAGGCTCTAGGGCGGGTCCAAACCCGAGCCACCACAGATCACCACTGGCCAGGCACCACCCCCGATTTCTTTCCTCTTTCCTCCTCGCTGGTCCGTTCCCTAAGAAGATAGCAGATAGTCGGGACGGTCTCCTCTTCACTGCCCAAACCGTGCCGGGCACCCCCCACTCCTACTTTCACACCCCACAGGCTGCACCCGGTCTTGATTGCAACGGGCCGCCTCCGCGGGGGGGTGGAGGGGGAGTGGTGCTCCGACCTGTAGCCTGAAACCCTGGGCTATCAGGGACTCGAACACCTGGGAACCGGGAACCGGGCTATGCTGTTCCTGCTCCTGCTCCCGCTCCTGCTCTTCCTGCTGCAGCCGACGCTGCCTACGTGCGCTGCGCTGATGCGTCAAACGTTCCGTTCTGGCTCCAGCAACCCTTCTCCGCTTTCTCAAACCTTGATGGATGGCAAAAAAGCCTTTACAGTCAGACAGATTACTTGAAGCTCCAGGAGACTGATATGGAGCTGGTTTTCCGCTGGAGACTGGAGGCCTCTCATCTCATGTCCCCCTAGATGACCCTCCAAATCCAGCAGTGACTTGTCGGCCACAACTGTGAACTTTGAGTCGGGAAGGGAAAGCGGCTTGCGATTGTTCATCCGACAGCCACCACTGCAGATCCTAAACCGTCTCTTTTGAGATCTGAATGTAGTCAGAGGGGCAGCCCCGATGCTGAACCCACTGAGATTAGAAGTTCCATAGTAGGGACCACACATGCCACCCTACTTTTTGGGTAAGAAGGATGCATGAGGCCAAGAAGCCTCAGAGCCATCCTCATCGACATCCAGAAATGATCCCTAAACATCAGAATTATATCCCGAATGCCCCAGACTTACTGCGGTGGAGAATAAGCAACTTGGTCCAGAATCTCCCCAATGAATGGAAGACTTTGTGTGGCACACAGGTGGGACTTTGGCTCTTTGACGGTGAAGTGTAATGATCTCAAAAAGTCGGTCTCTACCCAGAGGTAGCCCACGGCTCTCTGAGGCAAGCCTTTGTTTAGCATCGCAGTGCAGGAATACGTGTACTCCCCACGACCAAATATGGGCCTCAACCATTGCTATCACTTTTTTGAGCATCTGAGAGGCCGAGGTAAGGCCTAAGGGAAAGCAGCAAACTGAAAATATTCCTGGCCCACCTTGAACTGCAGGTAACACCTATGGGACTGCAGGACAGGTATATGGAAATATGCGTCCTGCAAATTCAAAGACACCATCGTGTCTCCTGAATCCAGATGAGAGAAGACCTGAGCCAGTGGGAGCATTTATAATGTGTCCTTCCACAGAAAGACATTCAACAAGAAGAGGTCCAAACTAGGCCAGAGGTATCTGTCAGTCTCGCCTTTTTCCTAGTAAGGTGCCCATTCTAGGAAATACCCCAAGAAAATAAAAGATTTACCACCTACATCTGAACTGTGAAGTGCTCCTCTGAATTTGTTCTTGCAAGGGAGGAAGATGGGCAGCAAGGAAATGAAGGGTAGGGTGTAACTCTTTTGAATAATCTGTAAGACTCATTTATCTGATGTAAAGAATTACCAGACGGGCAGGAAATGTTGAATCTTGCTTCCCACTGGCATGACATGAGCCACTGAGGATACACTAAAGCGACTTGGTAGCTATTGCAGTAGGAGAGGATTAATCGAAGGACTGTTGACCCTCTTCCCATGTGCAGGTTCTGTCTGTGCTACCTACCACAGCCCTAAATGGACTGGACAGTCTGCTGTACCATCAGTTGCGAAGACTGACATTGCCTATGGGCTAGCCCCCTGTAATAGGCTCTGAATTTCCTGACTCTATTGAGGAAATTGTTTCGCTGGTGTCACTAACCTCAAACAGGGTACAATGTCTCTGCTGTTTTTAAATCTTTCAAGCTATAAGTCCACTTTTTCCCCAAAGAATCTGAACCTATCAAAGGGCGCAGATCCATTAGGGAAGCCTGGTCTTCGTCAGAAAATCTGGTCAACCTCATCCATCGAAACTTAGAAGCACAACACTGGTGCCACCAGCCCGTTAAGGCAATCAGTAGTATCCAGATATGCATGGATCACATACTTCCAGTGACGGATGGTGACATTTGAAAGTGGTAGGGAGTAAAAGTGAGTATGACTTTTATGTAACGAGCAAAGCGAGCAAGCCTAATGGACAAATGTGAGGTTGGGGGGTGTCCTCCTTGCGAGAATTTTTTTTTAAATTATTGGTAAAAGGTAAATTTTAAAGCAAATTAATTTAGTGAGAAAGCAAGGCTTAAAAAGCAGTGGGAAAGTATAGTCTTAAAATATTAAACACGTTAAAACTGCCCCATATCTTACTGCATTAATGTGTTCAGTAGTTACTGTAATGTGCAAGTTGTACAGCGCAACAACTTCAGGCCCTTTAAAGTGTGTTCTTGTCCAGTGTCTTGCACTGCATGCCGCATTAACTTTGGAAGAAAATGCTCTTACCAGACTTCAGGAAGAACTCACAGCTGCTGGCTGCAATCGGTCATATAGAAATATGTGCAGACAGGCCTTTAAGTGGGAAGAAAAAGTAATGGGCTCTGAAAAAGGGAATATGTGAAATAAATTTCTGTGATTCACACCTACACCTAAAACTTGCCAGTACTCTTGGCTTTGTCAATGGTTGTTAGCTGTTTAAGATGAATGAGTAACAACAATGATTTGTTATAAATAATTAACATTGGTGTTGCTTAAACATGTAATACCTTAAAAAAACAAGACACAAGAGGCATTTGGCAAAATAGGAATATTTTGTTTAATTAAACAGTGCGGCCGGGAGAACAGCCACAGGCATAGGGTCTGAGGACTGTCTCAATTTACAGTCAGTCTGACATGGGTTTTACCACAATTCATTGAATGCAATAAAATAATTCTGGCTATCCTTTTTTAATAAGGAATATGTAACTCTGTCTTTGGAGTCATAAATTAATGTATTCAATGAGGAATATAGGTGGGCCTCGACCTTGCGTGGACACAATGCAGCCAGAGGGTAATGTGTCCAGATGTCCGGCATGGGGAGCATGTGATCACTGCGTGTACTGTTTGTGTTGTGTCCTGATTGACTATGAGTTACTAAATTCATGTGGCATCTGGCTTTATGGTGTTTTGGGAACGCGTGTACCCCTCTGGCCGTATGTGCATTATGGGGGCCAATCTCCCTGGACCATTGTGCTGTTTTTGCACTTATATGTGGGATTGATGTGGGGTTTCCTGTTCATCCTTTTGTCTGCTGGCTATGTGCCACCCCACCTGTGACATGTCAATCAGTGGTCTCGGGCCTTGGTCTCAGAGCGTGCCTGACTACGTATTTCTGAGTCAGGGTTGACATGGAGTTCATAACGGGCAAATTCGTCAATAAAGATGTAACTTGGTTTTTAAACATGAATGTATTGTTATTCCTATTGATACAGACTTTTTTAATATTAACATTGGAAGTGTTTCAATTCTGAAATTGTGAGACTGCGAATTAAATATTATTGAGGCCTGTGGAAGGAGCATTGGCCTTCAGTTATGTGTGCCTAATGCTAGATATGTATGCCCTTTTTCTTTGCACATCTTGCCCATCTGCACATCTTCAACCTCATCTCTTTACTTTTCAGCACCTTCTTTTCACTTTCACCCGAATGCACTTCTTTGCATCTCCCTCACTTCTTCATAGTTTAAAGAAAAACGAACATTTTGATTTTGAAGAGGCTTTATTAGATTTTTATCAGATGCTTCTTTCACAATTTACAGGTCTCTCAGCTCTAGTTCTTAGAACAAATCTAGATCTTTGGATCAGTTTTGTCTGTTAATTTGCTGGCTCTTCCCGCACTAAACAAAATTTCCTTTACCGGAAAGTTAATATGATGAAGAATGCACTATGTGGATTGATGCACAACTGAAAATGTCTGGGTTCTCTACAACACGCAGTGACTGACTGCACCTGTATGTGTTTATTTTGGACAGGTCATGTTTGTCAATTACCATAAATACTGGACGAAATCTTTCACTTACAAAGGGCCTAAGGAACATAATTGGAAGGAAATCAAATGTAGGTTCTTTAACTGCCAGATAGCCCAGGTCTTGTTCGAAAATGGGCAAGTTAATGATAGGGTAAAAGCACTTCTGCAGCAGTTTTAACTAAATTTGTAAATAATTACATTCCATGCAAGAGGTAACGGCTGGAATCCTATTACAAGAATTTGACTGTTTTGTTCACTCGTTGTTAAGTGTCACTCAAAGTGTCACAAGTAAGGCGTTTAAAAGCAGCACTGAAAACATGAAAATATCCCACATAGGCAAAGAGAAACTTGGATAAAATGACGATGTAGAGGTAAAAAGTAAGTACTCCCAATCCTACTCAACCACTTTCTGCTTGTGACTACTGTATCAAAACCATGAATGTTAACAGCAACATGCCAATTATTTTAAAACATAATCATACATGCCAAAATTTTAGAAAAGGAAAGTGGGAGATATCGAAAAAAATCGAGAGGATGTATTTTCACCATTGACTTTAGGGAAGCAGATGCGATTGTAGGCAGGAGAGAGACAACTAAAATAAATAAATTGTTGGCTACAAAAATCTGAATTCTCCCGACGGAATCGGGTCTATTGGCATGTATGCTTAATGGACAGGGCTTTAAGTGGGCCGGGTCTGTCCGGGTCTGAGCACCGGCAGTTATTTTCAGGGGGCCTCGAAACGGGTCTCTATCGGGCTCTATTTTCGGGCCTGCAAAGGTAGTCCGTTTTCTTTTTTTAGGTCTCGGCTTTAAGACGGCGCGCATGCGCTGTCTTGAACCGAGACCTGGAGTAGCTACATCGTGGGCTTCTTCCCGCCCACAGGCTTGCCATTGGCTGCAACTATCGTCGCTCCATTTTGCTCATGTCTCTTCCAGTTTCAGCCCTGCCCAAGTGACCGCCCCGACTATTATTGAATTTACGCAGAGGTAATTGAATACATGGTTTTGGGACTACTTTTTTTTAAATCTCGAGCCCGCAGCGACCTCTACCACTGACCCCCACCCCGGCTAAGCCAGCCGTATTCTTAACATCCTCCCAAAATCGGAGCGTCCCTTCAGAAATACTGCACATTCCGAACACAAAACATCTCGCTACATCAGAGACGCGGGAGCTATGCAATGGGAGTCGGAAATGTGGTAGGAGAGGTGGGCGAGCCTGAGAAATAATTTGAAGAGTGGAGCCTGGCTTGGCTCTAAGAGCCAAAGCACGAGCCGAGGCAGCAAAAATCATCACGTTAATCTCTCAGCGAGCTCTCATTCCGCCGTATGTCCTATCTGCCTGGTCTTTCTTGCTCTTTTCTTCTCTTGCTATCTTTGTCTTCCTCTGTTTCTCTCTCTCTCACTCACTCCTCTCCGTCTCCAATATTCCTATTTGCTCATAACTAGATGCGCAAGGTGACCTGTCTGAGCCAGAGAAATAACTGAGCAGGCTGAGCGCCTGCTGCTGTGCCTGTCTGAAGGTGCATGGCCCGAATCTCTGCACGCCGAGCCTTTCATTCATGTGACGCTCGTAACAAGTAATGGAGCCATGGGGTCTCTCCTGATCCTTACACCAACGATACCCAACTGCAGAATGGAGTGTTGGGGAGCAGGGCAGTTAGACCAGCTCGCTGGAAGTCTCACGGTGCGTCATTTCCCGTGTGCCCAAGATCAGCTTAATAACACTGCCTTCCGAAAGTAACGACCCTCTTTCCTGATCCAATATTTTAATCGTAATATAATGTCTTGACAGCCTCGTGTAGGGGGCTCAGCCTCTATTTCAAGCCATGCTTGTTTTTTTGCATACATAGCATCTTCGCTGCCCTTATTCTGCCTCGCAGCAATCGGCAGACACATGAGGGAGTGGAGAGAAGGCCATCAGAGTAACAGAGAAAAGGGATAGAAGGTACAGTGACGAGGGAGGAAGGTTAATTGTGATATATATATGTTTGTTGCTTGTATAGTCGCTACGGCCACTTCAAAGTGCTATGGGGAAACAGATGGGATATTAGAATAAACGCATGGGCACTGAGAGCAGGAGTGGCAATGGAGGATAGAACCAGGAGTAAACATGAAGGTATGGAGTACTTTCGCAAGGATAAAATGAACTAAGATAATTGCACGAGCAATATTTTTATGAAAAAGGAGGCCCAAGCAACTGCCCTAACTACTATTGAACTTACACAGTGGTAATTGTGTTGATGGTTTCGGGACTACTTTTTTAAAAATCTCGAGGCGGAATGCAAAAGGCACATGGCGCGATCCTCCTTCCACCCGGCTCCCATCCTCATGGGGCATCGGCTACACATACTTTTTGTCCCCCCTTCTATCCAGCTCCCATCCTCATGGGGCATCGGCTACACATACTTTTTGTCCCCCCTTCTATCCAACTCCCATCCTAATGGGGCATTGTTTTGTGTGCGTGGACTTCTGGGTGAGGTTGCCTTTTTTCAGAATAAAATCACTGCTTCTTTATACGCCGTGCACAACTTCAGCACCCTGCTGACTGCACAACATGACCCCGCCTTTGCTACCTCGTGTTCCGAGGGGGAGTTTAGGGCTTCTTGTCCTATATCTCTCCTCCACCTTGCCCCCCACACTTTATCGGCTCTAGTTATTACATGCTGCGATGGCCCTCACAGACACATCTGCAGGCGCATTAAGTGCTCACTGGGGGGAGATCCGTGCCAAACCTGCAGGTGATAGGTTCCAAGGGGCACAGGGCCAACTCAGATGTTCATTCACTCAATTTGAAAACAAATGCTGAGCATTACTCAGGGCTCCCCCCGTTAGGTGCACCAGGATGTAACATGCACAAGTGGCCTCAGATACGCCTGTTAGTTGCACATGAATGTAATATACAGAAGTGGTTGAGGATTACTCAGGTACATTATTACTGTGCTATAATGGTAAACTTGAAAGAGGCACATTTCCTGTTGACAAACTGGTGTGCTTTCTCCCCACCCAGTGGGGCCTATCGCAGAGCATGCGTACAATACATAAATATTAGGAGGGTAGATAAGGTGGAGAAGTCTGTAGGTCACTCTGTAGGAAAATCAGTTACTATAATTGTGGATGTTGGAAGGCGATTCAGGACATATTTCTAAATGCAACTGTGCTGTTTAAAAAGCAAACAATGCCTGAAGGTGTCACTAAGTCCTTTCTCAAATGTATCTTATTAAATGTCCATAACTAAATTGCTCCACTCATGGTAAAGTATTCTCAGTGCCACTTGTAAGACATTTCAATGCCACCTTTCTTGGCAGTGATAACACTTGAGTTAAAAACACCACAGACTTCCACATCACACCACATAATTCCACTCCACTACATGCCACTCCACAACACACAATATCACTCCACATAATTCTACTACACTCAATACCACATAATTACTAGCCACATAATTCTAATGCACACCATTTCACATATTTCCACTGCACATAACTCCAATCAGCACCACACAATTCCAGCAACAAGTGAAGAGCAGAGCGAGGAACTAGTCTGCGTGATCCTGCCCCAGCCCTAACAGCACCAGGAAGTTAAAAGTTGAAATCGATCTCCTGTTACTACATTAAAGTAATACAAGCATATACTTGATTCCCAAAATTAATGAATTTGTGCCTTTATAAAACAAGCATTGGTAAATGCAAAAAAGTTGAAATCGACCTACTTTTGGGAAACCATGCAATAGATTTCTAAGTAATGTAAATAATTTTTACATTTTTTAAAGTGTTTGGTATTTTTATGGCTTATACTTAATAAATATACCTTTTTGCCTATTTTATTATCCTTTGCTGGATGCGACTTTATGATTTTCTGAAGCACACAATGCTAGTTATCTTGATTTAGACCACGCCCCTACTTGGATAGGCCACACCCCTTTAAGAGGTTTGCCCCGCCCCTTTTAGAGCACCCCCAGTTTTTTCCCCCCACTTAAAGCCCTGTTAATGGAATTCTAATAGGCGCCACAGTTTCGCTTTTTACAGGCATCAAGACAATATAAGCACTATGAATAGCTTATGAAAGGGCAAACTATGCTCTCTATTACCACATGCATCTGGCAACAGAGGATATGAGCATCGTTTTCCCCTTCCAAACCACCCCGTTACACAAAAAAGTTAAGGATTCTACGATTGTTTTACAAAGCAGCACGGCACCCAATGCCATGCACATTCTGTGAACAAAGCTCGTTCCCTATCTCCGTACTGTGAGACTCGCGTCACGTGCTCCGAAACGCTTAGACAGCGCAGCAGCATTCACCTCAGGAAAACGTCACCGCTATAAAAATAAATAAATAAATAAAGCCTGACGCTAAGATGGCCGCTCAGGGTGTTCGGCCCTGCCTACATTCGCGGTCACGTTCTGGGTGACTGGAGAAGAGGCGCGCGCTCCGCCTCCAGCTGAGAACTGCCAGAGTAGCCGAAGGAAGGGCGGAGGTTGGTGTTTGCAAGAGCTGAGGTTCGCACGTAAAGGGTGAGGGGCTCGGACGTGCTGTTCCGGGGAGGTGCGGGATGAGGAGACGGCGACACTCCTGAGAGGCACTGCAGCGGCAGGGATGGAGGATGACCTGGTGTCGGAGGATGACATCTGTGAGTGCCCGGGAGGGTGATGGATATAGTCATTAGGCACAGTCAGGGGAGGGGTTCAAGCTTGTCACATTCAGCAAATAGACACATACGCGATAATTCGTGGACACTGTTAAAATGAACATTCTGCACTGAAAATATGCTTTTATTTCAATAGATAATATGTAAAATCTGCTAATTTGTCATCTACAAATGCATTAATTTTCTCTAAGATGAAAAATATTAGAGAAATTGGTCACATGTTTTAAATTCAATGGAATTCACCACCCGTGATCTGGAAATATACATGTACCATGTATATACATCCTTAATGTTTATTTCATGTACAAGATCCTTAAATGCCATTACTAATTTTTGCTTCTTCTTTTTACGGCACATGTGCCGTTTGTACTGGTTTATAGACTTAGACAGGCCAGTTGGGCACTAATAATAGTCATATTTATAAATGAACATTCGGCTGCATTTCACTTCTGTGTAAAACTACATAGGTAGCTGTAAGTGCCGTTTTTATGTAAAGACCTTGACTCGTTTACTGCTAGGAATGTAATTATTTGAAGTTTTATTTGTAATTCGAAATTATTATTGGCCCAGCGGGTTGCTATGTTTATAGCAGTGGATCATAAACTACCCGCTGGTGCCACCCAGAGTCTTTTTTTTTTTTTTACTTTAGCTATTTGGACCTTGCTGATGGTGTCGCTGCAGCACCCAGGGGCACTCATGCCTGCAACTTCTCTTTTTGTAGTTTAGCGTGCAGCACACTTCAGCCTGTGTCACTGATTGGGTGGTGGCAGCTTTTACTATCACATGTAATTGTTTACATTGAGATTCAAGGGTAGTAGGGAATAACCTTCCCTACGAAGCATCTTCTGGAATTAAATCTTAAAAGCAGTCCCTATTTGACGCTATATGACGGAGAGGGGTTGGCATACTAAATACCCCAGTTCACCCTTGTTTGAGTGTGTCCTCCACTCCATGCAGCTTGCTGCCACATACAACTTGGGTGTTCAGGTAAATCATGCTAGAGGTCACCTGTTGTGATTCTTCCAACTAGGTATAGAGTATAAACCCCTTGATGCATAGTGCTTACTGTAACTGTTTGGATAACTCCTTGTTTTGGAATTTCTGTATTTACAGTCTCTTGAAATGGCTCTAATGTGGCATGATAGTACTGTGGAAATTAAAAGATGTTTCCCAGATTTACTGTTAAACATCTTCCTGATCACACCATCCCATTACAATTACTATTTTTATGATCTGTAGTGTTGCTGATAACTTATGGACATTGTTTCTGTTAAAGAAGATAAATCATGTAATCTTGTTAGTGGCACCTTCGTACGAAAGTGGTAGTCATTTAGTGGCATGGTGAATTCGTCCTTTATCTTCAGTTCCTATTATGCTATACATATTTAAATTATAGTACAAAAATGTGGACAATAAAACAATAGTCAGCAATTCAATTGAAACATAATGACAGGTCACTGTGAGAAGATAGTCTTTTAAACTTTATAAAAAAATAAGGAAGGGTGACACCTCCCTTGATTGTCACATTATTCCATAAATTAGGTGCAAGTTAAACCTTTGATACTGTAGCAATCAGGAGAGCTGCCATGGCTAAATCCAAGAGCAGATGGAGGATATGGAACTGAGATAGTGTAAGATATTACTCCATAAACTCAATGTTTTGTCAGAGCTGTAGCTTTGAAAAATAAGGGGCTTTATTTACAGATGGGTAAATTCAGGTAAGAAAATTGAAGAGCAGCTCACAATACAACAATTGTGCTACTGATAACTCTGGTTGTAGAGGACTGGAGACAGTTTTACAGGGGAGATTTTTGTAGGCGCTGCACTGTTCAAGAGTACAGATAAAAATACAAATACCATAACCCTTAGTGGTTGGCATCCAGCTGTAGCTTATTCCTCTTGCACTCACATAAGACATATCTGCTTTGGGTCTCATGTATCACCCGCTATTGTACTAACCCATAAACCAGCCATCACCACCTGAATAGACATGAAATAACTGAAGAGATCTGTCACATACTGCTGGCCAATCAGTGGGATCTAATTTAGCCCACCATTGCAGGTCCCAATTAGCAACACAACATAATCTGTCCTTTAAATCTCACAATGACTTTCAGATATGGGATGATAGTAACAAAACCCATCCCAACAGATCTCCCCACTACTTCTCTTTCCAACCATGAATGCTCAGGTCCAAAACCATTAAACAAAAGATCATGTTGGACAGCTCATTGCAATAACCAGCTTAGTAGAATATCATCATGAGAAATACCATGAAGGGACCTGCTAAGTTGCTTAAAGCTTCCAGCTTACTAAAAATCATAATCTTAGCGACTGTCTCTCAGACCTCTTTTTCCACCACACTACTAAGCGCTGTGTCCCATAACACGATAACCACACTTCGGTGGTCATCACACATGACAAGGAAACTCCTACCAAATAGGATAAAAAGCAAAGGCAGCACCTTCCAGCACGCGCATCCTACATGGTGTAGCTTTCTGCCCTTATAGACAAGTGCTTCAGTGTCCCAAATAGGGGTAATAAGAGTTAAATAAAATGCTGCAATACTTTGTGGTGACTCTTAAGCGGCAATAAAGAAATAAAAAAATAAAAAATGCTGCAATACAATATAGATAAATTGATTCCTTGAGAGTAAAGCCTTGTGTATTGTGTTGTACTGCAGCATTTATATAGAGCTTACTATCCCTGTGTGGGGTGCTGAACTGCTTGCCTGCATGGGTAGCATGCTACTCTGTGTAGGGTGTGTGGTTGGAAGGATGTTGTGTTTGTTTTGATCCTATCTGGAAAGTGTTTCCATTTAATGCATGATGATCAACGAGGTGCTGGTATCATGTTATGGGATGCAGCGCGTAGTAGTGTGGTGGATGATGAAGTGTGCGAAACAGATGTGCAGTTTTATGGTTATCAGTATGCTGCTAGCTTTGAACAGCTCTGAAGGTCCCTCTATGATATTTCTTATGATATGTGCTTAGCTGGATGCTGCACTGGGTTGTCCAATCTAAGATTTGATGTTTAGTTGTAGTCCTGTGCCAGCATAGTTGGAGAGAGAGAAGTGGAGAGATCTGTTGGGATGGCCATTTTTATTATCATCACGTATGTGAGATGTGAAGAAGCAGTCAGATTGTATAGATATTTGGGACATGTAGTGGTGGACTATATTAAACTTCTCCAAAATGTCCAGTAATGTGCGACAAGATCTCTTCAGTTATTCCATACCTTTTCATTTGGTGATGTTTGGCTTTTGAGCTGTACAGTGCAGGTGGTGAGCAACAATAACAGCGCATGTATCTTTTGTGAATTTATGAGATATAAGTTACAATTTGTGCTGCCTGCAATATATTATGGTCTTACTATTATTGTGGGCCATAACTGTTAAATACAAGTTCATAACTATATAATGCAATGGCGAGCCATAGGCCAGCCCGTCTCATGTTGCCTGCACGTCGAAAGCAGTGTGCTGATCGAGTTGTTTCAAGCTCGCGGGGTCTAAGATGCAGTTTTCGCTTGTGGGCACAAGTGTTTTCCTGGCTCCGATGCCAGGGCGAGTGGTGCAGTCCTTGGTCTGCTTTTTACCCGCTCATCAGGTAGTCTGCCATTCAAACCCATCATAGTTTAGTGTCTGGCAAAATGTCATCTGACTGGGTGATTCCTTTTTCAACTAAACATGTACTGGTGATGTCCCAAGGTTATCCTTGTTTTATGTCGGCGAGAGAATGCGAGTCGGAGTTGAGGAAGTCCCTCTACTGGCCTCGCATTTTGTGACGTGTTAAGGCATCTTCTGCGACTCACGATAGTCTTCCAGTAAACCCCAGGCGTTCTTTTTTTTTTTTTGAGTTTAGAAAGCTTTATTGAAGTGGTAAACAAAGTATAACATCACTACAGATTATATGATGAGGAGTAACAATACAGAATAAACATTAGCATTAAAATTGGGAATGAATCACACCTCAGTTGTAAAAACTGTACAAATTCAAATGCGTTTTTTAAACTTATAAAAGAGGAAAGGAAGAGAAGAGACAAAAAGAAAAGAAAGGGGAGAGAGGCAAGGAAGAAAGGGGAACGGAAGAGAGATTAATATCAGAAGAAACATAAGATATGTAATAATATAAACTACAATAAAAAATTGTAACATGTATATCATTAATTTTTCGACCTAGAAAGAAAGGAGGTTAAAGGTAACCATACCAAGTCTTTTTTGATCAACAGAGCAGTGGAATTAGCAAAGGCACGATCCAGTCTATGGTGATGGCATAATAAATTCCACCATGCTTGGATTGAGATCTTTGAGGTGTCCTTCCAGTTGGTGGTTATGATTTGGAGGGTAATGGCAAGAAATAGATCAATAAATTTTCCAGCATAACCATGAGCAACCCAAACAGGAGAACAACTTCCCAGAAAAACATGTGAAATTTCAAAAGGAACAATAGACCTTAAAATATCATTCAATTTTAACCAAACCTGGGCCCAAAAGATTTAACCAAAGGGCAATGAAAAAACATATGCATAAAATCACTATTATTATTAGTACAAGACCAACACTTGGGAGAGTCTAATAACTTAAATTTGTACATATCGTAGGGGGTGAGAAAAAGTCTATTATAAAAATAATATGAAGTCTGTGTAGTGCTAGCAGAGCGTGAGGCGGTATGAATTTTTTTCCATAAGGAGTTCCATGTGCGTAAGGGGATTTCTAGGGCAAGATCCTTTTCCCATGAGAGTTCTAATTTGGATTTGGTTCTGATTTTCGCAGGGTATGATAGTATTTTATATATTGAAGAAGCACTAAATTGAGTGGAGAAATCAATGGAAGTAGGGAATGTCTGATTAGAAATAGTGGTGTGAGGGTCCTGAAGGAAGAGAGATGTGAGGGATTCCTTAAGCATGGGATAATGAGGGGCATGAGAGGCGGAAACGTTATAAAAGGCTTGAAGATCCGAAAACTCCATAAGGGAACCATCTTTTATTAAGTGTTGTGGTGTAATAATTCCCTTGTCAATCCATTCCTTCCAAAATAGAGTACGTTTGTTAATCTTAATGGATTTATTATACCAAATTGGGGTGCGAAAAAGGGGTCAGCAGACGGTAAGTGTGAATGAATCAGAGAGGTGGAAATTGCTTTGGAGTGAATAAAAATAGGGGAAGAGAAACGTTTCGGGGTTGGGACAAAGAGACAGCAGAGGTAAAGAGAAAGGAGAATACTGAGCTTGCTCCAATAGTCTCCATGCAGTTGGAGGCAGGTCTGAACTCTCAGAAAGAGAAGTCCATACTTGCTTTAGAGTGAAAGCAGAGTGATATTGGCGAATATTAGGAAAATTGACACCACCTAATTCTTTGGAGGATTGAAGGCGAGCCAATGAAATCCTAGGTTTACGCTTGTTCCAGAGGAACTTGGATAAAGAACTGTTAATAACCCGAAAAAGGGGTTAGGAAGAGAAATGGGAAGCATGGATAAATAAAAATTTATGATAGGAAGAAGCATCATTTTGATGGTGGCTACCCTGCCCCACCATGAAAGAAATAGCGGTGACCAACCCTCAGTCAGGGCGGAAATTTTCTTGAGGATGTCAGCCAGGTTTATTTTGATAGTTTCCCTGATGGTGTTAGCATATAAGATACCAAGGCATTTGATATGTCTAGAAGTCCACTCAAAACCAGTATTTGTAAACATAGAAGGAAGGCAAAATTTGTTAAGAGGTAAGATTTCAGACTTTTCCACGTTTAATTTATAACCAGATACACCCGAATACTCCTGCAGAAGTGAAAAGAAAGCCGGCAGAGAAGTGGATGGGTTAGAAATATATAAAAGAATATCGTCAGCATATGCGGTAAATTTAAGATTGAGTGATTTAAATTGAAGACCTGTATAGTGAGGAGACCGTTTGATTGTTTCTAGGAAGGGTTCCAACGCAAGTATAAAAAGAAGAGGAGAAAGAGGGCAGCCCTGTCTAGTCCCTCTAAGAAGGGGAAAATATCGAGACTGGCAACCATTTACCCAGACTGAAGTGGTCGGGGCTGAATAAAGTAGTTGAATATATTGAAGGACAGGAGGGCCAAATCCGTGCCATTTTAGGGCACTGAAAATAAACTCCCATTCAACCCTGTCAAACGCCTTTTCAGCATCTAATGTTATGGCGGCTAACGGAGAATCGAGTTTAGAGGCCAAGTGGATGATATTAAGAAAGGTGCGTGAGTTATCCGTAATAGAACGACCTTTGATAAATCCGGATTGGTATATGTTTACAAGATCAGGGATAATTTTGTTAATTCGTATGGCGAGTAATTTTGCAAAGATTTTACAGTCTGTGTTAATCAGAGAAATGGGTCTATAGTTTTTACATAAGGACAGATCTTTATCTTTTTTAGGTATCAGACAAAGCATAGCCTGAGAGAAAGTGCCATGCGCTGCACCAGTAGTAAGAAAGTGAGTAATTAAGGAAAGGAAATGAGGAATCAAAAGTGATTTAAATTGGAGAAAGAATCGAACAGTAAAACCATCAGGACCCGGTGTCTTGTCTTTAGGTAAAGGGAAATAGCAGCGATAATTTCTTGTTCGGAGATGGGAATATTTAAAGAGGAAAGATCGACCTGATTTTCGGGATTTTTAGGGATGCGTTGAAAAAATGAATCAATAAGATCAATAGAAGGTGACGATTCTGGGGTGTACAGAGAAGTATAGTAATCAGTAAAACACTCAAGAATCTTGGCATCTGAGAGATGTAAAACTCCGGAAGGATCCTTAATAGCAGCTATTTTAGCTTTTTGTTTTTTGATTTTAAGGTAATTAGCTAGTGCTTTGCCGGCTTTGTTCCGTCCGCCGTACATTTTTGCATTGAATTTGAGAAGGTTGTTACAAGCCGAATCCCAAGACTGTTTGTTATATTGCATTTTCGCTTTAATCAGATTGGATAAGGTATCAGGGCAATTGGCTGAAAAATACTGGTGTTCCAACGTTTTGATTTGTTTGAGGAGAGATGTAGATTCGGAGAGAGCTTTCTTCCTCTTCCTAGACACAAAGTTTATTATATAACCTCTGGCAGAAGCTTTAAAGGCATCCCATATCAGATGAAATTGAGAGACAGAAGAGAGATTGTGAAGAAAGAATTCTTGAGCAAAAAGCGAAAACTGTTCCACGAATTGAGAGTCCAAGAGAAGAGAATTGTTAAAGCGCCAGCGCCGAGTTGAGGATATGGGTGAGGGGTAATCTAAATCTAAAATGATGGGGGCATGGTCGGATATGAGAATGGAGCCAATCTCGATCTCATTCATGAATTGTAGGGTATGTTTAGTAAGGAAAATGTAATCTATTCGGGAATGAGATCTGTGTGCAGGGGAGAAAAAGGAGAACTCAAGTGCATCCGGGTGTGAGGTTCTCCAGGCATCAACCAGTCCTCTAGCAGTAATCGCCTTATAGAATTTTTTTTGCATCTTGTTGGGGATATATCTGGTTTGAGATTTTCGGTCCAGAAAGGGATCCATAAGTTGGTTGCAATCACCACCCACAATCAAATTATCTGCAGAATGTGAGGCGAGGAGAGTGGAGAAATCAGACCAAAAGGATGAGTCAGTGCCATTCGGGCCATATAGATTGCAAAGGGAGAGTGGAGTGTTGTTAACTGTAACGTCTAGAAAAAGCCATCTACCATTGGTATCTTTAGATTCAGTTTGTAATTGAACAGACAATGACTTATGAAATAAAATAACAACCCCGTTCTTATTATTATCAGCTGGGGAGCAAAAATGTCACCCACCCAATGTTTACGTAGTGAGGGCAAGTCTTGTAATCTGAGGTGTGATTCTTGCAATAGAGCAATATGACATTTCAATTTAGCCAAGTGGGACAGTACTCTCTGCTTCTTAACAGGATTACGCATACCTTTAACATTCCATGAAATGATGCGGAGACTTTTCATAAGTAAGGTTCATATGAGAATAAACAACCTCTAAACATGACAAGTGCGAAGAAGTTAATGCGTAAAATATAGATATTCAATGAAAAGGAAAGTGTAAGAGACCAGGAGGATACAAGTATAGCAAGGAAAAAGGAATGGATAAAATAGAGTAGTATAAAGGAAAAAATAAAGGTATACAACATTTTTTGGTATGGTGAAGGAAGTAGGCGAGAAGGTAAGTGTAGAAACCTTGTTGTAAAAGAGTAAAAAAAAACACAGACTCCGTGCAAAGAAAAGAACTAGAAGGAAGGAAAAGAGAAAGTGGAGAAAGAGAAGGGAGTGAAAATAGGGAGAAAAAGCATGATCGCCAGTTAAGAGATGGAAAGAAAAAGATGGCAAGCGAGGAGGGAAAAGAGGGGAATAGAGAAAGCAAGGGTGGAGAACATAGTCTCCCAAGGAGAGATAACAAAGAGAAGATGACAAAAAGCCGAGCGGCTTTAGTCATAAAGAACAAAATGAAGAAGAGCAATGACGGTTGAGGGGGCGGCGAGAGACAAGACAACCACACAGGCAAAGAGACTCCGAGAAAAGTCAAAATTGCCTTCTAAACGTAGGTAAGGAGGCAGGTGTAAAAACAGGAAGGCAAACTTACGAACGAAAGGAAGGGAACTTACCAAACACTGGGAAGAAATTGCAGCAACATGAGTCACAGATAACATACAAGGGGTGACAAGAGTGGAGAACAGCTACAGCAGTTCCACGCTGGGGAGGCCTGGGAAATGAGAAAAATAACAGACAAGGGCTTGATTAGAGGTTACGAGCTACATACTGAGACAAACCAAAACAAACAAGGAAATAACGTAAAGTAATCAAGGCTTGCTCAGTTCCATGGATTCTCCTTTATGGGTGTGGATGAACTTCCGTGGGTCGGCCGGATCTTCAAAACTGAAAGTTCTGTCTTTGTAGGTGACTTTGAAGAAGCAAGGATGTATTAACCCATATCTGGCGTTCATAGATCTCAAAGCAGGCCTAAGGTCGAGGAATTCCTTGCGCCGATTAGCAGTTGGCTTGGAGACATCCTGACTGAAGAAAACTCTGTGGCCGGACCAGAACATCTGCTTGTGTTGCTTAGCTGCGTTGAGAATTTCCATGAGATCAGAGTAGAGAAGAAAGTAAGCAATTATACCTCTGGGTTTAGATGAGGAGGGTGCACTCTGTGGACCCAATCGATGAGCTCTCTGGATATTGAAGTCTGTGGATTTTGCACAACCAGTAATCTGAAGGACTTGAGATTTCAGAAATATAATCATGTCTGATCCTTCGGAACCTTCCGGAATACCATAAATGCGTAGGTTATTACGCCTATTACGATTTTCTAAGTCCTCTGTAGATTTCTTGAGCAAACTGACTTCTTTAGTAAGGCAGTCAACCTTGGCGAGAACATCTTGAGCGTCACTGACTTTTTGCTCCACATCCGAAAGCCTCTGGTCTAGTCCAGTCCATTTGTCATCTAACCTTTGCAGGGTGGCAGCTGTGTCAGACATAAAAGGACGAATAAGGCGTAGTTCCTCCATTATATCTTCTAGTGTAAGAGGGAGCGGTGATTTTGACGGAGAGGGTGGATCCTTCTTTGTACGTTTACCAGGACCGGCCACAGTGTCCCTCCGTCCACCTGCAGCACCCCCCTGGGGTTTGTGTGGATGATGAGTCCATAACGGCAGAGAGAAGGCACCAACAGTGTAGGATTGAAAAGCAGGAGACGGCTTTATTATTGTATTTGAAGAAGAGCCAAGAAGAATTGACCAGCTAAGTGTCCACAGAGAAAGGCGGTCTGCACATAAAATAAAAAAGTTGTTACTTCACTAGATACCACAGAGTTGAATACTGTATCCGGTGACATCCACTGTAATAAGGAAGAGGCATATATCCAGCAGAACCATCATCTGCCACACACAGCAGCAAGAGGATCAGTCTGAATGCTGTATTGCCTTTTTAATGTAAGGCGCAACATGGTCAGCCCGATGGACACCCTCCTCACAGTCGGGCGAAGTGCTGCATGAGTAAAGCCACAAAATGGCGGCCACTATCAGGCGGAGACAGACGGAGCTGACGATATAAAAGACAGAAGGGTCGGTTCAAATGTAGGTCTGTCTCTTCTGGTGTAAAAACACAACAAGGTCAGCATTGAAAAATAGGGATAATGCTGCGGAAATGAGGAGAATTATCCAGAGAACATTCCCCTGATGGTCGGGTGAAGTGCTGCATGAAGCAAATCACAAAATGGCGGCCGCTGTCGAGCAGGAAACATCGGGGCCGATAACGTTATAAAGAGACCTTCTCAAGGTCTAAAAACTTGCCATAATGGTGCTGGAACGCTCCTGTGCAGGAAACCACGATTTGCGGCTAGTAAGCGTTGCTTAAAGCAGTCCCTTCATCGGCGAGCGGAGCTCGGATTAGCGGAGCTCTTCAGGTGGCGGCCATCTTGGATCGCCGCTGCCGCGCGCCTCAACCCCAGGCGTTCTTGAGAAAGAATGAACATTACGGCCCTGAACGGAAGTTCAGATGCGAGATCTCTTCCATCGGTAAATATGAAACCGGAGAGTTTAGGCAGCCCCGCCTTCTAATGATCGTGAACTGAGTTCCGAAAAAACAGAAAACCACCAGGCCCTGAAGCCCAAAATATTTTCATTAATTCCCTTGCTCTCTCTGTTTTTCTTTATTCCACATCTCTGTTTCCCTGATCTCTGTATTTCTATCACTTTAAGAGAAAAATGCCAGCCATTTATTGGTCTTTAGAGATTGATCACATTCAGTCCTTGTCGGGTATGCGTTGGTCAGAAGGTGTAACCTGCCGATGCCATAAATCTGTACACTCCGTCCATTGTGTGCTGCATAGATATTTGCCTGCGCTCTCTCTTCCGGGGTTTGTATATTTTCACCACATGTCCAGAGTTCTAGAAAAAACCTGAATTTCCCCTTCGATGCAAAAGCTGTTTTCTGGGGGCCGCGCAACACACAGGCAATACGGGCTTTCCATACGGAAAGACAAGCCTGCCCAGTGTGACTCACGGAAACACCGGAAAAGACAGCACAGCTCCCCAGGAAGAAACGCATTTCCTGGATATCACCAGCACAATAACAGGGCATTTTTTTAGCTGGAGTTTCCTGTTCAACAATCTCGTGACATATCGTCTTGTTCTGAATAGTACATTACTTTTCGGTTTGCACAAAGTGCCTTTTCTAAAGACCATAGTTTCAGAAGTCCTTTGATCATGAAGTTGATAAATCGTGTTCATTTTCTCGGTATGATGACGTATAGATGGCATGACTTTCTTTTGTTATTCTCATACCTACAATGCCTGGGAGTCGATTTACAAAATATAAACACATACATCTCGATTTACTCCAGTAATAAACCACTAACTTGTTACAGCAAGTGACGCATGAAACATTCATTGTAAAACGCAGAGACCAAGGGAAACTTTCAATGACAATATACACACCACAGAGATGATCTATTAACAATTATCATACAGATTCTGTTGATAATATACATTTTCAACATGTAGCACTTACCTTTTATCTTCAACGCTTCAAGCAGGTGTTAATAACTATCTATCTCAAGGCAATGTGCTCCCTCTAACACAACTCGGTCAGGCTGAGACCAGTGTCTCAAAGATGCTCAATGATCATAGACCACTTTCTCCCTGCTTGGCACTCGCAACCGTGATCTAATTGTCATATTCATGCTGCTTAACCAACAGAACATACCACTGAGCAATGAGCTCACAACGCAGTGTAATAGGCTAAGGACATCCTTAGAGCATCATTAAATTAAGGACAGACTGGCAGTCATTCAATTCTCTGTGGTCTGTAGAGTATCTGAGATTAAATCTATCAAAGATCGAGTTTGTCTTTATTACCCCCAAAATCCAGACTCCCAGAACTCCTCATCCAGGGGTGGCTTAGTAATATGAACTTAAAAGACTTCTCCCTAGTCTGTTACACTACGCTATATCCTCAGGACTATATGAAGAAAAAGCACTGATATGTCCACTTTGCAGAACTACTTAAAATCAAGCCCTTCCTACCTCCTATAAAGTTATGTCCACAGTTCAGTCCATGTATTATCGCACATTGATGGAGGCGATCTAGTATCATTGGTCTCCCAGACTCCTTATCAATGCCAATCAGAACTGTTCTTTGGTCAGAGTGCTCAAGCTATCCCCACCCAAAGAAATTGCAAGTACACCTATTTTGACAGAAGATGGTAAGCATATGCTAGCGGTAAGACATATTGCAAGCATTCCTCCCATCATCTTTTGTGTTTTAAGTAATGCCCTAAGTGACAAGGATATGCCCAGAAGTGAGTTCCGTGCTCACTGTGGCACCGAAACCAAGCTACACCCGAATGATGAGTCCCGTTCAGGGTGAAAATGGTCTTGGGTTGCTTATGTTCCGGTTAAGGGAGGACCTGGCCTGACAGTTTGGGCTGGACTGTTCCTGGTGAAGCAGGGTCAAGACTGATTTGCATTTGGCAGGGCCCAAACTGAGGTGGCATGTTGGGTGAAGAACAATATGTGAGAATGTTACCCTGAGTGACTGGCAGTGATTAGACTTAATGCCAACATTCCTCACAGCACTCTATGGCCCTTTGGATCTAGGCATGCACATTATAAATATCTGCAATAATTTAAAAACCTACAATATTCTGCTATTAATCAAGCATTCAACACCACTGGTGTCAACCATTGAGCCTCCCGGACCTGCCTTTTACCTAGTGTGGCCCTTCTGCATGGGTACCAGGAGGCTACATGTTTGCCCCTTTTGTTGCTAGTTCGCTCTAGTGTTTGTTGTGTGGGCCATTCAGTACCGTCTTTCCCCATAGTTGCACCCTGATCTGCCAACATGCCAAACCACTGAAAGACTACCATCAAAACCAGGAAGAACCCAACACTTCTGCAACTAGGGGTTGTGGCTGGCCGGTTTTCATGTCCTTGTGCTCTCATTTTCACCTGGTGAGAGTGTTTCACCTGCGGGAAAGATGGCTTTAAGGAAATAAACTCAGGTGACAGTTATCTTTGGAACATTAAGACCTAGTCTGGCTCACCACAGAGAAGCCAGACTGGTCGTACGCTACAGCCGAAGAAATTTCCTTTAAACAACCTAGACTGAGACTGAGGAGGACAACTTCGGTAAGGAGCAGTGCATTGCAGAGGCCACCTTTGTTCCTGCAACTTGTCTTGAAGTCCTTCCATTCTCACCTTCTGTCCCAAGCTACCTGCCTCAGTCTGTCCAGTGCTTAGGTTTCTACAAGGCTCCCTCTCTTCTAGAACCCTTAGAGGTGATTTGCTCAGGCAGAAAAGTCAATCTCCACACTGTGGCCTTTGACTGAGCAGTGCACTTGCCCTTTTCCTTATTTATGTGGCCAAAATGGTTCGGATTGTGAGGTGGAGCCTTGGGATTGAGGTTGAAATGCATTCTTCAGGTTACAGTGCAAGACAGATTCCTGGTGTTGGGGGCCAGGAGGAGCCCTAGTTCTGGGGATGAAGAGCAAGCTATGTGCTGGAGAACGGTAGTAAGATAAAGCCCAGGGGGAGGAGGATTAAAAGAGCACCTGGTGGTTGGGATGAGATGAGCTTTGAATGGTGAGTGGGACATGCGGTGTGCAGGTATAGGTTGAGATTGGCTCTGTGGCTGGTGGTGAGACGAGCCCTAGAGTTGGGATACTGATATGAATCTCTCGGAGTGTTTACTTTTGAAGCTGTGGGGATTGAGCCATGGGGATAGGGGAGTTTGGTAGCTTCCTCTGCATAGGGGGATGTGGTGGATCTCTGGGGGCACTGGCGTGAGGTTAGCTGCGGAGCTGGATGGTGAGCTGAATCCTTGGTGTATGGGGGTGAAGTGAACCCTGATCACATGAGGTGAGATGAAGTAACCATCTCTTGTGAGGTGAGGTGGGCTACCAGGGAGGAGATAAACCATAGGTGCTGAATTGCATGATAGCAAAGCAACACCTCTAGCAGCGGCCCTGCCCGCAAGGTGTCAGGTGGTTGTGTTTTTGTATCAGAGTGAATTGAGAGCCTGTGGGCTTCACCATGTGTATTGCATTCTCCAGGGGGGGCGGTCATCCAGCGTTTGCTAAAACTGTTTGCTGTAGGTCTGTATTTTATACTTCCATACTATGCTGGACTCAGAACATATTCGTTTGTGATTTGTATAATATCAATCCATGTTTGCGGTTGTAGGTGACCCCACTCTCCGTGTAGACACATCCAAAGCAGTACATAAAATGGCATGGTACTCGTAGCAAGGAGCCAGCGCGTGCCACAGGTTCACGATGAGACGGAATGGAGTGGTAGCGCGCTCCGACGCCTCTCTGGGTTTGTGATCGTCGTCCTTAAGTTAACCTTCGCGTTACTATAGCGCTGAACGAGCTGGCAGCCTGGTTGCTTGTGCTGGAGTCCACTCACGCGGCAGGTTCTTCCGGGTCATGGCGCTTTTGTCTAAACCGGTAACCAAGAGCCTCTTGGGCTTTTTTGTTGTCGGTGTGACATGGAGGAAGCGTGCCAGGAATGCAAAGATTGTTCCACGTGTTTATTGGATGGGGTAACTTCTATTGTCTGCTTTTAATTTGTTTGGAACTGTGAAGTGTCAAGACTGACACTTTCGTAATAGAAATTGTTTGCGTTTTTGGAGGCCTCTCCTTGCTCACGAGCCTGCTGTTTTACATAAGGTTTTCACTGTAATTTTGTGTACCTGACTTTGAACTGTCAAAGTTAATATCTATTAACAGCGTAGGGGTGTCACGCCGAATATTGATTTAAAAAAACACCGCTATTTACTTTTACGTTCTCTACCACTCTTAAATAATTTAATGTTAGAGAGCCGCCAAGGTGTTGAGACCGGGGAGTAATAAAGTGCCGCTTTGCTTCGTAGCACTTCACTCGATGCTGTTCAAGGATTTCTAGCAGCCACTGCGCTTTTTGTTTAAAAGTTAGTTTGTCAAACAAATGATTGAGCAAAATTGCTACCAATTTATTAAAATACATATAGACGTTGGACACCTAATTAGTGTTCTTCTATACCTCTTTCGAATTATTTAAAAACCTAAGGCTGCGTGATAGTGATTTTGCATGAACAATTGAGCAGGGACATAACACAGCGCAGGGGGGCCCACATCCCTTTAGGGGGAGCCCACCCAGCCTAAGGCCATTGAACATCTGTGAGCTGTTAGATTCAGGGTCTTCTCATCACATTCTGCATGGAGCCCTATAATGTTGCGTTACGCCACTGCCATTGAGACCTCGTGTGTTGATGCAGCATTGAGTGAACTGCAACTAGTTTCAGTCCTGTTTGTCAGATCCCAAGTATGTGTTGGGTTACGGGGTGAAATGTCGTATTCATTGTTGTGTTGCTCCCTCCAAAGCAGTTGAGTGACTTCCGATCCACAGAGCTGGCACTGTTTTTCTGGGGGAATTCCCAGCAGGGTGGTATGCTTCTGCAGCCACAGGAAAGTGGTAGGGCATTCCCTGATGGATGGACTCGACCTTGGCACCACTGCCCTTCAGGGAGAAATGGGTGCAAAACAGAATCCAAAGCCAACTTAAACTAACTTCTAGGCATTCATTAGTTTCTTATTGGCCTCCCTAGCAGATACAAATAGTAGGTGTCTAAAAGCTATGGCACAAGGAAAAGGGTCAATGGCTGTAAAAGAAAGTAATGTACACTGAATATAATAAGAAACAAGTCTGACATGTTCCTCCCTAAGGTGGTGCTCTTCCACTTCTTCTTGAGAACAACCTCTGTGTATAGATTCCTGTTGGGATTACCCACCCAATACATTTTGATGCTATATTTTATAAGCCTAATTGATTAGCCACTACAATATGGAGAACTTATGACGAGAGTAGAGGAAAAATTTAAATGCGGGGCCAATGACAAGATATTTTGTTGCACCAATTTGGAGGGGTTCAAAGGTAGGCTATTGTGGTTTTTGAGGGCAACCTCATCTAAGTCAGATGTTCACTGTGGATGAGTTGTGAAATAGCAGATGAAACGCCTTTTAGTAGTGTCCTATCCAACAAGAGGTGTGCGGCACAACACACTGTAGGAGATCTGCTTTGCAATAAATGAGCCACTGTCCAGCCTGTTTATATTCACCATGTGTTGGAAGCCGGAGTCCCAGTCCCGCACCACTGTCACCAAAAGCGAGACCCAGGACTCCTCACTCAACGTTAGGCCAAGTAAGGACACCGTTTGAGATAGCCCTGTTCACCCCCTTAGTAGCTTGGCACGAGCAGCCAGGCCTATCTCCAAGGCACGAGTGTACATTATGTGTAACCACACTCACAGCAACCCACTGGTGACACCACAAATGGACTCCACACAAGTTTGATAAAACGAGTATAAACTTTATGTACAAAGATATACGATCAGACCACACGATACATAAGCCAACATATAATAAAGGGTAATATTCGTTCCGGCTGGCTGGTAGGTTCAAATCCCAACCACCGCTTTCAAAATGCTATGCTGGTCGCAATGCTAGAATCACACACGTTGCAATGGGCAAACAATAGTGCGCTGCGTAACGATACAATCCTGTGCTGGGCAAAGGATAAATAATACAATGCGTAACGATACACCCCGGTACCTTGCAATGGGAGAAATAATGCAACGCGTACCGCTACAATCATGTACTGCGCAATGAAGGAATAATGCAATGCGTCACACCCCAATCACGTACTTTGCAATGAAGAAATAATGCAATGCGCGCCGCTACAATCATGTACTTTGCAATTAAGGAATAATGCAATGCGTAGCTACAATCATGTACTTTGCAATGAAGAAATAATGCAATGCGGGCCGCTACAATCCTGTACTTTGCAATGGAGAAATAATGCAATGCGTAGTGCTACAATCGTGTACTTCGTTATGCAGAAATAATGTCAGGCGTCATAAGACAGTCCGGCAGTTCGTTAGCAGCAATATTGGCAATGTGTATTACGACAGTCAGCCTCTTCGATAACAGTTGCCCCCCCACACGTATCACCGATGACATAAAGTACAGCTTCTCACTCTGGCCCCAGTACTGCCACTCCTGAACGCAGTACGGGCCCCAATCTGAGCCGAAGCAAAGGCTCACGTCGCCAGAAGGACTGAGAGGCCGAGAGAGTGTCCCTCCGAGCCCGCACCCCACCCAGGCAGTGATCCACGTTACCTGGGGGCGCGACCCCACTCTCCTCTCCTCCTTCAGCGAACTGGGCCTTCCGTGTAGAACTTTCTCAATGGGCCTCAGCGGCTCGGCCTGGCAGCTCAGCTCCTCCGGGGCTGCCGGTCAGGGCCGCGACTGTTAGGAATGTCTCAGGCGGCCGCAGGGCACACGTACCCCACGCCTCAGAGATTGCGTTACTCCGGGTGCACGTTCACCACAGCACCCTCCGGGTCTCCTCTGGCACAAAGCCACACACACAACACTGATGGGACTTCACGTCGACTCCGAGTGCACGTTCACCAGGCACTCCTTCCTGGGGTCTCAGTTGGCACCAAGACACGCACACCGCGTTGCAGAGACTCACTTTCTTCCGGTGCACACGATGATCAGCCGATCACCTCCACAGTCCCAGGTTGCACCAAAGCACGCACACTGCTTCACTGAGACTTACTCCAACTCCGGTGCCCCGATATCCAGGCGCTCTTCACCAACGCCTTCGGCCGCACCCCGACACGCTCACCGTGTCCGAGGCTCACTTCTCCTCCGGTGCACTTGATGACCAGGCGCTCTTCACCAGCGCCTCCGGTGCACCCCGACACGCACCCTGCGCGTCCGCGACTCACTCCACTTCCGATGCACACGCGGACCAGGCGCTCTTCACCAACGCCTGCGGTGCACCACGACACGCACCCAGCGCGTCCGAGTCTCACTTCTCCTTCGTGTGTCCAAGATCACAGGGCACACCTTCCGAGGGTCTCAAGCTGCCACAACACGCGCCCACCTGCGTCGCTTGAAACTTCACCGGAAACTTTTATGTTCCTGTGTTTCCAAACAGGGAGCCAGCTCACCTCGGGCCCTTGGGGTAACAAGACACAGCACAAAGCACAGTCTTCGTCAAGCAGGGAGACCCAGCGCACAAAGCACAGTCCCAACAGCCTCTTCCTTGGTTAAAACAGCAAACTGCAGACCAGCCCCAGATCACGAAGCAAGGGTCGATCCTTCCCAGCAGTCTCTTCAGTTGTTCCTTCCTTAGCAGAGGTTCCTCTTGACCACAAAATGGGTCCAAGCCTTTTCAGTCTCAATCCATTTCTATACCATTCCAACGTTCAGGGGTCTGAGCTCTCATAGTCGTACCCCTAAATGTCTTTGAAGTTCGTTTGTGCTCAGGGGTCACTGACCCCTGCCTAAATCAGTTCTGGGTGTCTCCCTCCCAGTGTCACCTTTCTCCCTTTGATACTGGGGGTCTGGATCCTTAATCACTCAGCAGGAGATGGGTCAATTGTTTTATAGCCGCAACCCAGGCCTCTTCACCTCCCGGGCTTTTCCTCGCCTACTCTCCAGATGCAGGTCAGCCTGGTGCCATCTCAACCCCTCCCTGGGTCAAGACCTCCCCGGCTCCTCTCCCCTCTCAGATCCAGACAGTCAATCCACATTCAGCAGAGACACACAGAAATGCTTAAAGCACAAAACTCAGCCACTTTCTAAAAGAGTGGCTTCTGAACACACAGTGACAAAACCACTTTCATAGAAAGATGTGTTATGACGCTGTGAGTTCATACATACTAAACTTCACCTCTCCATTTTAAACTTATGGGAAACTAGGCTAACAAACACAATACCCAGCCTCCCCCATTCTGTCCTATGGGCAGGATGGTCTTTCACCAGTGAAAAACGAAATGGAGTGTTTTTCACTGTCAGGACATAACACACACCTCAGTATATGTCCTGCCTTTTACTTACGCTGCACCCTGCCCAGGGGTTACCCGGGACCTACCACAGGGGTGCCCACTGTGTACGCAAAAGGGAAAGTAAGGCCTGACAAGTGGTTGCACTTGTCAGGACAACATGCTAACTTAGCAAACTGCGTGCAGGCCCTACACTGCAGGCCTGAGTTCCCTTCTCCGCGCACCTTTGCATTATTAGCCCTGGCACACACAGTGCACATCACTAGGGATTTTACTAGTAAGGCAACATACCAATCATGGCCAACCAATTACCATTACACTTTACACAGGGAACACTTGTACTTTGACACTGATCAGCAGTGGCAAAGTACCCAAAGCATCTAAATTGGCAACTCTATGTCAGGAAAACGATCTAGGGGGAAAGCAAAAAGTTTAGGGAACTTTAGCCAAAAAGGCCAAGTCCTACACAACCCCCTCCCAGCCAAAAGCCAGGGTAGACTAATCATTACCTTGATGGACTTCCCGGCTTCGGGCGATAGAATCAGGACACAGGCCCTCTACCGCAGGGACACCCTCCTGTTCCACAACTTCCTGACCCCAGGGGTTCTTCTTGATCACTACTCCCTGAGCCATCAATGCTGTTCCATGGATCCCTCCCGGCCAGGGGGACCCCTCCAGGGGCGCTAGTCCCATGCCAACCCCACCCTGGAGTGGTATCCTGGGAAGGCCCATCGGTCAGGATACTACCTCCAGTCATCCTGCCCTCCAGGTTAAAAGTGGGTGTACCCTGGTCACTTCTAGGAGACCCAGCCCCACTGGCTGGACACTGTCCCACGGGTGTTCCCACTGGGGAACACAACCCTCTTTTATCCTTCCATTTATTTTTCTGGGCCTGCCACTTAGGAATGGCACCCACAAACTTCAGGACGGCAGGAGCTCGGGCTACAGACTCCCCACGCCCTCCTGACGCTAGGTGACCTTCCTCACACCTCTGGCAAGTAGGCACTAGGGCTCCACCCGGGGGCTCTCCTACGGCCCCCCCAGTTTCCTGGGTGGTGCTGCTGATCCCTGGGGGTGCTGCTTACTCTTCCTCCCCCTCTTTTGAGACAAGGGGCTAGCCAGCAACCCCTCCTCACTACTCTGGGATCTCATTGCGCCACTTGGCCCTTCTTCCCTCTCTGGGGCCTTTTCAGGCCCCTGGACCCATGACCAGGGGTCCGGTTCTCGTGCAGGCTCCCGGGAATCAAGGAGCCCACACCTTAACCCGGGGTGGCGCAATCCTGGAAAATAATTTCTGAGCCTAGGCTCCCCTGGGGCCAAATTGGACAACCCCTCCAAATCATTTACCATGCTAACCACTACCCAATCTTCCAGTGCACACTTGTACTCATCCACACTTGGCACTGGCTGTGCGCTGCCACCATTCGAACTGGACTTTGCTTGTTTACCCTTAATGTCCAGTTCCCTCATGCTTAACTCATGAGCGAAGAGAATCCGTTTCTCTTCCAACGCGAGAGCATTCCTGCTCTCCTCTGCTTGAGTTTTAAGTTTTAACACCTCCAACTCATGCAGTCTGACCCTTTGGGTTTCCTCCAACTCCTCTGGGGAAAAACTCCTCCCTGAATGGCTACTACCAGGCCCTGCGGCTGGTGCCTCCACTGGCAAATCCTGTGGACCAAATCCATTCCCTGGGTCATCCTCATCCACCTCAACATCACCGCCTCCTGAGCCTCTTTGGCTTCCCACCAGGCCCTCAAGGCCACTTGCAGCTCCTCCTTCTTGGCGCTACTCTTCATGGGACATCCCAAAGCTCTGCAGAATTTCCTCAACTGATCAACCTTGTAGGTGAACAATGCCTCAATGTTAAACTCTAATTCTGCAGCCGCAGCCTCACCGGCTATCTGGCTCCCCTCCAGAGACATGTGTGGTTTAGAGGTTACTCAACAATAGAACCAACAATTCAAAACAATATGTTGTTGCGTCGTGGTCTGCGATCAATTTATGATGTACACCAATTACTGTGAGTGGTTTTGCACACACGCGTTTCAATTATGTTAGGATCGTATCCCACCGCTCTGCCGCCAAATGTTGGAAGCCGGAGTCCCAATCCCGCACCACTGTCACCAAATGCGAGACCCGGGACTCCTCACTCAACGTTAGGCCAAGTAAGGACACCGTTTGAGATAGCCCTGCTCACCCCCTTAGTAGCTTGGCACGAGCAGCCAGGCCTATCTCCAAGGCATGAGTGTACAGTATGTGCAACCACACTCGCAGCAACCCACTGGTGACACCACAAATGGACTCCACACGAGTTTGATAAAACGAGTATAAACTTTATGTACAAAGATATACGATCAGACCACACGATACATAAGCCAACATATAATAAAGGGTAATATTCGTTCCGGCTGGCTGGTAGGTTCAAATCCCAACCACCGCTTTCAAAATGCTATGCTGGTCGCAATGCTAGAATCACACACGTTGCAATGGACAAACAATAGTGCGCTGCGTAACGATACAATCCTGTGCTGGGCAAAGGATAAATAATACAATGCGTAACAATACCCCCGGGTACCTTGCAATGGGAGAAATAATGCAACGCGTACCGCTACAATCATGTACTGCGCAATGAAGGAATAATTCAATGCGTCACACCCCAATCACGTACTTTGCAATGAAGAAATAATGCAATGCGCGCCGCTACAATCATGTACTTTGCAATTAAGGAATAATGCAATGCGTAGCTACAATCATGTACTTTGCAATGAAGAAATAATGCAATGCGGGCCGCTACAATCCTGTACTTTGCAATGGAGAAATAATGCAATGCGTAGCGCTACAATCGTGTACTTCGTTACGCAGAAATAATGTCAGGCGTCCTAAGACAGTCCGGCAGTTCGTTAGCAGCAATATTGGCAATGTGTATTACGACAGTCAGCCTCTTCGATAACAGTTGCCCCCCCACACGTATCACCGATGACATAAAGTACAGCTTCTCACTCTGGCCCCAGTACTGCCACTCCTGAACGCAGTACGGGCCCCAATCTGAGCCGAAGCAAAGGCTCACGTCGCCAGAAGGACTGAGAGGCCGAGAGAGTGTCCCTCCGAGCCCGCACCCCACCCAGGCAGTGATCTACGTTACCTGGGGGCGCGACCCCACTCTTCTCTCCTTCAGCGAACTGGGCCTTCCGTGTAGAACTTTCTCAATGGGCCTCAGCGGCTCGGCCTGGCAGCTCAGCTCCTCCAGGGCTGCCGGTCCGGGCCGCGACTGTTAGGAAGGTCTCAGGCGGCCGCAGGGCACACGTACCCCACGCCTCTGAGATTGCATTACTCCGGGTGCACGTTAACCACAGCACCCTCCGGGTCTCCTCTGGCACAAAGCCACACACACAACGCTGATGGGACTTCACGTCGACTCCGAGTGCACGTTCACCAGGCACACCTTCCTGCGGTCTCAGTTGGCACCAAGTCACGCACACCGCGTTGCAGAGACTCACTTTCTTCCGGTGCACACGATGATCAGCCGATCACCTCCACAGTCCCAGGTTGCACCAAAGCACGCACACTGCTTCACTGAGACTTACTCCAACTCCGGTGCCCCGATATCCAGGCGCTCTTCACCAACGCCTTCGGCTGCACCCTGACACGCTCACCGTGTCCGAGCCTCACTTCTCCTCCGGTGCACTCGATGACCAGGCGCTCTTCACCAGCACCTCTGGTGCACCCCGACACGCACCCTGCGCGTCCGAGACTCACTCCACTTCCGATGCACACGCGGACCAGGCGCTCTTCACCAACGCTTGCGGTGCACCACGACACGCACCCAGCGCGTCCGAGACTCACTTCACCTTCGGTGCACACGTTGACTAGGCGCTCTTCACCAGCGCCTCCTGTGCACCACGACATGCACCCAGCGCGACCGAGTCTCACTTCTCCTTCGTGTGTCCAAGATCACAGGGCACACCTTCCGAGGGTCTCAAGCTGCCACAACACGCGCCCACCGCGTTGCTTGAAACTTCTCCGGAAACTTTTATGTTCCTGTGTTTCCAAACAGGGAGCCATCTCACCTCGGGCCCTTGGGGTAACAAGACACAGCACAAAGCACAGTCTTCGTCAAGCAGGGGGACCCAGCGCACAAAGCACAGTCCCAACAGCCTCTTCCTTGGTTAAAACAGCAAACTGCAGACCAGCCCCAGATCACGAAGCAAGGGTCTGTCCTTCCCAGCAGTCTCTTCAGTTGTTCCTTCCTTAGCAGAGGTTCCTCTTGACCACGAAATGGGTCCAAGCCTTTTCAGTCTCAATCCATTTCTATTCCATTCCAACGTTCAGGGGTCTGAGCTCTCATAGTTATACCCCTAAATGTCTTTGAAGTTCGTTTGTGCTCAGGGGTCCCTGACCACTGCCTAAATCAGTTCTGGGTGTCTCCCTCCCAGTGTCACCTTTCTCCCTTTGATACTGGGGGTCTGGATCCTTAATCACTCAGCAGGAGATGGGTCAATTGTTTTATAGCCGCAACCCATGCCTCTTCACCTCCCGGGGCTTTTCCTCGCCTACTCTCCAGATGCAGGTCAGCCTGGTGCCATCTCAACCCCTCACTGGGTCAACACCTCCCCCGGCTCCTCTCCCATCTCAGATCCAGATAGTCAATCCACATTCAGCAGAGACACACAGAAATGCTTAAAGCACAAAACTCAGCCACTTTCTAAAAGAGTGGCTTCTGAACACACAGTGACAAAACCACTTTCATAGAAAGATGTGTTATGACGCTGTGAGTTCATACATACTAAACTTCACCTCTCCATTTTAAACTTATGGGAAACTAGGCTAACAAACACAATACCCAGCCTCCCCCATTCTGTCCTATGGGCAGGATGGCCTTTCACCAGTGAAAAACGAAATGGTGTGTTTTTCACTGTCAGGACATAACACACACCTCAGTATATGTCCTGCCTTTTACTTACACTACACCCTGCCCAGGGGTTACCCGGGACCTACCACAGGGGTGCCCACAGTGTACGCAAAAGGTAAAGTAAGGCCTGACAAGTGGTTGCACTTGTCAGGACAACATGCTAACTTAGCAAACTGCGCACAGGCCCTGCACTGCAGGCCTGAGTTCCCTTCTCCGCGCACCTTTGCATTACTAGCCCTGGCACACACAGTGCACATCACTAGGGATTTTACTAGTAAGGCAACATACCAATCATGGCCAACCAATTACCATTACACTTTACACAGGGAACACTTGTACTTTGACACTGATCAGCAGTGGCAAAGTACCCAAAGCATCTAAATTGGCAACTCTATGTCAGGAAAACGGTCTAGGGGAAAGCAAAAGTTTAGGGAACTTTAGCCAAAAGGCAAAGTCCTACACCATGTTTAACTAATAATAGGTCTAGAAAGTGGCGTGCGCGCTGCCATCATTGGGCATATCGAGGCCCTGCCTGATCTCTGGTGATAGAACATTCCAAGGTTCCTTTATCCGTGAATCCGTCAAAGTTTAAGACAAGAGCTTGAGTCTTATTTGTTTTTTCTCCCTATGTCATTGCTTTCTATAAGTACATTAATCACCATGTTTATCTCAGTGGCTCTGATGTTGCCTTTGTCCCATGTGTATTATATGTACATATCAGAAAGCCCCAATTACATTGTAAAAATAGAAGCGTGTTGTTGCATGTAAACACTTTATCAATGAAACGTGCCTTTTCTGTGGTAAGGGGCATACATGTCAGGTTACTGCAGCCAGTACTGCAGGAATGGGCCTGTCTAGCTGCTTTTGCTGTATGTAGATACCTGAAGGAGATACCTGAAAATAGGCCTGGGTCCTGGGCACTGCACAGTTGCCAGTGTATGTGTATATGGTAGGTGTAGGGATCTTTAACCCAACGTAATTTCTTTAGGTGTGTACTGCTTGTTGTTCTTATTGTCCTGACCTTTTTTGCTTCTGCCAGGAGGCTTGATGTGAATAGGATCGGAAGGGCATTCCATTCAATTATTGATTAAGAGAAGTGAACTCTGCTTAAGGTGGCAGATGGATCCACTAAGGCACCTTCAGAGGTCGATGGTGGACGACCAACAATCATGAGTGGAAGGTGTGTGTAGTGTTGAGTGAAGGAGAGCTGTAGAGAGCGTGGCTCTGAGCAGTACTCACAACGGTATGTTTACACACACAGGGGAAGAAGGCTAGTGAAGAGGGTGGGGGAGAGGAAGAGAACCATATTGTGTGAGCAAGTGATTGCAATGATGTTAAGCACTTACTGGACTAAACCACCCACATACATCAGTTAAGTCTTACAATCATACTGAAAGCGCCACCCTGAAGAGGTTATACATTCCATTTGATTAGGAGACCCTTTTAGAGATATGGTATCCCTTTCAGTGAGTGTTGTCTCAATTTATTTGAACTTCTGTCAAAGACAATATACTATTCTAGTGTCTTGAAAATGATTTAGTCTGATACCACAGAATGTACCACTTCAGTAAACATGGTGGCAGCGGATCGGTTATGACAGGCTGACCATCCAGTGGGGAGGGTTGTATAGCAGCACATCCCAGAACACATGTGAACCCCCAGTTGAGCTGGATTATTGAGGTTAATCTTCTTGCCTGGCGATGCAGGAGTGGCAATGGGATAAGAGCAAGTCGTACAGGCTTGCAGGAAACCAATGTGGTCACTCAATGCAAGCCCTTGAGTTTGCACACTTTTTCATACCGGTTACTCTGACTCCGAGTAGCAGTGAATCTGGCAAGGGCGGACAATTGTTGGCAAAATTGCCCATAAGAAAAATAAGCAGAAATGGACAATGGGGAGGACTCCTTTCTTTTCCTCCAGTCACTCAACTTGCAGAGATGACTAAGAAAACAATGAGGGGCCATTAGAGAACAGCAGAGTGGCCCTCTCCTGAGATGAACCACTGATAATTGGCACATTGCAGAAGATGTAGTCTAGAGTTCATTCGGCAAATTGAAGGGAAGATATTTGCCCTCAAAAGGGTATTTCGGGAGTTAAAGGCAGGGCTGTGGAAGTAGAGCACAAGGGGGATAATCATATGACCCACTTCAAAACTGTTGTGAGATAGCTAGAGAATAATGCATGCCGAGCCCAGAGATTCAAGGAGTCTGCAGTCACTGCAAATTGCAATCAAATTCGAGTTCTTAAAAACAAGTCTGAGGCAATGCTGATTCAAAGCGTGGTGCTGTCCCTACTGCCGGGGGATGATGATAAAGATTCAATATTTCGTGAGTGAGCTGGCTGCTCATGAAGAACGACTGCCCTGGTAACAGCTTTAATAATTTCTCAGACCCTACGCAAGGGCTCTTCTCGAGGAGAGAGAGATACAGGTACCTTGTTGAGCTAAGTGCAGTGAGTGTGCATTGTGGTGATGATAGTAGCTGCTAAAACAAGCATTGGCATAGCCAATAGGTCTCACCTTTGGGACCTTTCAAGTGTTTACCTAGAGCTATTGGCTTTGCAATGTATTAAAGTTATGTTGTAGAGGAGTGTGGCTGCTGTCCAGCAATCTGAACAGTTACAATAAAACATTGTTATAAGCATTTCTGTTTCCGACTAACGTATAAGGTTTGGACAGTTGATAGCTGCGCTTGTTGTGACTTCGCCAATTTTTGTTGTTGTTGTTTGTTGTAGGTTTGTGTTGTTGCTGTGTAGTATGGCTAAATGTTTTTGCTGTAAAGGGGTGTTCAGCGAAGGTTTGTAAATTTGAGTAGAGTGTAGTGTTATGTATGATATCAGTGCTTCTAAGTACTTGCCCCTTCAATCCACTGATTGGTTTATTACTAACAAGCACTGACAAAAACAAAAGGGGTAACCTTTTGACCTATCAGCTTCGCCGTTGCTTTTAGCGATGCTGTGAAGCATCATCAAAAATAAATGCAAAAAGAAAATGCGCAATGACACAAACTTGAGCATGTGTGTATAGGCAGAATGACACTGTTGACAGCTAGGTAACACTATATAGGTGCACAAGACCTACTTGGATGCCAATTTGTTGTTTTAATTTATCGTTCCAAGATGGTGGATCCCACATGGAGCAGTAAATAAAAAAAAATGTTACTTGAGTGAAAGCCCTTTCTTTTTAAATGTTGAGACCCGGCAGCAAAAGTCAGCTGTCAGGCCCTCTGGAAAAAACAGAAATACATGTTTTTTAAAAATCACGGGGAGATGGGGGAGCAACGGAGGAGCGGGTGAGGGTAGTGGGTTGGGGGATGCAATGGCGAGTGGGTCAAGGAGCATTGAATAGATTGAAGCCTGTAAGGAATGCATTTAAAAGAAAAATCCAAGGTGTGGAAAGAAATGAACAGAATAGCGGGAGGAGGGAGCAGCATAGGGCGTTCGGATACACTCACAAGGAATACAAATATCAAATTAAAAAAGTTGTTCTTCTCAATGTGAGCAGGGCAAGGACATAGGTCATCCAGTTAAAAGGGTGGTAAAGAGGATACTCTTTAGGGAAGGGACAAACAGAGGGAAAAAAAGCCACTGAATAAGAAGCCAGCAAATGAGAGTGACCAGAAGGCAAACCAGTGTTAAGCAATGGACTGGTACAAAGGCTAGTGTGCTTACTTGGTATGGTCGACAAGAGGTCTTTGGCAAACAGACTGCTCAAATCTGTTGAGGCCTATAAAATAATATTTATATATGATGCTTAATGTTGTTCCAGCTGACGCAAGTGATTGATCTCTGATATCACATGTTAATTAACTCAACTTCAATAATAGTTTCAAATTTAGAAGGACGGAAATAAAGTGATCATATTTAGAATCCAAACTTTGGACTTAAAAGCGTTGTATGCTGTTCTTTACCGAGGGCCTATTCACAAGCTTGGCTATTGTCTTATTTAGACTACACTGACGGTGTAGACATTAACAACAGCTTCATGTCTGTGTGAGCAAACGGTTTGGAGGCTGGCAGACAAGCGCGTACTGAGCATGCGCGTAAAGGTGCCGCACCTTCAGCCGTGTCACAGGAGTCTAGACACGCTCAGTTACATAACCACCATAAGTGTGTGGTCTATCATCTAAAAACTGGCAAAGCATCGGAAAGAAGGGCGGGAAGGTAAACACTACTGAGCTGACTGCCATTGGTGGAGATGTTCCAGTGGGCGGGGTCAGCCGTGATATCATCGTGAGCTAATCATGCGTATGCTGCCCAAGGGCTTACGGAGCCCTGTACTGACATGTGAACACTGTCTCATCCACTTCCCTGTGCGAGTTACAAATGTTTCTTATTATTATAGCTATCTGCAGGGGTCTGATTCCCGGATCAGCGCAAGTTTCAAATATCCACCAGCCTGTCACCATCCTCTCACTGCTTTATTTTTAGATGTCGTTATGTTTTTCACCACTGGCAAATAGCCCAAGACTTCAGCAGCCCATATTTCGACGAAATTGACTTTACAAAGACTCTCCCAAAATGCACCGGTGCAATTAGTAAATACAACAATATGGTATATGTTTTCAAGTATGACAATTGCAATTGATTCAATGCCTAGCTGGTAAAATCTTTCAGCAATTTTCAATGGCTCCATAACATAAAGGCAGCGTCAGCACAAGTGAAGCGCTGGACAGCAGAGACGTCGGCAGCGTCAGAGAGGAGCGGGAGCGAGCGAGCACGGCAGCCTGCTAAGCTGACCACACGCTCGTGCACAATGGCCATGTGTTTTCAATTATCGCGCCCGTGTCTGGGCACGATAATTGCAAACAGATGGCGGCCGTGCGGGTAACCGCACGGAAAAGGCCATGACGCACGAGTGTCTGGTCAGCTTTTTGAAGCCCCTACATAAAGTCTTCGCCAGTGCAGCGCTTGCGCGCTACTCTGGGCTCGACCTAAAAACTACAGTGCAGGAACTTCAGGCCATTAAGAAAGAGTTACTGTCCCATATAATGAAAGAATTCATTTAGCTCTCAGCCAGGTTGAAAGTCAGAGAAGATGGCAAAAGTTTTGTATTCACTGAGGCAGTTCATGACTATTTAGGGCAAGGAAGAGTCAACAAACCAATCAAGGGGACTTGAATGATCTAGCTGCTGGGTATGTGAGGTTTGAGACGGATCACTGATGAGACACTTTAACTTATTTTCCATGCAATGGCTAGAAAGGATATAGATTTGATTTAGATTTGCTCCCTTCCTGTTTTTATTTTATATTCTATAGACACCTTTCTAGGGTCGTGTAGTACAGTTGTTCCCAGAATTGTCCCCCATGCAGTCCTAGTCCTGCTTTATGCGGACGATGCGGACCTTGTAGCTTTAACAGCCAATGGCCTTCAGAATCTTGTAAGGTCTTAACGATTTTATGGCAAAACTAAACCTTAAGGTGAACCAGCAAAAATCATTTATAATGACTTCTGGCTCAAAATGTACTAAGTCCAAAAAGTTATTGTGGCAATGCACTGCTTCATGACCTCACACACTTCACCCTGGCCCCGTAAAGAGCACCCTATTTTTTACTGTAGTATGCCTCATGTATGCCTCATTCAAGGCCTGAACAAAAATGACCACAGCTTCCCCATCCTGATGGAATTCTACTGACTCCTTATGCCAGTCTTCAAAAGTAGCTGTATCATGTATGCAGGCATGTCAACCAGCGTCTCAGCATATCTGGCTGACATGTTCAGTGTCACCATTGGCTGTTGGGAAAACCACAGTCAGGACACCATCAGACTGAAGTTAAAGAAGTTCAAAAACAAAAAGAACAGCACAAGAGATCTTCTCAATCTATGCATACAGAATCTGCAACAGCGTGTCAGAAAGAACTAACCACATATAGTGTTGGAATATGAGGGCTAATAGTAAAAACAGGGAGAACAGGGGACAGGGGAATGAAATAAGAAACAGACAATGGTATCCATTGTCTGTTTCCACTTATTTAATTCCCCTGTCCCTGTTTTGTCAGCCTTCTGGACTCTGATGTCTGGAGGTCAAAGTGGATATCTAAAGACTGTTGGATAGACCTTAGTAACCTGACATGAAAGTTCTGCATATTTCCTTAACAGTGAAAAATATTTGATTAAAAAAGTATCTCTGTCACAAACTTTGTTCTGGTATGGAGCCGATATTAAAAAAATTGGAGCATTATAAGAGATGAGTACTTATAAATGGGTTCCCCAACCTTTCTCCTCTATTAGTAAGAAAACTGCCCCAAGCTATATAACGTGCTCTCTGATTATGATAAGCTTTTATGATCTGCTTGATTCTTTTGGAACTAGCAAAGTAATTACCAATATTAATTAATCTGTATTGCTGTTAGCAATACTTATATCATTTGCTACAAACTCCGGATTCCTTCACTGTAATTATGTATACATCATGTGTAGCCTTTATCTTGACTTGAGAATTCTTCTTCCGGATCCTTCATGGAATCAAACAATTCCCAAATGGTATAACAATGCTCAAAGACAAATATTCAAAAAGTTAAAAGTTCATTTTTAGCACAACTTGTTTTTCATACTAATTCTCTGTATTCACTAAGTTGTTATCCATAGCATGATTGCCTAGCAAGGGCGCCATGAAACACACAGAAAGTTATACCTGATGATTCAGGATGGCCGCTGCCATTACCAAACAGCATGATATTTGAAGGACTGCTGGGAAATAAAGTTTGCCATTTCGGTACTGTCACCTAATGCGTTCTCCACATATTCAAAGATTCACACTTGGACATCTGGATTCACAACAGAGAGAATGTCTTGGAAATAGAACTATATGTGAAACGTACAGCAAATAATACTCCATTTCTCTTCAACAGCTTTCGTCATAATGTCAAAAAGAAAGTGCTTAGCCAATTCCTTAGACTAAGATGACACTGCTCTATCATTGAGGAGTATCTTAAGCATTCTTTATTCTGGGAAGAAAAACTCCTAGAATGAGGTTACCCATAATACCTAGTTAAACCTGCCCGTAACAGAGAATGTTATACCAGAGAAGCGATGTTTACTACAAATGAAACTGAGGAATACAAAAAAGTGATGGATGGAATGTTTGAATTAATCTCAGCCACTGTAATTGTTCAAGGCTGCATTCCAGTCCATCTATTCTTTGCCTATTATGTCACCTGTGATTAGACCTAACCATATGCAAATAAGCCTTGGCCCTGCTCCAAAAGGAACAGTCCAGCCCGAACTGCCAATACAGGTCCTCTCTGAATCAGAACACAAGCAACATCAGGCCAGCTGTTTGTGAAAGGCAATCAGAGATGCCGAATTTGTCATGCTTGCAGGGAGCATTAATTTGAGATCAGTTGGATTTCGATATTAAACATACATCTGATACGACTAATTGTGGAACAGGTAATGAAAAAATCAAGCCCAATAAGAAAAGTAGCGCTGTGAATAATAAGAGAAATTGGAGAGATTTATTTTGGATATTTGCCTTCCCCACTCACTTTGTGGGTCTTAATGTACAAATACCATTGGAGACAAGGAAGCATTGCTGATTTAAATATTTAAATTATTCTTTCACCTTCTAGAGTACCTGTTTCTCTAATTTCTAAAACATTCTTTATCACCCTAGTCATATATATATATATATATATATATATATATATATATATATATATATATACACACCCCTGAACTGCACTGATATTAGTACTTTACAGATAGATTTATGAATACACATCGAAAATGGTAGCTATTAAATCCCACTACTACTGAAGAAAGTTTTATGAGGGTTAGCAGTCTAGCACATTTTTAGAAATAAACAAGGGATCATAATGCACTTTGTCACTTTAAATAGATGTTCTGGACGGCGGGACTCTATGGTCCAGTTGAAGGCAGGAGCCGAAACGCGTTGACCGTCCACGCTTGCACAAATGGTGTACTCAATAAATGCACTTTATTGGTAAAAAAACCTACCTGTGGATCGTTCTTTCTCCAGTGCTGTGGGATCCTTGCCGAGAGCAGTGTGGAGTCCGTTTTTTTGTAATATATATATATATATATATATATATATATATATATATCAGCATGTTTATAACTTTTGTTTGGATCCTTTGGGAGTAATGACACAGTGCTGCAATTGCAAGCCAGTCTGCTACAAGTTTGCACACTCATTTTGCTTCCGTTGAACTCTTAATTTTACAAAAAGGAAAATCACAGAAAAAGAATAGAAACATTTTATAACAGTTAACTTCATAAATATATGCTAAACATCTTTTCCTTTTTTTATTATGTACCAAATCAAAGAAATGGTCTTTCTGTAGCCTTTGTCCTGTTGAGGCTTTTGAGCGACACTGATTTGAGCGAATTGCAACTGTATTTACCCTGTGCATGTTTAAGTGACTAAGAAATGCTTGGATACACAATAGTAACAGCAAGTTTGGCCTTTCTGGACTAATTAGCAAAACAAGAAAGATGTTTCTCATTGTCTTTCTTCCGGTCGAGTCACCAACTTATTTTAACATGCACGTTAAGTACGAAGATGAAATACCTCACTCAAAGCCATGTTGAGTGAGGTATGTATATGGATGCCCCTATTATGTCATTCTGATCTTTACATAGTCAGGGAAGATCCTGCACTTGAAGCTTGTGAGATATTTAAGGTAAATAATAGGAACACTTCTCTATACCAGCATTCATAAAGTGGCAATGCATATACAGCAAGAAATAACTATGTATGCCTGTTCTACCACGGTGTCTCACACTCATTAACATCATTATTTGTATATTTAATGGAAGGGAACATCAGAATGACATTTAAAATCCTTGTGCCATGTACTTGGGATTGTATAACTGAGAGCTAGTGTCTGAATATACCCTGGTTGACTGATATCAGAAATGATCGCTTCTATACTGCTGATCAGCTTTTACAGCTTAAAGGTACTACTAGGGACAATTGTTTGCACTCCATAGATCCAGGCAGTACAAAGAGCGGCTGCACGCACTGCCCATATAAACTGTCGATGTTCCCCCACCCTACCCTTCCCCATCAGAAATCTTACAAAATGTTTTTACTGAATTGCAGATCGCTGCCTAAACATGTGGTGGAAATTTCCATCTTATTAGAGGAAGAGCGTCCCGAAGTCTTGTTTCTGACTGAAACTTGGCTTAATTCTGGATCCGAACCTGTTATTGTCCAAACACTTCCTCCGGGCTATTTTATCCAGAGGTTAGACCGGTCCTCAGGCAAAGGTGGCAGGATCGCCATCCTTTATAAAAGTCCACTTACCTGTCATACTTTCGGAAGTCCGCTATCAGACTGCGAGAACCTCTCTTTTGCGTTAAGTTTTGCACCCACGCTCACCCTGTCAGGCATTTTAATTTATCGCCCCCCCGCGGCATTGGGTCAATTTAGTAAATCTTTGCCTGATATGGCTAATCTAGCCAGCTCCCCTGCTAATTTTATGTTATTAGGGGATTTTAATCTTCACTTTGACGATCCCCCCCACATGGCCGCAGTGGAGATAACTAATGAGTTTGCAGCCTTTCAGTTTAAACAAAAAGTTACTGTTTCAGCCCATCAAAAGGGCCACCTACTAGACCCCATTTTCTCCAATCTGGATGAATTAGCAGGAGGAAAACCCCTCCCAGTGCCCTGGTCTGACCATTTTCTAATCCCATTTAATTGGATCCCCACTTGCGCTAAGCCCTTAACCAAGCCAACCAGAACAATGGCACGTCTCTGGTCTAAACTCCCATCAGAACAATGGATCTCGGTTTTAGAAAATTCTAAACCGAGCCCCGATCCAGATCCTATCATTGCTAATGATAATTTTAACAAATGGATAGAAAGCTCTCTAGACCAGGTTCTCCCGAAGAAAATGACCCAGATGAAAGCTGGGACCAAATAGAATGGCATTGTATTCTCCTAAACTTCGGGAGTTAAAACAAACCTGCAAAAAACTTGAAAGACTTTGGAGGAAAGATTTCTCCTCAAATAAGAAAATAGATTATAGGGAGGCCATTAAAATGTACAAAGCAGAAATCAAACTGGCCCAAGCTGCATTTTATGAAGAAAACATTTCCTTGGCAGCAAACTCCTCGCGTGAAATCTTTTGCATTGCGAAAAAACTGCTCAGAGCCTCTCTTCCCCCAACCACATCCGATGCCTCAGACGCGCGTTTCAATACTCTCTTAGATTTCTTCCATGACAAAATTCAAACCATTTACTCGTCTTTCCCCCCTGCAGAGTGCCTTAACAATCAACAAACTCCAGAGACTAGTCCTCACTGCAGGGAACACTATCTAGAGGCGTTCCCCCGGATGGACCTCGAGTCACTAAAAACCATTTCGGCACTCGTGAAAAGCGGGTCGCCTAGAGACCCAGCGCCGCTTAATATTCTGAAGCAAGCATCTGGATTGGTCTCCCCGATTATACTAGACTTGATAAATGCCTCCCTTTCCACTGGAGTGGTTCCCCCACCATGGAAAAGAGCGATGGTAAAAGCATTACTAAAAAAGCCTAGTCTTGATCCCGATCTTCCGGGGAACTATCACCCCATCTCACTTCTTCCAGGAATCAGTAAAATGGTAGAAAAACATGTCAATTCAATACTCTCTGCATTTCTGCAGACCCATGATCTCCTCCACCGGTCACAGACCGGCTTCCGACCGCTTCAAGGAACAGAAACTGCTTTACTGGCAGTAGTTTAGGAGTCTGAGAAGATCCTGGACGCCGGAGGCACCACTGTGGTTATCCTCTTGGACCTCAGTGCAGCCTTCGACCCGGTCAACCACCAAATTCTGGTCCATAGACTCATACATTTGGGGGGGACCGGGGTAGCCTTGACCTGGCTGCAATCCTTCCTGGATGATAGATCCTTCCAGGTCTTTGAAGGTGATGCTGCCTCAAAATTGATGCCTCTCCGCTGCAGAGTTCCTCAGATATCGTCCCTGAGCCCCACCCTATTTAATGTCTATATGAGCCCGCTAGCGGAGATTGTGCTTCCATTTGGGGTGCACATAGTGACCTATGCCGACGACACTCAACTTGTCATGGCACTTAATCACCCCAACCACTCCTCTCTTGGTCTCCGTTCCTGTCTGGAAGAGGTAGCCAAGTGGATGAACCACTCCTATTTGAAGTTGAACGGAGAAAAAGGAGAGATGATGCTTCTAGGAAATTCCTCCCTTTTTAAAGCAGAAGTAATGTGGCCAGCCTGTCTGGGCGCCGTTCCTGCCCCCAAATCCCAGATGAAAAGCCTAGGCATTTGGCTTGATCAAGATCTCAGCTTCAAGGTCCAGGCGCGGAACGTCGCGGCCTCCTGCTTTGCCATCCTAAGGATGCTTCGCAAAGTCCTTCCACTCCTACCCTTCCGGGCAAGAAGGCTTATTCTCTCGCGCCTGGACTACGGGAATGCTCTTTATTTAGGAGCCCCATGTGCAACTATTTCAAAACTCCAGACAGTGCAGAATTGCGCAGCCAGGATACTCCTGGGGATCCCTAATCGTCAATCCGCTAAACCAGCCTTGAAATCTCTTCATTGGCTCCCCGTCAAGGAGAGAGTGCATTTCAAGGCTATGTGCATTGTTCATAAGACACTAGCAGGGAAGGGTCCTTCCATCAACCGCCTCATCGTCCGGCCTTACCTTGCAAACAGAACCATGCGCTCGGACAATCTGCATCTGGCCGTAGTACCCAGGATTACCAGGGCCAGAAGTGGTGGCCGTCTTTTCTTACAATGCCGCCAAGTTGTGGAACAACCTGACACTCCATTTGCGTAAAGAGCCCAACCATCTGTCCTTTCGCAAAAACTGCTAAAAACCTGGCTCTTCCCTTAGTATGTCTAATGTTTTGACCGCTGACAGCGCTGGGATGCCCCCGGCTAGCTATGCGCTTAACAAATTCTCTTTTCATTTCATATAATTGGGTTCAGTATCCTTCGGATGTGGCATGGATGCTGGTCTGCAGGGATTTATGAGTATATATGATTCAGAGTATGAGGCACAAAGGTTTCAAACCTAGGTCCAGTGTTCAAATAAACCCTGCTTGGCCATATAGTTTGCCCCATCAACCATTGTTCGTGGTCGGCATGGTGGCTTGCTGCGACTTAAGGTTTGTTCCAGATAGATGATTTGGATGTGACAACTCTTTCGACTTAAGCCAAGCTTTATGCCGTGCTAGGACTTTTATCAGAGCCAAAAGAAGCTCAGTTTCATAACTTGATTTCGATCACTAACAAAAAAGAAAATATGTGACAGAAGTCCGGTTTAAATGACCTGATGTGGCGGAAGTCAGGTTATATTCACTTGTATTGTCTAATGGGACACATGTATGTGCCAATGTACTCTCCTTCTAGTATGTGTTTGGGTAACACGTACTGAGGGAATGGGTGTGTGTCTGGGTAACACAGTTATGGATTTATAAAGGAAAACCTTTTGAATAATGTTCATTTGCCTCATCTACAGGTTCAGTAGCCTCACACACATGGGATCTCTCAAATCAGTATAAATAAGGCTGTATCATACGAGGTATGATGGAATACATACTTTACGAATTGCTGAATACTGTGACTTAAAGCATAATGTGACTAATGGCATGATGTATATATTCTGTACATATAAAGAGTGAAGAAAGGTATGTACCTATGTCTTCAGGGAGGGACATCCTCCAATGTAATATCTTGGGCATTCAGATATAATGAAATGTGGACAGAGACTAATGTGCCAAGGTCTCAAGGATCAGTATGGAATATATACTAATAAAACAATCAATTTCGACTTACCAACAAAGAGAAGGCTAGTATTTAAAAAGATTAAAAACAAAGTTTTCTGTATAAGCTAACTATATCGACTGCTGCTGTAAGGTAATTAGGCACTTTGTCCTAAACACAGTTTTTTAGTCTACCTTTGAGACAGACGTGCTGCTGATTGACCCTGAGAACACATTATCCAGGATTTAAACTGATTTTATGTTATACAGTTTAGGTTCAGTTAGTCTAAGTAAGTTCTAAAGTCCATCATTGGATGTGTTTTTACAGAGCTATTTGGGGCGATGCTCAATCTGAGATCTCTTTTAAAAGCTAAATGAGATATATAGTCTTGGGTTCTTCCAACTTTCTTTATTTCAGTATGACAGGTGACTGATGATTTATGTATAACGTATAAAAACACAGAAATCCCACCCAACCCCCTGCATACTAAGAACTATAATCATTCTTTGAGGTAAAATAAGAACTATACCACTTGTATTGCTTACAAGTCTGTCACTTGATGATTCGGAGAGTAAACACTAACAACTTTTTTCGTTAATCTAAGGTTTTGGAATTATTCCCTTGAAAAGTATTGAAACAGATTTTTCAGTGCATGGCACTTACATACATAAATATTTTATTGCTGACGAGAAAAAATGGCGTTGAAACTCCTTGCGAAATCTCAGTCTTATTTTATTGTGGTCCTGAAGAAGGTGGGATGAAGATTCAGTTCCCATCAAAGTGTGCGTCAACCATTTTAGTTTAAATCTACTGGAAATGACAGCGAGTACATATGATGGACTCTATCTACTGGTTTAGGATCACATATTGACCAGGAGTTTTCTTGGTTTCAGTAGTTGTGTGCAAGGATATATGAATGTGGTGGGGAGAGGTTTCACACATTTTTAGCCGGCAGTACATTGTTCTTTGTATAGTAAGAGACAAAGTAAAATACTCTTTGAGATTTACATTTTGCATTATAGAAAGCATGTATGAAATACATAGTTTAGTTTTTTTTTTCAAACAAAGATTTAATACAGTTCAGAAATGCAATTTTGATATTTGAGTCAGAATGTGTGTCCACCACTGCAGTATTTAAGAAAAAAAATTGCAGGCTTGGGGGGGGGGTATTGATCTTACTATTAGTTCACACCAGGCAGAGCCAACACTCTGAGAACACCACTAGCCTTTTCTTCTCTGAAATGAACTCTCCACAAGCAGCAAGCCATACCATTGACCCCGTATCCATTGAGAATTCCTCAATTATTCTCCACTTCATAAAAGAGCTGAAGACACACCTTTTTAAAGAACACTGCTTCACAGTGAGCAAAACAGTCTGCTTCTACGCCAAGAACACAGCTACCTCCACATTCATTAGTTGCACTTACCTTTACCTTTGACATTATGTAGTGCTGTGCTACCTTAGGTTAGGTATGCTGAACAAATACCGCATATACATGCATGCATGCATAACTCTGTTCCCTGCTCCTTATTCTAAGGCTTCCCACCATATTTTTGTATGTCCTGCACATGTAACATTCTTTACCATGTTTCTGATTGAATGACTTGTAATTTTCCACTGCTGACATGGTGGTGGTTCCGGTTCTCCAGAGGAGGAGAGAGGGCGCAAACGAAAGAGGCAGACACAGTGTTGTGCCGTGCTGGGTGCCGCAGAGTGCCAGGTGCCATGGCTCAACTCCTAGCAACCGTGGTGAGCCATGAAAAACCTGCAACCGCAAAGGCCAGTTAACAGCCTGAGCTCAAGCCTGCCTTCTGGTGCCCGCTGCCCCCTGGTGCCTGAGCCTGCACACCGCCAGTTGGAGTGAATTGGAGGAGCAGGGCCGAGTCATGGTGGCAGACATCTGCTCTCCTGAGGCTAAGGGAGGCAGTCAGCATGCCTATGGGTGGCAGCAGTATTCTCCCCCCCCCACAGCTGTCACTCACTCCCCCTTTGCAAACAGCAAGTGGCAGACCCAGCCACGCGACAGGAGCATGCCTTCCGGGGCCAGCAGAAGCACAGAGTTCCAGTAAGAGCTATTCGGGGGTTGGGGGCTGAGACCAGCAGTGGCTGGGCTCCAGTGCACATTGGTAGAGCCAAGAGTCTGCGAAAGCGGCCTGACTAGGTTTCAGGTGTGGCTTGTGGACCGGTAAAGCTCCCTTGGTCTCGACACCCCCCACTCCTCTCATGAGGCACGCAGCTTCCAGCTCGCTTGGCTCCCCAACTCGGCGCATCACACTGCACACAGAAACCCTGCATATTTGCCACCTGCCCCCAGGTGCCCCTGCAAGCCTAAGCTACAGCTTGCTCATCTGCTTGGCACCCCAGCATTCCACAGTAACACTATCTATGAGGGCGGACAACAGAGTGGACGACATGGCAGAGAAACGCAGGGGCGCATACACTTCAAGGAGAGGACCATTCGCGTATAGGCTAGCAAAACCCCTTTCAGGGAACAACAACAATAACGCAGGGCGAATTGCAGAGGGAATAGGCCGATCCCTTTAATTTCAGCATGTATAGAAAGAAGCCCGCCACCCGGTCTAAATCAGCCTCTGAGGGGAAAGCTTCCCCGATTCCTTTGTCTACTCGGAGCGCAGCCCAGGTGCACTCAGCCCCGAAGACACCCTTAAAGGCCCCATTCAGCAGGCCTCCTCACTCATTTCCGTCAGGCACAACCTTCTAACTGGGTCGCACCACCTGTACTTTCCATCAGTAATCCCGACTGCGAAGAGGGGGGACTCCTCACGGGTAGCCTCATTTAAAGTAAGCCACATGCCTCGCACGATCAGTGTGTCTCAATTGGGAAACGCAGGTCTAATTCCTGCCCAAGGGTGGACAGTGTCCCAGGGAATGATCCAACAAACCCCCGGCAGCCTCATAATGCATCCACATATATTCAGTCTTTGGAGTCCCAGAAGCAGGAACAAACTATCTCAGAAGCTGCGCCAAACTCAGTAAAGGCTTCAAAACATGTTCAAGTAGTCTCCGCACAAATCCACCTTCATCAACCACCCTCCCCCCAGGCCTCCACTCAGGCTAGATCTCTAGAGTTACTCACGGTCAGTTCGATTAGGACAGGTGCACTTGAACTCAACCAAGAACCGGGGGGGCCTCTCGGCATCCTTTTTTCATTAAATGGACGCCAAACTTGAAGCAACACAAGAGCTTACTCCAAGGCTTTTCAGAATGCCAGATGGAACCAGGCAATTCTTCCCCGGCACTCAATACACCAACAGGACGGAGGACCTTCAATTGACCTCCATTAGCGCAGCACAAAACTCCATGGCCAGAGCACTACTATGGCAATCAACCAAAATGGAGCTACAAATAGACCTTCTTCAATCGATTGCACAGTGCCTAGTGGATTTGAGCACCAAGGCGGACCTCATTGAGAACAAAATCCTTTGCCGCCAAGATGAGCGGTCACGCTCCTGTGCTACTATCCTCGACAAATGGACGACTCTTTCTGAAGTCTTATCTGAACTTGCTGCCACAATGGGGGGGCAAAGTCGGTACCCCCGCAGTTAGCAGGTCACCAGCCCTCCGTAATCAACATTTGGGGGACTGAAAATTCAGCAGGTCCACTCCCCAACTCAATAATAGATTTAACAGATTCCAGCTTACAGGGCTCAACCCTCACACAACAACCCAATCTCTAGCTTCATGAAATCAAGTACCTGCTTCAACACTCCGCAACGGGCAGAGAGGCCATAGACGGTTCATCTAGTCCAATGTGCCGTGTGCGCCCCTCTCTAGGAGGGTTAAGAAAAACATAAGAAAACAGCACAAAAGGGCTACAAAAACTAAAAGACTGGCGTCTCTGTTAACCACCCAGAGACCGCTTCTTCCAGCAGCAAAGGGTCAGTCGTATCTGATATTTGCCTCAAGGCCAGGCGCCAACAATCCTACAGCCACTGCGGCAGAAGGATCCAACATCAAAACTCCTCCATCTGTGAAGCCCACAAAGGTTGGGCAGGAAGATGTAATAAGCTTGGCCACCGAGAATACATTGCCCCTTCCGGCAATAAAGGATAAGGCATATGCTATTACCCAGGCTGTTTTTACCTGGGAGTCCAGCACAAATACCAGAGTGCATACCGCCTGTGGCCCCACAAACATGCCTGCACCAACACTTTGCCAGTTCAACGTTCTGTCTACCTCTGGTCCCACCCAAAACGCTTCCCCAGTAGAGAATGCCCCAGTCTCCACCTCACTGAGCACCTCATGGGCAAATAGTGCCCAAGACACAGAATCAATCACCGCAAAGGCAGGTTCGAGTGCCCTGGAGATAGTGTTGACTCCTAGATATCACATCAAAGGGCAACACTACATCCTAAACAGGGTTAACATACTCCGCTTACTCAAGCACATACCATCTCGGACTCAGATCCTATCAGACAACATCACCTGGGTTAGGTTCTGGAGCCTCCCAGGAGACAATCACGGCGAATCAACTCTGATAGGTCTGCGCCAACGACCTCTTCAGGCCGCCATGCTCGAGGTAGCACCCTTGCTGGCAGAATGGGGGATAGATATTAAATCCCCCCCAACTAGAGAAATACCCACATGTGCTAAACATCCGTTCCCTGAAAAAGGAAGCTTATTCTATTTTAAGAGGAACATACAGCAACCACCAGGGCTGTAGAAATCCAGCTGAATTCAAGCCCCTCAACGCCTTTAGAATAACTTGCACACACGGCCAAAGGGCTGTGTTTCCCAGTGATCACACGACCGATACTGAACTTAGACCTCGGGCCCCACCGGCCAGCTACCCTCTATGATGGCATCCCTAACATTGCTAACATTAGGGCACAAGGCAAACATATCAGGGAAGTATGCATCAGTACCCATTTAACAATCATTTCCTGGAACATGGCAGGCCTCAAGAAGCTCATTGAGGCTGACTCAGCCCTTGATTACCTTTACAATGGAGACATTCTATGCTTTCAGGAAGCCTGGGCAACTGAAACAATGCCACGCATAGGATACTATGAATTTCACACTTCAGCAATAAAGCGCAATATCTTCGGCCGACCATCTGGTGGACTCTCCATCTTCATTAAACATGTTCGAAAAATCGAGGCCACCAAAATACACACCAACTCGCCCATCCTTCAAGTGCTGCTCAACAATCGGGTAAAGAGCAAACTCGAGCCCCTACGATTGCTGTTAATCAAGTGCTATGTCAATCCTGCACTGCATCAGAAAAAAACAGGCTCTAAACTCCAGAATTACTAAACAAATGCATCTCTCATTTCCCCATAATCATTGGGGACTTTAACATCAGGGCCTTGGGCAAGCTTCCTAAACATTCCAGGCCTCCTTTCAAAGCTGTACTATAGCAGAGTCTTCTTGACAGTCATAGATTAGTCGCTGCACAATCCTTATAAGAAGCCCATGACTCACAATTGCAACCTCTTTCAACTTTCAGGAACATATCCATCATTGACTACATTTTCATTAGCGACATGCTGGCCCCCAAGCATTACAACTTTGATGTATACGACAGGGTCGAGATTGCTCACAGACCCCTGCGGGCAGTCCTGCAGCTGGTCACCAAAGCCTCGCCGCAACTACTGTCACTTGGGGAACCCACCGGGGAAGAACGCCATAAGGTCCTTTCCAGGATTAAATGGTCAGCAAATCTCGCGGCAAAACTGTTTGTGTGGGTGCAAAAAAGAGCCAGCCCTCATCACTAGGTACATCCACTCCCCTGGGGCACTGGGAGGATCTCGTCGCAGAACTTCAACAGGCACTGGGGGGGGGTGGGGGTGGAGCTGGGATTTCCCCAAGAAGGGAGCCTCCCATTTTCACTATAACCAACGAGCTACTTGCCAGCAAGTGCAGTCTCTGAAGGTCAGAGGTAGAGGCGGCAAAAACCACCAAGGTTCAATGGTCTCAGCACTCAGAGCAGCCCCCATACAGACTGTATGGCAGCAAAGAACAAAGAAGTTTGAAGTGGAATGCCTGAAAATATTCACCCTCCTTAAAGAGAAGAGCCATTCCCACCTCTGGAAGTATATGAACAACTTTAGTAGCTTCACCCAGACTAAGGAGAATGGCGTGGTAGAACGGGTGTGGGTCACTCATCATTAAGCAGATATACATCAATGACTTGGAAATAGCAAACACCTCATCCCATCCACCTCTCGACCCACCTCACCTGGCCCAACAAGTCACTTTCATCTCAGGGGCCTCAGTGAAAGACACCTTTAATAAAATATGAACGACGGAGCCCTGGGACCGAACGAGATCCCCACCACTGTCTTCAAAACCGGACAAGTCTTCTGGGCTGGGCTGCTTACACCATTGTTTAACTATGCCTTCACCACTGCATTGATGCCTCCCTCCTGGAGTGGATCAATTCTCATGCCAATCCACAAAAAGGGAGACCGTTTAAATCCAGCAAAGTACCGGCTCATTGCCTTATTAGATCTAGAAGCAAAAGTCTATACCTGCATTTTACTGGAAGAGCTCAGAACAGTATCCTCTCTTTTTTTCAGTCCGGTTTCAGGTCTGCAAGCTCCACGACGGACGACATCTTAGCACTGGCATACCTGTCACGCCAATCTACACAGTGCAAGTAACTCCCATTATTTTGCTGTTTCGTTGATTATAGTGCAGCATTCAACCGGGTGGATCGGGGAAAGCTGTGAGAGAAACTAACTGCATGGGGGATCCCCCCTCAGCTTCGTAAAGGCTATAATAGCTCATACCAGGGGACTTGGGTTTGGATAAAAACAAATTCAACCACAGCAACCTCGAAAGTGCTAACTAATTACGGTCTTGAGCAAGGCTGCTTGTTGGCTCCTCTTTTCAATCTGTACACAGCTGACCTGGGCAAAGCACTGGAAGTCGCCAGTCTAGTAACCCCAAGGCTGCGCAAGTTGCGCCTCCCAATCCTGCAGTATGCAGGCTACATAGTAATCATAGACCACACCAGAATCGGCCTACAGAGAGCCCTTAGTGCCCTCCACAGTTACAATCCAGCAAACAAACTTTTGGTGAATCAGTGAAAGACTAAAACTGTCATCTATGGTATATATCCACGCAAGAAACTTGCTCAATGGCAGCTAAGAGACCTGCAGATAGCAACAACCACAAACTATAGTTATTTAGGCGTCTGACTTAACGAAGGAGCTAAAACAGGGGTCCACCTAAAACATATCAGAAGTAATGGAGCTGTGGTCATCCATAGCCTGAAGCGCCTAAACTGCCATCTACACAGCCCAACAGAGAATCAATATTAAAAGTCTTGCGAGCAAAATTGAACCCAGCTCTAAACTATGGTCATTTACCCTTCCCTGGCGCACTGGACACTCGCCTTATGAATTTTCAAATCTCTGCATATAAAAAAATCTTTTATGTTCCCCGGAAGGCCAGAAAAGTAAGGCTGAGGCTGGAGCTGGGCCCTGGGATCTCACATACCTCGGGTAGCTAGTATAATGCTACATAAGGAACTTGCGGGCCCCGGAGGCTCACTAAAAGCGCATCTTAAAACAATGTTCAAAGAGGAGGCTTCCCCATGGCACTTGCAGCTCGCAGTGGTAACCAGTTGCTCCAATATCGAGACCACGAACTTGCAGAATCAGGACATACAGTTCTCAGCCTGGAAAAAAGCAGTGAATGGGCAAGTTATGAAAACCTCATTTGAACGGGACATTGAAAGGCTCCACGACAGAACCATCTTTGCAACATTGGATGCCTCCTACACCTTGTGGAAGGCTCAGCCATACCTTCAGCAAGCTCTCTGAGCTCAGACACAAAGGAAAATCACTTTCATGAAGCTTCTTGCCCTGCCAACTGTGGTCTTTAACCCAGGCTGGGCGCGGCGGGAGGAGGCAAAATCCTGCTGACTATGCAGCTACAGCTGAGAATCCTGGTTCCACCTGCTGTGCTGCTGCCCCAAACTCGCCAGCGACCAACACTGTTTGTTAGTTCCTTTAGGCCGGGTCCGAGGTATTAGACACCGTAGAGCAGTTTCGGACCTGTGTTTCTCCACCAACTCACAACAGACACTTACCAGGTTTGGGGAATTCAGACGCTATCCGACCCGCACTCCTCAATGTACCCTCAGGGTGAGAATGGCCCAGACACTGCAGAAAAGCACCGGATAAGTGCCTCTTCCCAACTCATCTTAGAGCCTTGCCAGGCTGGGGAAACTCAGAGACATTATTTGATCCATATTGCAATACTCGCACTTTCCATCTGTAATTATTTCCGAGATGGCTTTGCTCCGAGTAACCAGGGCACAGGAATAGAAGAGTCACAGTTTACAATGTGTTTTTAATATAAGGAATTTTAATGCTGTTTACCAATGCTGCTACTCTTTTTAACATTTTATAGATTGTACTTTTTTTAATGCAACTTTAAACTCTTCCGCTATGGTGCATAGGAAATCGTTGTGCTCTGATGCTCACATGTAATGATTTTAAGTAATCGATCATAAATAAAATTCACTTACTCACTGCTGACATGAGGAAACTACTGTTTTTGATTTTTGTTTCCTTGCTTTCGTCTCCGTCCACTTGTTCACCCTCATCACACTGTCTGCATTTTCTGCCTCACCACTCCACTCGCTCAGCCAGTGTTCCAGCACTGCACCAACCCCCTCATACTCCCAAACTATCATTTTATTTTATTAATTGTAAAATGTATTAGCTGCATATTGCTTACTATTTGATACTCACTCCTTTCTTTTGGCAACTCCAACATATACTTTCTTTTTAAATTTATCATTTGAAAATTGCTATTAGCCATCTTGGAACTGTAAATTAAACAATTAAAAATGGCTGCATGTGCGTCACAACATTTACGCGCCCAGCCATTTTGGAATTCTTTTAGTTTGAGAAAAAACCTCCCATCATGGCCACCCATACACGTGCAGGCATGTTCACACACCAGTGACCACTTTAATACAACGTTTCTCAAAGACAAAACATTCCAATATGGTTTTCTGTGCAACCATTTTCTTTTACTTTTGGGCAAAACTCAAAAAGAACTGGCACAAAGTCAATAACTTGGCCCTTGCCTTTTAAAGAAAATACCTGTTGACTTTGCCTATGGATGTTCTGTTTTTGGTGGGAGGCTTCAAGTTGATTACACTAAATACAGGTATTACATTATGATACTTCTAATATAAAAGTTTATATTGAGGTCTTTGTTGCCGTTTGACCTGGCAGATTCTTCTGTGTTGCACCTTGTTTTTTTATGCAGCTTATATTCGGCTGAGCATTCTCTGATAAAAATATTTATACCATAAGAGTTCATATTTTGGCATAGGACTGTACTTCACCACTGACACATATTTTGTCTTCTGGGAAACCTGGCCTTTAGAGTGGATAATTTTGCCAGCCTCATACCTCGACAAATGTGTAACCTGAAACATCTGATGCGGTCTAACTAGAATAGCCTGTTGTTGTAACAGAATGTCTAGGCAGGAGCATGTACGAGCCTAAGGCATTGTTTATGGTACCCACATTCTCCAAGAATAGTTGCTTCCAAGAATTGTTGCTCATGTAGTGATATAGAGATGGCACTTAAACTTCAATCTTTTGTCACTTCTGCAGGCATCTGCCACTGTGGTATTCGACACACAGTTGGAACATTGTTCTAACTGTGTAACAGTAACTACAGTAAGTGTATGGAGATGCAACAAAATGTTTAGATATAGGGAGATCTATTTGACATCAAGTGCATATTTGCTTACAAGACAGTTCTTCTCAGCTCCGGGATATGAGTTTGTTTTCTGTTGTTGTTGATTGAGGCAATTGCAGCCTAACTTCATTACCACTCAATTCAGATCTCCTCTGACGTTGTGTACAAAGCAAGGAGACATCTGCAAAGTCTCGTCCCTTGCTCACTGTGTCATAGGAATCTGTCTATACATTACTGATTAGGCTTAAATTGTCAGGAATGGTCCTGGGTTGCTTGTGTTCCCTTCTGGAGGAAACCTGGCATGGCAATTCAAGTTGGACTGTTCCTAATGGAGCAGGACCAAGGCTGATTTGCATAAGGCTGGTCAGTGTCTAGAGTGGCCTGGTGGGCAAACAAATGATGGACTGAATGCGGCCCAAGTAATTACCAGTGGCTAAGATTGATTTGTTTATTCTACCCATCACCTTTTGTTTTCCTAAGTCACATTTTTGCATCAGAAGAACATCCATTAAGGGCCCAGTCTCCAGACACTCTAGAGATTAGTTTCTGTCCCTCTTCCAGTGTGATGTTTCTCTGAGGTTTGCTGCAGGGGAAATTTGCCTTTACCTTTATGAACGTCTCTAAAAGATTCCTCTTCGCAAGCAAGGCCAATTGTTTATATACACTGTCTATAGTTATTTCCCATTGGCAAGGTTACTAGGGATTAAGCATGGATTGTCTGCAGAATTGTTCAGTGTATTTTAAGAATTTCAATGTATTCCATAGACTGTATAGTGGAAGGCACTAATTCACTTCAGCACTACTGATAGTATATACATTGTATGAACCAACATGAAACTGTTGGTTCTGAAATGGACATAATTTATTGGATAGTAATTCCGAGATGCATATATTTCACTGGTTTCACCTTCCTTAATTATAAAGCATGTATGCATGTAAGTTTTCTTGTTGATCCTTGGATACCTACATAAGGGAAAGCCTGCTGTTCAGCGTCCTTCAACCCTCTTAGTATATCTTTAGCATAAGTGATTAGTTAGATTGCGTTACTAAAATCTTCATGGTTTGCAGTTATTGTTTTCCAACATGTACTGCTGGGGCAAGGTACCTCAGCTGGTCTTTTTATGTGGAACATTTATCAGGCGAGTAAGAATTGTGAGTCTTGAAGACAATTGCTTCCGCTTGATTTGTTGTGGAACAGTGCATAGAGAATCCCTACAATCCAGGACAAATGGATGTGATCCAGCGTTTAGCGTCATCCCTTCTCATGGCTCCAGTTGCCTCCCCATGATGGAAGACAAAATAGTAGTGTGCCGTAGCTGTTTGCAGTTCCCCTGCCCTGTTGCTGATTTTCTAATACATTTGTGTGGTATCACTTTCTGTGATTATCTGCCCTGTTCTCTTTTAAATGGTGTCTCCCTAACTTCACATTTATATTGATGCTTACTTCTAGAATCTGTTTTTGATTAAATGGGACAGAAGCTGTTGGCCTGGCTGTAGCTGATGAATAAATCCTTAGCTCAATCAAATGTGCCTTTACAAAGATCTTCCAATTTGATGCCCAGAGCCTTTTTCTCATTTGTTAGTAGTGATTTTCCCTTCTTTAGTGTATCCCATAAATAAACGTGAGTTCTCATGAGCACGTTTTTTAACTGATCTGTCCTAGAACATCACCTAGTTTCACTTACAACAGATTTTTTAATGCTCCTGAGAGAGGTTTTATATTGACGTTGCCTTGAAAGCTAGGTGTTGTAAATTGTTTCTTAGCCTTTCAACCATTTTGTCTACATAAATATAGGTAGATGCGTGTTTGTGCAGTTGTGTACCCTCTGTAATCATGTTTAGGGAAAAGTTTAAAACATTTGCTATGTACGTGAGGTAAAGTAAGAAAGCTGCCTGCTGCCTTCTGTCCCTGTTTAATGAAACTAGAGTGACCTGCTGTCTTCCGTACCCGCTCAATGAAACTAGAAAGGCTGTATGCTTCTCAAGGACTCTAGGCTGAAGCAAGAGGATGGCACTGTTTTCATCTGGATAGACAAGGACCAGTCCTTCACTAACAAGACGTCAGGGTCTCCAGTAGCATGCTACTTAGTTTTAAAAAGCTGCATCGGGGGGTATAAATGCAGGTCATACGTTTTGCAATCTCAGTATTGTTGAAATGAGCGCTGCTCTTCGAAAAGCATGTCCAAGTGTCCATTGTTTGATTCTCCCATCATTTATCCTGAATTTGTCTATCCACCTAGCTTGCCTCAGTGTCTTCTTCTGGATTCAGCGTGTGCCACAGTATTCTTTACCAACCCTCCTCCCCCTTTACCTGCTCCAACAGTAATTATGGACTAAAACCCCGTCACTCAAAGAATCCGCCGGCATCCTGCCTCCTAACGTGAATTAAAGGGCATATTCCACTTATTCAAATGTATTGTATGACTGCTACACCGAAGTGTAATTTGTAGCAGTATTATCAATTTTGTTTCTGAACTGCACGATGGAAATGGAGTAGCCTTGGCATAAAAATAAAACTGAGCAATGTATGTACATAGCACTATGAGTTTGTGTGTCCCACCTATAAGGAAAACCTAAAAAAGTGACTGTGAAAATTCTGCAGAACGAGGAGAAAGGAAATGTTGTAGAGCAGTGCTACCCAAACTTTTTAGAACCACAACTCAATGTTTAGAACGATTAAGCTTTCGTGATCAACAAAGCATTAATTGACATGAAGCAGAGCAATTGTTTTGTGCAATAACAGCAATTGTTTGTAAATGTCACACCCTCAAGAACCCCTTTGATATCTGACTGTGGTCATGATATTGATCTGCCCATAAAAGTGGCAGATGATGAACCTCACTGGAATCCGGAGCTAAAACACTTTTCTGCAGCAGAGTAAGGCCTCATATCCATTGTGCCTAAATGAGGCCTACTGGTGCATTTTTATGTATCACAGTTCATATAACACAAATACGGCCCAAGGGAATTGGAACACTTTACATGAGCAACAGATTACAGTACTGTGTCAGATTCATTTTATTTCAAGCACAGGAAATTAAGTGATTCACCCAGAATCAAAGGATGTTGAGCCAACGCTGGGACTCTAATCTGGTTCCCCAGATCCAATGTCAGAAGCTCTGGCCATTCGGTCACATTCATATTTCTCAACTTATATGTGAAAGTCTTACACAAGTGGGATGGCTGTGCATGCTCACGTATAGTGAGCGCATTCTCAGTTGAAATGGCTTTGTGAAGTAAAAAAAAAAAAACAGCAACCACAAATATTGGAAGGTTCACCCAGAGTCTTGCTTGGGAATCCTTGTAAGGGTTTGTTTGTAGGGCTTAATGACATTGTTCAGCACATTTAGACTGGTGCACAAACAGGGCTAAACATTTTAAATGTTTCTTACATATAAACTAGGTCTTTCACATCTCTCCAAAAATCAACTCGTGACCCTCCAGTGGTTCCCGACCCACAGTTTAGGAAATGCTGTTGTAGAGAGTGTTGGTTAAAGAATCCCAAAGCACAACATTGAAAAATAGTTATTACAGAGCATGTAAATGAAACAAATTATTGAAAGGAAAATAATCACACCAAACACTGAAATCCAGGTTGAGAATGATCCGCATTGAGACGGCTAGATCTGTCCAGAACAACAATTGGTAAGCACAATGTAGTAAAACCTTCCTGTTTCACCTTCATCAGCTCTCAGCCACTTTCAATGCATCCAGGAAACTACGGCTTGAATTAGCGGAAGTGTGCTTGTGAGGCCTTACTCTCAGTGCCTGAAATGGAAAAATAGAAGTGCTGGTACTCTGTATCAGAGTACCTGCTTGTTTCTGAGAAGTGCCAGTACTCTTCAATTAAAGTGTTACGTTTCCCTTGAGGAAGTGCAGGTACTCTTCTTCTCAAAATGAAAAAGTGCCGGTACTCAGTACAGGATAGTACGAGCACATTTAAAGCTCTGCTTACTCTGAATCCCTTCCTGCTGCCACAGCAGCTGGCTGCTATCTACACACATGTAAAAGTTCATGACTAATGTTTAGATGAGAAGCGCAGGTATGTAGATAGAAATTTAAATACACTTGGGAAGAAAAAGAAAGGAACTCTGAAATATTCACACTACTTATGTTCCTGTCCTGAAAAAGGATGGGGGAGAGTAGTAAACTGTGACTAATCTGAGAAGAAGATGAGCCACATTAAGGTTTGATTGTTGATCCTGTCCTTTCCGAAATGGCCAAAGAGAGCCTAGTGGATCAAGGTACCAAACGCTAAAGACTGACCTAAAATCACTAAGAGGTGAACGCTATTTGCATCAGTCACCACATACAGGTCATTGAAAGAAGCAGCAGTGCAGTCGCTGGCCCTCTCTGTGGGTTAAAGTAAACCTGTAGGGTTTTAAGAATATTTAGCTTGCTCTACAGTGTAATGTCTTTGTCATTTTAATATAAGTGACATGTTGGAATTGAATTTGAAATTAGACTTGTCGATCAGGATTAAGAAAATGATTCTGAGAAAAGCTCAAGTCCTGTGGGTTTTTAAAACAATGATATTAGCTTTTCACATTTAGCAAACATATGCTATATATCGAAAACAATACATCAAAAAAGTGCAGGAATTATGCAAAAGGCCTAAAGAGTTGTCATAATATTATACGTGGTGTAACATTGATACATAGTATATGTAATACACAGCAGATTGTTTTAAAGAGGTGTGCGGGGAATACATTTCAGGACATAGATAATCCTAAAAAAAGGAGTGGAAGACAGTCATATTCCTGGTTGGGCCATACTTAACCGCCATACTTAACTGCCATCTTGTAAGCGGAACGGTCTAGTTTTCCCGCTCCCACACTGAGCCGGGCACTACAAAAGGAGGCTATGGCACGTGCGCGCAGCAGACGTGCGCAGCGGGCGCGCCAAAGGCAAGCCCGTCTGCGCCCGTCAGCGCCTGGACTGCGCCTAGTGCCGGAACCCCTGGTCCTGTGGCACCAAAATCCACCAATACTATCAGGTACTCGCGCGAGAAACTTTTAGCGCTAAGGCTATGTAGCTCCACTACTGGCCCCTGTTCGCCCCATCAGGGTAACACTACTGACCAAGTCCAAGTTAGAAGGCTCCCCGATAGTCACACACCAGATCGTATCGGACCACCGGAGCATATAGAATCAACAGGGCCCCCCCAAACTAATAAAAGTAACATTCATTGCTTACTCCTAAATACTAGATCTCTGGTGAAGCATCAGTTGGAGTTCCACGATCTTGTCCTTATGCTAAATATTGATGTTGCATTTATAACAGAAACATGGGCGGATGACAGCTCCGGTCCTGATATTGTTGCTGCCACACCTCCCGGGTATACCATTTTTAGATTAGATAGGCAGATTAAAAGACGAGGGGGACTGGCAATCCTCCATCGAGACAACTATAGTACTAGATTCGAACCACTAGTCACGGTGGGTTTCGAAGCAATGACTTTCTCGATTGAGCCATCAGACTCAATGGTTTTTAAAGGAATTCTAGTTTATCGTCCTCCAGGAGATAGGAATAGTTTTATTGATCTTTGTACTGTGATGGAAACTTTGATAATCAATGAGAATTTCACGGTGTTGGGAGAATTTAATTTCCATTTGGAAAATACTGAGGACCCTGACTCATTAAAATTCATTGATATAATGGACGCATTTGGACTGCCTTTAGTTACCAAGGGCCCAACACATAAGGCCAGTCATATGTTGGACGGTATATTCTCCAACTGGGGGGATATTGTGATGTTACCCACCCTCCCAATGACCTGGTCGGACCATTATGCGGTCAATTGGCTCATGCTGACTAAATCAGTTTGTCAACATAGACCAACCATACATCAAACCATCGGTAGAGCTTGGCATAAAATCCGCCCAGATGAACTTGAAAGGGCGATCATTGCCACCCCATGTCAACTGGAGAACAATGTGGATCATAATGTTGAGATTCTCTCCAGTTGGATAAATACTGCGCTGGATAAGATAACACCTATTACTAGTAAAACAGTAAAAAGAAAGACGTCCCAACCCTGGAATAATGAGAATCTAAGACTATCGAGACAGAAATGTCGTAGACAGGAACAAAAATGGAGAAAAAACTATGAGGTAGAGGAGAAAATTACATACAAAGCCAAATTGGCAAGGCATAAGAAAAATATCATTGAAGCTAAAACAGAATACTTCACTAAGCACATAAATGCATGCGACACTAATAAAACCCTCTTCTCGGTTATCAACAAGCTGGTCAAACCTAATAAGGCTAGTCACACGGAATTGAATCAGGACTTTTGCGATCTATTGGCCAATTTTTTTCAAGAGAAGGTGGTCAATATCTATGATAAATTTACGGGTAACAATACTCAGTTTAAGCACGCATTGGATATTAGGAAAAATATAAACAGTCTTTCTAGGTTTATAAACCCCTCGGAAGACCAATTAAAAGACCTCATCCTGTCAATTAAGTCTGGTTCCCCATACGACCCCTGCCCGCCTAGCATAATGCATCTGATATCTACCCAACTGGCAGTGCATATGGGGCAAATTATTAAGAAAGTATTTTCTAGTGGAATTTTTCCCGCCCAATGGAAACGTACTTCAATCCTTCCACTCCTAAAAAAAGACAATCTGGATAGCAATTAACCCTGCAATTACCGCCCTATTGCAAGACTCCCTTTTTCAGCCAAATGTATAGAAAAATTAATGAACAAACAAATTTCAGAACACATCGAAACAAATTCATTGCTAGATGAAACACAACATGGTTTCAGGAAGTATCATAGTACTGAATCTGCGCTTATTATAGCAACGGAGGATATCCGTGAAATTCTTGATGGGGGAGGTTCAGCCGCATTGGTGCTGCTTGACCTCTCGGCGGCCTTTGATACGGTCAGCCATGAGATCTTGGCTGACCGTCTCCAGGAGGCAGGAGTTATAGGCACAGCATTTGAGCTTCTAAGATCATTTCTTACAGATCGACAGCAAAATGTAGCAATGGGATCAGCAACTTCCAAGCAGTTCTCCCTACCATGTGGAGTGCCTCAGGGCTCAGCCCTGAGCCCCACACTTTTTAATCTATATGTAGCGCCACTTGCCCTGATCATAAAAGAGGCAGGTTTTTCCTTAGCCTCATACGCTGATGACACACAAATTGTGGTGTCCCTTACGAATGGAGAAATGAAATCGGGAGAGGCTTTTAGGGCATGTATGAAGAATGTAAGTGAGTGGATGGATGGGAATTGTCTGAAGCTGAATGCATCAAAAACAGAGGTTTTCATTTTTGGTAACAAACCTTCCCTCTGGACGCCCGACTGGTGGCCAGCAGTACTGGATGCGCTGCCCACACCCTCCACCAAAATAAAGGACTTGGGCATTATTATAGACAAAGAGCTTAAATTCAAAGAACAAATTAGCAAAATCACATCTGTTTCCTTTTGTGCTATAAGATTAATCAATAAAATTAAGAAATACATACCAGGGGAACTCCTGAAAACAGTGACACTGGCCATGGTCCTTTCACGTATAGACTACTGCAACAGCCTATATCTAACCCTCAACTCTGGTCTGGTCAACAGGCTCCAGATTGTACAAAATGCGGCAGCCCGTCTCATTTTTAAGATCCCTAAAAATGTATCAGCTAGAGAAGCCATAAAAAAACTACACTGGCTGCCGGTTACACAGAGATGTAAGTTTAAAGCCCTTTGTCTGGCCTTTAAATCTTTGCACGGTCAAGGACCAGTACAGTTTAGGAACAAACTAAAGTGGTATGTTCCCAACAGAACCTTACGATCAGGATTGGCTAGGAACATGGTAGTTACTTCTTTTAAGAAGGCAACCTGGGGAGGCAAGAGCCTCTTCAGATCAACAGCGATGCTTTGGAACAAACTACCTATTTCCTTAAAAACATCCTCATCCCTGCTGAGTTTCAGGAAAAGCTTAAAAACATGGCTTTTTTCACAGACTTCATGAATTATATAATTCTCTCTATCTCCAGTACTTTTGCCCCTTCCGCTCGCAGTCTTTATAGCGCCAAGACTCCTTCGGGCAGTAGTTGCGCTTTATAAATCCGATTTACAATTACAATATGCCGATGGTTTGTACATCGCCACCTCATAGTTTAGTGCTTAGGCCTGTACGCTTCAGGGAATTCTAAAACCATGTGTTGACATAATTGACTCTGGCAATTCTTCCCAATCTGACACATTGTCTGGTAACTTTGTAAACCTCTGTCACAATTTGCTGCCTGAGCTCTTGTGCCGTCCATCAGGGGGGCTACCTGTGGAACTTTCCAGTGGTCATATACTCTTCCGGACCTTCTGCTATATCCACATATTGATTTCCAGCCTCTTGGACACTACCCTGAATTTTCTATTCATTCCAGATTCATGTTGGGATTTGTAGAAGCATGCCTGCTTTACTCCAATACCTAGAATTCACTGCTCACTGCTTCCTCTCCACCCCTGCAGGTCAAGGATGGGTGGAGGAATTCAGCACAGTGGGTGGCACATACTAGCCTGCTCTCACCTGACGCATGTGATCATAGTGAGTGCTTTTAAGCCCCAGTTTTTTTTTCAGTCCAGCGTTGGTCATTGTAGCAGTGTTCCTGTTTGGCTGACCCCTTGTTTCCAGAGTTCCTGAGCTATTGTTTACCCTTGTTTTCTGAAGATTCCTAATTCCTGAACTGAAGCTGTTGTTCCTTGAACTAGCACTGCCTGCAGTGCTATGCTGACTGCTGATTTCTGAGCCAGCACTATTTTAGTGCATTCTTGATCCTTTTTTTTAAATTTGTTTTTATTGAGTTCAAACATAAAACATCCGCATCATGTCCGGCATTGACTTGTTCAGTATGGTACATAGTTTCAACAGTCAGTCCAACACAACATGTTCATCTATATTACAGTAATCACACTCCCTTTGTCCTTATGATCATGCCATAGCTCTCCCTCCTCATACAACATTTTATTTGACAATAGACAATCCTTATCGTCCGGTAGCAGAGCCAGTTTTGCAAGCTCCTCTGGGCTTTGTGTGTTAGTGTGTGCTTGTCTGGTTTGAGTGCCCATATTCTGTTCATCTTGGCTTATTACTGCTGCAAGTTTGGCCGTTACGTGAATGTAAAGGAGTTTCGTACGTCCAGTCTCGTGTAAGTCATTCGTTTACACAGCCATATTGTCATTCAACGATCGGAGCCAACAGGTGAATGGGGCCCATATGTCTTTTGGGCGGGATCTGATTGGCATAAGTTCCCAGTAACATGCTAGCTGTTCTTACCAGTATGCGACATCCTTTAACCATGTTTGTATGTCCGGTGCGGACTCCCCACCCCAGTGAATGGCTACTCGACGTTTGGCCATCAGTAGCAGCATTGCCGTGAGTCGTCGACTAGTCTAGAGAATGTCGCGCACATAGCCTAAAATTGCCACCAGGGGAGATATTGTTACCTCATGACCTGTTATGTTTCCTATATAATCAAACACCTGTCTCCAATACCCGGTGATCCGCGGGCAGTACCAGGCCACATGTAAAAAGGTCGCCCTAAGTGCCCCACATCGCCAGCATCTATTGTCTACCCGCACACCCATGTGATGTAATTGTGCTGGGGTGCGGTATGTACGATGCACGAATTTAAATTATATTAGTCTTAGGCGGTAGTTGGGGGAAAGCTGCTCCAGCTGACCGCAGCAGAAAGCCCATAGTGAATCTTGCAAGGGGGGGTTTAGATCAGTATCCCAGGATCTGCGTGCTTTAGGAGCCAAGATCGGGGAGGTTGTTGTGTAGTAGTGTACATACGCATTATTAGTTTCCGTGCCGATGATTCCGTGATCATGTGCTGTAGTGCCGTTAGTGCCTGGGGAGCGTCAGGGAATGTGTTATGTAATGCATGGCAAGCGGCTCGCAGCTGAAGATATAAGAGTGTGTCCAACTGTGTCGGCTGGAGATTTCTGGTTAGTTGTTGTAGGGAAGGAAATTTGCCTTCTGAATAGAGATCTGAGAATGTGTTTATGCGCATCTGATGTGCACGGGCTATCATTCCACGCTCCATCATCGGGGGATTTGTGGATTGTGGGATAGATGGCGCATATAATCTGCTCAGTTTCGCCCGCTTACGCAGTCCGTCCCATGCCCATCTTAGTGTTTTAGTTGTGTCTATTTCGTGTCTGGGGTGCTGAAAATCTTTATATAAAGCCGTAGATAGCGGTAGGGGAGCTGTTCTATCAATCTCAATGGCCACATGAGGCTGAAATGGCATTGGGTGCTACCAAAAATGCAGAAACTGGGCTTGTGCGCAGTACGCGTAAAGTGTGAAGTCGGGGGTGCCTAGGCCGCCTTGCGCTAGTGGCAGTGTGAGGAGCTCCCATGATACTCTAGGCTGTTTGCCTGCTCATACTAGCTTTATCATTGCTGATCTGATGCGTCTCAGAAAGTGTATGGTGAGTGGTATGGGGATATTGACGAAGAGGTACAGCAGCTTAGGAAGAATTATCATTTTTATGATAGCAATCCGCCCTACCAAAGATAGGGGCATCCTCCTCCATATGTGGATCTTTTCCTCTATCCATGTCATTACTCTTCCGTAATTTGCATTGCAGACCTCCTGCACGTCTCTGCTTATCCAGATGCCTAGATATCTTGTTGGGCCATCTGCCCATGGTATCGGAAATTCGGAGTCAAACTTGGCTGGGCCCTCAGTGAGCGGGAATAATGTGGATTTAGCCCAATTTATATTGCCCCCTGGAAGGACCCCATAGCAAATAAGCTTGTGCGTTACAGGTGCCAGGTTCGCCTCGGGTTCTCTTATGTAGAGTGTAATATCGTCTGTGTACATAGACACTATCAGCCTCCTGGTGGTGAATCCTATGCCCCTGTTAGCATGATGCTGCTGCAAACGTGCCGCTAAGCGCTCCATTGTGATAGCAAACAGCATTGGGGATAGCTGGCATCCCTGATGGGTGCCTCGTGTAATATCTATTAGGTCAGATATTAATCCATTAACCCTCACTCTAGCGGTGGGCAGTGTAGAGTAGTTTAATATGCTGTATGAATGTACGACTTATTCCCAATCTGCCGTGGAGTGTGAATAGGAAGTTCCACTCCAATGAATCAAATGCTTTCGTAGCATCTTGTAGTGCGGCTACCGCTTGGACATGTTGGGCAAGGTGGTGCATTAGTGCAAAGATGGTGTGTAGGTTGTGGGATGTTTCACGGCCCGGAACGAAACCCGTCTGGTCGGACAATTAGAGGGAGCGATGGTTGCAGCCTGTTCGCCAGTAATTTAGCAAATATTTTGTTATCTAGATTTATTAATGACAGCGGGCGGTACAAATCACATGATGTTGGGGCCTTGCCTGGCAATGTGATAATGGCGGCCTCCCTCATGGTTTGTGGGAGTTCCCCTTTTTGGAGCGCTTCCTGGAACACCGCCAGTAGGCGGGGGCCAGGAGTGTGGCATATTCTTTATAAAAGGCCGATGTGAGCCCGTCTAGCCCCATTGCCTTATTTCCTGGTAAGCTTTGTATAACTTGCAGTATGTCCTCCGCAGTGAACGGCTCATCCAGATACAAAGTTCCTGTCAAACCACTGCAGTTCGAGTGTGTCCAAGTACTCCAGTAACTCTGAGTCCCCGGGGGCAGTCGCTTCACTGTATAGTTGGGCATAGAAATTTTTCATTGTCTCTAATATATCCGAGGACGAGTGGACTGTGGTCGTACCACCTACGTGTAGTTCAGTGATATATGTGGAATCTCTTTGGGGTCTGAGCAGGTTCACCAGTGTCTTGCCGGGCCGGTCGCCCTCTCCATATCTCCGAGCTTGCGCATGTGTGTGTAAGAATTTCATCTCTCTCGGCTTCCTCTTGGAATGCTGTCAATTTCCCTCTAATGTCGGCCAACAAGTCAGGATTTTGGGTTATTGACCTTCCAACTCAGGGATATCGTTTTCTAGCTTAGCTAGTGTGTTGCGAATATCTCTGAGAACCCCGGATTATGTGGCTATGCACGCCCCGCGTATCACGACCTTGAAGGCCTCCCATAATGTGCCTGCTGATTCTACCGAATTTGTGTGTGCCTCCATATATCAGCCTTGAATACAGCATCTAGTAGCGCAGTTGGAGGTAGGCGCCAGGTGAATGATCTTGCTGGGATCTGTGGGATTTGGCGCGTAATCAATACTGGCGCGTGATCTGACAATGGGCGTGATAAATGTGTGGCTGCTGTGACCTAAGAGTGAATGTCTTTGGACGTCAGCCAGTAATTCAATCTAGACCAGGCACCGTGTTGGTGTGTTATACAGGTTCCCTCCCTGAATTCTGGGTGTAGAAGCCTCCAGGTGTCTACCAAGTGATTATCATCAATTAAAGTATGGAGTGTGGCTGTCGCCTGCTGCTGGTGGCTTCTGGATGCGCCCAACCTATCCATCTCATTGGATAGGATTACGTTGAAGTCCCCTCCCCAGATCATAGTGTAGTTTCCTAATGACTGTCTCCCCGCCAAGACACGCCTGAAAAAGTCAGGATCGTCACTGTTAGGACCATAAATATTGACTATTACAATCTGCTTTCCGTATAGTGAGCCCTTAAGAATAATATATCTGCCTTCTGAGTCAGTAATATTGTGTTCGAGTTTCCATGGGAGACCCTTACGAACTAGTATCGCCACCCCCTGGCGTAGTTAGAATAGGCAGATGTGTATATGGCTCCCCATCTTACAGCCTTTAACTTTTCTACAGATGTTTCTTTCGGGTGCATTTCTTGCAAGAGACAAATGTCCACTTTGTGCCCAGCTAAGTAAGAGTGGACAAGTCGCGGTTTTTTGTGGTCATTTAGACCTCTAATATTCCATGTGATACAGGTTAAGATTGCCATATTACCAGTCTGAAGGCGTGCAAGGGATGTTGTGCAGGGTTCTGCGGCTTGTTAATAAGATCATACGCTGGGTGCCATTTGAATAAAGGTGCGCCTGACAGTTGTGAAGGCAATTGTAATACCATCCTGCGTTTTGTGTACTGTAAGTTGCATATGCTGCGTTTTCATTCAAAGCTAGACAGTTTGCGGTATAAAATAACAACAACACCATCGTCCCTTCCCTCCCCCCACCCACACCAACCCCCCCAATTAGGTTGTGGCGAATACCCAACCATTTACCCAAAACCAGGCTATAACAGTAAAGAGCACAAGGGCAACAAGGGAATTATCCCGGGGGAGCTAGGTTAACCAGCGAACGCCCCTGCCAGTTACGGCTGGGTGGCCGAGTCTTGAGTTATTTAGGTTTATATTTGCAGGCATTCTTGATCCTTGATCTCTTTCTGAAGTTAACATTTTTCCAATCCCTACCTTTCTTTCCATTTACCTTAATTCCAGTTTCTAATTTACTACCTTCCTATTCCTGCTATCTTAGCTTCCATTTCCCTTGTCTGGTTTGTTACTTGCTTTCTGACAAGTGTGTCCTTTGTTTTCATATCTTTCCTGTTAAGTAAGTACTCCTCCTCTCTAGCTCCTTGCCTATCATGCCTCTGTATTTACTTCTCCACCTTTGCTGTTATCGCCTTTTGTGTTCCTGTTTGAGCACCAGGATTTGTGGACCCAGCTGACATCCTAGGTGGGGTTTCTCATCCATGGTGAGTATTGACCTTATGTTACTTTTATAACATCACCACAGATGTCAGCTGTATAGACCCTACCTTTGCATGTATATCCTTTATGTGGGTGGAGAGTTGCAGTCCGTTTCTGCATCAGCAATTATGGGTGAAGAACTTCATAAGCTTCAGTCTTACCATGTGGAGCTCCTGACTGCTTTACCCCACGTTACCTTTATTGGTAATTTTGTTATGTACATGTCTTACACATCCAGTTGTTAGTTATGCTGAATAGCCTCTTGAATGCCTATTCTTTCTTAGCTCCCGCCTCTTGTTACTTGGTACCAAGCTTTGCTATTGGTTCCCTTTTCACTGCTGATTCCCTGTGTGATCTTGGGCAGCTCTGTACCCAATATTCTGTTAGCTTAGTCTACCCTGCCCTGCCACCAGTCCTTGCCAGAGTCCCAGACAACCTCCTAACAATTCTTAGAAGTAATTCTTCCACCCTCGCCCATTCTTCTATGGTCATCAACCAATTGCCCAACCACTGGCTCTCAGTGCTCATTCATTTGATTACAGTACTACTGCACTTTTTCTGGACCATTGGCATTTTTATGCTGTTCTCAATCAATTTCCCCTCTCCACCCCTCTCCACCTCCACTAAATCGTAACATTACATCAAGGTCCTTCCAGTAGTTCACTGTAACCTATTCATTCATAATAGCTTGCTTGCTGCATGTATCTACTTTGTTCTACCATCTCAGGGTAGCATTAGCAGAGAGTGGGTGGAATCAATATTCATGTAGTGGATTGATGCTTAGGTGTTAAGGCAATATGGCGCTGACTAAAACTGTGCACTGGTTTGCTGAGAATGTAACACATTTGATCAGACCACAATGATTCTGTAGTTTTAGTGATCTCCTATGAGACAATGTATAAAAACACTCGCTTTTGAGAGTGAGTAAAAGATTTCCTGAATTCTGCTAGGAATGCTGTCCGTTTCTCTCTTGATTTTGCTGCCCACTAGAGAATTAAAATATTTTTGATTTGGTAGTGAGAGCCTTCATGCCTCTTGAATGCCTATTCTTTCTTAGCTCCCGCCTCTTGTTACTTGGTACCAAGCTTTGCTATTGGTTCCCTTTTCACTGCTGATTCCCTGTGTGATCTTGAGCAGCTCTGTACCCAATATTCTGTTAGCTTAGTCTACCCTGCCCTGCCACCAGTCCTTGCCAGAGCCCCAGACAACCTCCTAACAATACTTAGAAGTAATTCTTCCACCCTCGGCCATTCTTCTATGGTCATCAACCAGTAGCCCAACCACTGGCTCTCGTGCTCATTCATTTGATTACAGTACTAATGCACTTTTTCTGGACCAGTGTTAAGGATTTTTGTATATTGAGGTTTTTTGTGCATTATTAATGTTCAAAATATGGTTTTACATTCTATTATACATGTATACACTGATATGGTACTATTGTCTTTAAAACTAATTTCCTAAGACAAGTAGAAGTGTGTTTTCCCAACACTTGTTAACTAGGCCTCAATTTGGGCCTGGCAGCCATCTTGTTCAAAATGGATGTATCTCTTGTTTTCCCTGTTTGTTATTTCTACTGCACAAAGTCAAGCAGGATCCTGTATGTTTATATCCATTGGCATTTTTATGCTGTTCTCAATCAATTTCCCCTCGCACCCCCTCTCCCCAGCCACTAAATTGTAACATTACATCAAGGTCCTTCCACTAGTTCACTGTAACCTATTCATTCATAATAGCTTGCTTGCTGCATGTATCTACTTTGTTCTACCATCTCAGGGTAGCATTAGCAGAGAGTGGGTGGAATCAATATTCATGTAGTGGATTGATGCTTAGGTGTTAAGGCAATATGGCGCTGACTAAAACTGTGCACTGGTTTGCTGAGAATGTAACACATTTGATCAGACCACAATGATTCTGTAGTTTTAGTGATCTCCTATGAGACAATGTATAAAAAACACTCGCTTTTGAGAGTGAGTAAAAGATTTCCTGAATTCTGCTAGGAATGCTGTCCGTTTCTCTCTTGATTTTGCTGCCCACTAGAGAATTAAAATATTTTTGATTTGGTAGTGAGAGCCTTCATGCCTCTTGAATGCCTATTCTTTCTTAGCTCCCGCCTCTTGTTACTTGGTACCAAGCTTTGCTATTGGTTCCCTTTTCACTGCTGATTCCCTGTGTGATCTTGAGCAGCTCTGTACCCAATATTCTGTTAGCTTAGTCTACCCTGCCCTGCCACCAGTCCTTGCCAGAGCCCCAGACAACCTCCTAACAATACTTAGAAGTAATTCTTCCACCCTCGGCCATTCTTCTATGGTCATCAACCAGTAGCCCAACCACTGGCTCTCGTGCTCATTCATTTGATTACAGTACTAATGCACTTTTTCTGGACCAGTGTTAAGGATTTTTGTATATTGAGGTTTTTTTGTGCATTATTAATGTTCAAAATATGGTTTTACATTCTATTATACATGTATACACTGATATGGTACTATTGTCTTTAAAACTAATTTCCTAAGACAAGTAGAAGTGTGTTTTCCCAACACTTGTTAACTAGGCCTCAATTTGGGCCTGGCAGCCATCTTGTTCAAAATGGATGTATCTCTTGTTTTCCCTGTTTGTTATTTCTACTGCACAAAGTCAAGCAGGATCCTGTATGTTTATATCCATTGGCATTTTTATGCTGTTCTCAATCAATTTCCCCTCGCACCCCCTCTCCCCAGCCACTAAATTGTAACATTACATCAAGGTCCTTCCACTAGTTCACTGTAACCTATTCATTCATAATAGCTTGCTTGCTGCATGTATCTACTTTGTTCTACCATCTCAGGGTAGCATTAGCAGAGAGTGGGTGGAATCAATATTCATGTAGTGGATTGATGCTTAGGTGTTAAGGCAATATGGCGCTGACTAAAACTGTGCACTGGTTTGCTGAGAATGTAACACATTTGATCAGACCACAATGATTCTGTAGTGACTTCCTATGCGACAATAATGTATAAAAACACTCGATTTTGAGAGTGAGTAAAAGCTTTCCTGAATTCTGCTAGGAATGCTGTCCGTTTCTCTCTTGATTCTGCTGCCGACTAGGAAATTAAAATATTTTTGATTTAGTACTTCACTGTAATGCTCTATATGGAGAGAGCGTTCATGCCAATTATTCTGTATCACTTCTTTGAATTTTGATAATAAATCCTTTAAACTATTCCGCTGATCTAGAACTCAGTTATTGAGTGGACCCTTTTACTTAATTGACTATATTTCTGATAATTTTGATGTTTTGGAAGGTGCCTTCTCTCGGGTACCCATTTTCTCTTTGTTTGGAAAGGTCAGGAGTGGAGCAAGGGGGCTGGCACTGTTGCAGCTACCATGCTGGCCATCCTTTTATTAGTCTTTATGCCAGAAAAATCCTGCCATTGCTTTACTTGCAGTCATCAGTAACGTTTCATTTGGTCTACTTCAGATACTGATATAATCCTTGCTTTCAGTTCTTTGCCACTTCAAAAGATCCGTTGAAGTGGGACACTAAAAAGCCCACCCTTTGATCTACCTGAACCTTTTTGAAGGTTTGAAATCCATCTAAATATAGATCATAATTCCCGGATCTTAATCTCTGAATGAAATGCCAATTTGGGCCTTTGTGTGGTAGGGTTTGGAGCAGAGCACTTAGTATTGACTTCTGTTCATATTCTCAATATGTCATAAAACCATTGAATCCATACAAACATCTTCGGTGTCCCTACAAAGGGGTGTGGAATTTAATAAAATATCTACTAGTCCATGGGGCAGGTTGCTTCATAAATCTACTTGTCCTGTAACAAAATCCACTTGCCCCTTTGGTACCATGCAGTGCAGCGACAAATTATGGCAGCAATCTCATTATATAAGAGCTCTGATATAACCTCTCTGATTATGCCAGGGCTCATACCATACTAGTGTTTGAATACTAGCAATCCCCTTATGTTGCCATGTTTCCGCAGATCTACATACTGGGGCTGAAGGTAGTGGTAAGCAATAGATCCAAGGTTAGAATGCCCTTTTGAATCTGTGCAAACCTACTAACTTGCATGTTTCAAGGGTTTTCAACAACTCTTCTCTAATCTTTTCCCATGCTGAGAATTGGTGTAAATTTACTCCTGACAATGGCAGATGTAAACCTTCTTCCAGAGTTGGGAAAAAAGTGGTTGGAGGGAAAGTGAACTTGCAAACAATCCGATTTTCGCATGAGCAAATCTACACATGCATATTTGCTCATGCTAAAATGCAGTACACAAATAATTTCTAGGAATACTATTTCTTGTCCTACTTCTGTAAATTCTTGTGAATTCACGAAAGCCGTATAGCTGCACTTAATGCACGGATATATACCATGGGTGCACTTTTGAGTCTTTCTTTAATAATTGGGCCCCTAATTTGATCTGGCGTTGACCATGACCTTCTTTGTTTATTAAAATTGTCTCTCACTGTATCGTCTAGCTTCACTGTGGGTGACCGCATTCTGCTCTTTCACAAGGAGCATATCAGCACACAAAGTAGTTTTGTTCAGTGCCAGTAACTACTGTGGCAGTGTGTGCTTTTTGAGACCAAAAAACTATTTTTGCTTTTGCCAATGTTTGTTATAATATTGAGGGCCCGGCAGCTCCCACACCAATAAGGTTTTACAAAAATCATGCCAAAACAAGTCACACATTGACAAAACTAAAAAGCTGACCACCAATTTCAGTCCTACTGTCTTTACCAATGCTTGTTTATTTTTGTTTCCCATAATCTTACCGAAACTGGTTACACTGATTTTCCATTATGAATATTTTTGGGAAATACTAGCATGCATCAACACGTTACTAAATGATGCTGCAAAGAAATGGTACCTGAAATTTTACAGTAGTTTAGCAAAATGTTTTTATCCCTGCTTTCATTTTTTTATGAACATTTTATTTTGAAAGTAAAGAATCATCAATCTTGCTTTCAAGTTACTGCAAATATTTGCATCAAATCAGAGAGCATCCTGGGAGCATTATACATAGCCACATATTGCTAAACTTTGAAAACATGTGTACACATTTTTACACTGGAACCAGTCAGTAGTGCAGTCGGAGCTTACTACATTTACCTAGAGCGCTCACCCTAATAATAAAGGCTTTCAATTAATGAACCATAAATACAAGTTTGAACAGCATTAACATATGGGCAAAAATATTACCTTAACTGCAGACAGTGCCCTTCCCTGATCTATAATGTGGTACTGCAAACTGGTAGCCAAAGGGTTTGTGCTGCAGGGGGTTGGCCCTACTTGTCCCAAGGACAAAATAAACATAAAAACTTGTTGTCCTTGACCCCAAACAATATGTCCTGGGCGTCGTGCTATAGGATTTCCACATCCCTGCCCATGAACCCACGTCCTATGCTTCTTTTGTGGCACTTACCTCCATTTGTTCCCTGTTTGATTTCTAACAACCAGTTCAGTTTGAAAATGTGTTGTCATTCCTATTTTTCACAACTGCAAAAGTGACTATTACTTTTGTGCAAGCAAAACTTCCTTTGTGCATTAGCTCTGTTGCTCTCTCAGCCAGGCCCCATAATGCACCTCCCACATGCACTCTCTGCTCTTGCGCTTCCCAGACTTTCATATCTTCCCTCTGGAACTAGGTTGTATGAATGAAGGTTTTTTTTAGCCAACACAACTTTCCAAGAGTGCTTTGACACAGAGGGGAGGTACATGATAGTCTCAGGAACATTGGATGCCAAGTATCTGTGTTTGATAAAGGTGTATGCGCCCTATGTAGATGATGCTGATTTTTATGAGTTAGTTATGAGAGCAGCAGCTGAGTATATTGATTCTGAGGTGCTGTTAACAGGAAATCTCAACTGTGTGTTGATGGGGCCGCAGATTGATGCCCCCCAAGGACTGACACAAAGACAGCCATGACTGAAGCCCTCCAGGAGGTCATGGGTGGACTCGGGTAACAATACTTATGGAGGGTGTGTCATCCTCAGGACTGTACATATTCTGGCGACAAGGACCCACAGTCAATTAGACTACTACTTGGTGTCTGAGAGTATAATTCAGAATGTGGTTATTATTTCTTATCTGGCACATTATCTATCGAATCATTCCCCCATGTTGCTTGCTTACAGTATAGGTAGGAGTGCTCCTAGGGTCTCGCTTTGGAGGTTAAGGGTGGAGGCATTAACAGCTTCAGTCTTTGCACACGGTCTCTAAAGTACTGGACCATTATTTTGAGGAGAACTGGAATAGCACAACGGCCTGGGCCACTGAATGAGATGCTTTGAAGGTGGTCTTTAGGAGGGAATGCATGAAGGTGGTGTGTGGTATTAAGCAGCAGCTTTCATGGATATTGGATGTACAGAAGAAGAGCTTGGGCGTGTTGGAAAAGTGGAAGCGCAGTCGCAGCTCATTGGTGGAATGGAAGAATAGTAAAAGGGAATTGGCGGTGCTTGGGACTGACTGGATAAATTCGTGCACAGCAACTATAAGCAGCGACTCCATGCGGAAAGAGATAAAGCGGGTAGGATGCTTGCCACTCTCCTCTGCAACAAGGACCAGAGAGTTCCCATTACAGTGATACGGGATGCACAGAGAAGGAAGGTGCACAAACAACAAGACATTATAGAGATCTTTGTGGTTTATTTACAGAGAGTGTATGCTGCTCCTGAGGGGGATACCTGAGGAGCCGGGGAGACGTACTTGTCCGGATTGTTGATGACCTGTCTCTCCCATGAAAGTAGGGATTGTTTGGATATGCCCATCACCAGGGAACAAATAGTAGCAGTGATCAGGACCTTAATGACAGCCAAGACTCCGGGGGAATGGGCTGCCAGCAGAGTTGTATCAGAGAAGGGCCATAACGTTTGCAGTCAACTTGCTAGCAGTCTATAACGAGGCATATGAGAACGGGTGGTTACCAGAATCGATGAGAGAGGCACTCATAGTAATGTTGCCAAACCAGATAAGGATGCTAAAGAGGTCACCTCCTATTGCCCTCTCTCCATGTTGTATGTGGGCGTTAAAGTCGGTAGCAAAATTTTGGCTTTACGGTTGCTGGAGTATCTGCCGACACTGATTCATGAAGACCAGTGTGGCTCCATACAACGCCGAAACACTCTTTGTAATTTGAGACGTCTTTCTCTGGTCCTACATGCCCCGGTTCTGTCTAACGATCACTATGCTTTGGCACTGCTCAACATAACCACACACAGAAGTAAGGGGAAGGAGGTAACTCCTACTTCGACCTCCTATATCACAGACGTGTCACACAAAGAGAAGTAGGAAAATAAAGATGTCGCTGTTTGGGAAGAGGTGAAATGGCAAAACATAAATGTTGGAAAAACTGCCCTCACCCACAAAAATATGTGGCATGCTTCATCATAGGGCTGCTAAACACACCTCTGCGTAAGCCAACGCCCGAGGTGGAGCAATAGGGTCTGGGAGACAATACAAACAAAGAAAAATAGGGTTCAAAGGAAAGTGCAGAAATACAATGTTAAAACTAACTCCGGGATCTCCAGGTTAGGGTTGAAAAGGTTTTACTAAACCAGTTGTTGGTGGTGTACTGGTCAATTATGGACCCTCTACCCCTCCACAAGACTGTCGACATGTTTCAGCCGGATATTGTGTCTTCCCCGGCTTTCACCAGGACTATTAGATCCCTATGTACTACGCTTATCTCCTACCTTAAAGAGTAGATCGGAGTTCTAACCTGTGTAAATACGCAGGTTGTGTAGATCTCGTAATCACACTAAGAATAAAATCTGTAAGGAAAAGAATATATTTACACGTGAACAGAAAACATAAGTGAAAATGTATGTGCATGATAGTAAAAAGAAACAAGTTATTTTGCCCCTCTTAACTCATTTAGTGCGACACGGAAGTTTAAACAATCTTATTTTAAACCCCGTATGACAAGACAAATCGTCCTTAATGAGCGTGCATCCATTGCTCTGTATCATATTAAAAGAAGGAGAAATCATTCCTCGGGTCATTTTATGGGCGTTCTCTCTGAATTTCTTACAGAGTTTCACTGAAGTACATGTTCGAAATGGCAGGGGCCCGATGACGGCTCCCTGTAGTCGCACACTATATTTGCAGATGGAAGGATAATGCATAGGTAATTAAAGAAAGGCTAGAGCAATTAGTATTGCCGATCGTACTCCATGCACTGTCACATATCAGTTATTGTCATCTCACAGACACCATCAACCAATATTTATTGTGCCTCGTCATACCATACTGGATTTCGTGCTGTGTGGCCTCACTCGCGGAGAGGATAGAAATAGGGTATTCAGTGATCTCAAACAATTGTGGATCCTATCCCTCCCATCCCCTCACTTACTTCATCAAGGTGAGCCCGTCTCTGAAGCTATGTCCCTCCCGGTGCCGTGCAGGTACTGCGGGGACCCATCGTTGCCCTCTTCATTATTCAAGCACTTCCCATCACGTGATCATGTGCGAGCCTCACATGGCCAGACTGTGCTCATTGGAAGGCTAGAATGCTCCCCCAGTCGCCATCTTCGAGTGGTCAATGTCCTCGTGGGAACGTCTGACCCATCGTTGCCCTCTTCATTATTCACGTACTTCCCGTCACGTGATTGCGCTTGCGCCTCATGTGACCCGTCTATGCTCATTGGAAGGCTAGAATGCTCACCCCAGTCATCATCCTGGTGTGGTCAATGTCCTTGTGGGAATATATGTGCCTGATCAGAGGCACATTCCCTACTATCAAGGCGAACTGAGAATATTCGTGTGCCTCCCAGGTGGGCATGAGACATCCACTCAAAACTACAAATGCAATTTGAGCCAGAGCGCTACCCCGTCTTAAAGAAAGAAAAGGTGTTTATAATAGTGCCTCCTGATTTGTAGCCTGAGTTCCTGCCACCGGAGACCCCCATATCAAAAAGATGCTAGTAGAAAGAGGGGCTACCCTTCTTTAATTCTGGTGGTTTCCATAGTTGGGTGGCAGAGCCTTGTGCTCCCACCAGTACATCCAACAGGGTATTTCCTCAGGGTACACACCCTCCCAAAACCTAGACGGTGTGGGGCCCAAGGTATGTGACTCGCCCTAGGGAGATTTATTACAATCTATTGAGAGTGTTCCCGGGAAGGTCATCGTTCAGGCCAATTTCATGGCTACGTACCCTATAAATCCACTTCTGTTCTCTCAGAAATAAAATTCTGTAAGGATTTCGGGTTGTGGACGGGATGTATGGTTTATCTAGTTCAGTCCAAAAAAGATCATTGGCTGAATGTTTTTTCTCTGCACAGTGTGTGGTAAAGCGGGTCATGGTTTTTTGCCACCTAATGTTAGATCTGTGTTCCATGATCCTGATTTTCACTTTGCGTGTTGTCATACCCACATAAACTAAGCCACACGGGCATCTAATCATATAAATTACATTGTTAGAGTTGCAGTTCGGATGCCTACGCTGCTCCCAGGGGTAGTTGAGGCCTATGTCAATGCTCTTGGTGTTCTCAGTGAGTTTGCACACGTCACATGATCCGCACTTAGTGTGTCCAGTTACTGGGGGAAGGTCCCATAAACTTTGTTGGTCCCTCTGTGTGTTTGGCCGGGGTCTTGTGTGCACCAGGTGGTCCCTTATGTTCTGACTTCTCTGGAAGGAAAAGAGCGGTTTTTCCAGGTTCAGGCTGTTCGAATTTAGGATCCGCCAGTTCCGCATTGTGATGCGCTTGTTGTTATTAGAAGCGGTGTTGAAAGTTGTAACACAAATGGCACTGTACTTTTGTGGCTTGTCAACTGTTTCCAGGAGAGCCTCCCTATTGCAATTCAGTGCTCTCTTCTGTGCTCTTTTGATGATTCTCTGGGGGTATTTTCTGTTTGGCAGTTTCCCTGCCAGAGTACCTGACTCAACTTTGAAATCCCCTGTGTCCGAACAGTTCCTCCGTAGACGAAGGAACTGACCCACCAGAAGGTTTTCCCTTAGAGATTTCGGGTGGAAACTCTCAAATAAAAGGAGGCCATTCTTATCGGTGGGTTTGTGAAATACGCGTGTTTGGAGTTTACCATCCTTTAGGATGATTTCCAGGTCCAAGAATGGGAGGCACTCCTTCGTCACTGTGGATGTGAAGTGTAGGAGGGGGTTCTTGCTGTTTAGCCACTGCAAAAAGTCGGTAATGGATAGGTAATCACCCTTCCAAACCAGCAGCACGTCATCAATGAACTGTCTCCCAAATTTGATGTTGTTACTCCAGGGGCTGGCAGGATCAAAAATGAATTGTTGTTCAAAGGATGCCACATAAAGTCCCGCCAAGCTTGGAGCGAAGGCACTCCCCATAGAAGTGCCATGGGTTTGTAGGTAGTAGTTGCCTTGGAATTCGAAGAAATTGTTAGTCGATGCATTCTTAGCAAGGTGCAAAATGAATGATCTTGGTGTGCAATATGACCAATCCTGGTCAAATAGTCTCCTCTACCACCCTCAGGGTCTCCCTTTGGGGATGTTAGTATAGAGGGACTCAATATCCAAACCAACCAGAAATTCTTTGGTTGGGTCAAAATCCATGTCCTTTACGAGGTTAAGGACATCAGTTGTATCTTTCAGGTAGGCCTTCCTATTCTGAACCAAAGGTTTCAGAAAGAAATCGCAAAACTGCGACAGTGGTTCCAGAATGGACACGATCTCAGATACAATGGGTCTACCTGGGGGAGGCCTGGTCGGTTTTTGCACCTTCGGGAGGGTGTAGAAATATGGTACAACAGGGTTCTCTTGGCAGAGAAAGTTTCCTTCCTTCTCTGTAATCCAGTCGTTGCTGGTTCCTTCCTTAACCAAAGTGACTATCTCCTTCTTAATCTCTGGAGTGGGGTCCCTTTGAAGGATTCTATAGTGTCTGTTATCTGAGAGCAATCTCAAGCATTCGCTCTCATAAGCTCTTCTAGTCTGGAAGACTATCTCGCCCCCTTTGTCCGCAGGTTTTATGATGATATCAGGGTTGCTCTTCAATTGTTCCAGTGCCTCTTTCATCTCTCATGAGATTTTTAAATGCTCAACATAAAGCATGCATTCGATTCCATAGCCTGGGATTTCCTGTTGCAGGTGCTCCGGAAGATGGGATTCAGGGATTCCTTAATCCATTGGGTGAATCTGTTTTATACTGGCACAGTGACAAGGGTGCGCATAGGAAGAACGGTGTTGCACCGCTTTTCCCTTTTAAGGGGAACCAGGCAAGTTTGCCCTTTTTCACCACTGCTTTTCTCATTGGCCATGGAGCCATTGGCGTGTAGAATGCGGTCAGTTTTGCAGGGTTGGGGTATCACAATAGGGGCGACCTCTCATGTGGTCTCCTTATATGCAGACGATACCCTGATATATCTGCGTCCACTGGAATACTCTGTTCCTATTATGTTGGCTGCCCTGGCAGAGTTTGGGGAAATCTCTGGGCCCCACATGAACTGGGCCAAGTATATGCTGGTTCCCCTAGGAATGCTGGGGGAGGTTCCTCTACAGGGCATCCCTGTGATGGACCTCCCTTGGGAGACCTCTAGCATTAGGTATCTAGGGATTAGGATAAAAGGAGGCCACAACATTCAGAATCCCTGAATATCGTTATAGTGATGGAGGGCCTTTGACCTTTCGTGAGATTCTGGAGCACACTCTGGCTGTCCTTGATGGGCACTGGTGAAGAGGTTTATTTTACCCCGCTGCCTATACATTTTCCATGGAGCTATGTACAATATCTCTAGAAAGTATTTTGTCGAACTGGATCGGTTAATTGTGGAGCTGCTGTGGGCCTTGGGGAGAAAGAGGGTAGGCTTGGCTACGCTCAAGAGAACCTGGCGGCAGCGGGGAACGGAATTCCCTTGCCTGGAGCTCCATTATTTTGCTGCTCATCTGCAGCATGCTGTGCACTGGCTTGATGAAGGGGACAACTGGGAGAAGAGGTTGTTGGAGAGTACGTATGAAGGGTTTCCTTATCAGAACTCCTGAGGATGGGAGCTAGGGTTCTGGATTCAGTACATTTTCTTGGTAGGGCAGGTGAGTCGTACTTTGGAGAGGGTAGTTCGTCTGGTGCTACTGCGCACTCCCTAGGCAGTGGACCTGTGCCCTTGGATGCTGCGCCCCTTTGCACAGATCTCACGAACGATGTCTGTGGACAGGTAGCGAGATGGGGGTTGTGACACCCTCTAGGATCTCTATCCCAATGATAGTTTTATTACCATGACCGATGATGTGGGAGCTTTTAATTTAGGACCGGGGCATTTCTTGCAGTTTGCTAAGATAGCAGCAAGGGTAATATAGCCAACATTTCTGGACGCCCCCCAGAAGTCCCAAACTTTGTTAACCTTGCTTAATATGGCCGGGGGATGAAAACTTGTTTCTCTTGTTTACAGGGCACTGCGGGAAGATATCCTGTTGCGCACCCTGGCAGTTCAGGGTAAGTGGCAGTAAATACTGGGTGACCCACCTACAGAAAAGGAATGGGAGGGCATACATGAGGGCTGTGAAGGGGACCTCCACCAACACAAGATTTAAATTAATCCAATATAATGTAATTCACCAGGTGTACGTCCCTCCGAACATGTTGCATGCAATAAATCTGGGGAAAACGTCCTCCTGCCCGCTCTGTCATGCAGCGGGGCTGTCTTTCTACACATGTTATGGGGATACCCTGATCTAGATGCCTACTGGCAGGCCATGGTCACTAGAGTGAGGGAAGCTTTGAGATGTACGGTCACAAGAGATATTGAACAGTGCCTGCTGGGTATGGTTCCGGTGCGAAAGAAAAAACACTAAGTAGAACATTTATTGTGCTGGGGATGGCGCTTGCCAAACGAAGGGTGGGTATCCGTTGAATCTCCCCAGGCCCACCGTCTGTAGAGGACTGGATGAGAGACATGACAGAATGGGTGGCGGCGGAGGAGAGTCACATGCTGAAATCGCGCAAAGATAAATTTGCAGATGATCTATAGTCATGGGCGACGATGCTCACAGACTAACTGGAGTCACCTGATGCTAGACCGCCTTGAGGATCACTAGGCACTAGACGTGAAAAGTGTGGCTGAGGTCCGTGGAATGACTGTTGGGGTGGTAATGTGTGGAGAAGGGAAGGGGGTATGTAAATCAGGGAGTGTATCTTAGTCATTGTGTGGCAGATACAGGGGCTGCACGGCATTGCACTCTCGTCAACTCCCCTTTATTATTGTCAGCCTTGATGATTCTCATGTACATTGTCTCACACAATTTTATTGTAGTGCATATTTTTGTAGGTTTGCATACATTGAACAATGGTGTACCATTGTGATCCGGAATGTAACAAATGCTAATAAACATTTATACTACAAAAAAACTGATTTGTTCAGTGCAGCTTGGCAGTGTATTTCTTGCAGTATAGAGTGGTGTGCTATGAATAAGTGATTTGGTGAGTGTTTAAATGGATAAGCATGAAAGTTCCACTGAGCTCTGCTGGTGTTAGAAAGCTTATAGAGAAAGGCCTCCCTGGAGAATGTAGGTACCTTTTTCCCTGGTATTGTGGTTTGAGCAGCAGGAGCAAGTCAGAAGACCGCATAGGTGGCCCAAAGTAATAAGCTGAGTATGTGATGTGAGCTCATTGGATTGAGCTTATTGTCTGAGTGAAAAAGTAGGGCAGACTACTTGAAAATTTGTAAGTGTTCAAACCAGCCATCCAGCGGTAAAGCCTCCTCAGGCTGTGTACCTCTGTGTGAAGGGTGAGGTCACAGTGTGTCTTCCTTCCCACAAGTCTGGAGCAGGCAGCAATGCATGCAGTGGGCATTCCCTGAGTCAGAGGAGGTCAGTCGCATTGGGCTGTCCTTCTATGAACCTTTCACCTGCAGAAGCGGCATCACAGAAGAATGATAGGCTGCTGCGTCTGAAGGGAGCAGAGCTGTCTCTGATGATAACACAAAATGGGCACCGGTTTTGAACCACTTAAAGGTCTAGAAAATATTGAAGTGTTTCAAGACTCATGGAAATGTATTGATCATGAATCTCTAGGCATGCACCAGACCCCCTTGAGAGTGATGGTGACTCCCTCCAGAGTTGGTGAGCACATAACATTTTAGCGGGCCACTATGGAGCTTTTTCTGATGGAGGGAGATTCTTCAAGCCTGGTAGGATCCATATTGGACATAGGGTCTCTCCATCAGCTGGCACTATCTGACATGTCATGGGGTTTGAGGGGTTGAATGCTAAGGAAAGTAGACATTTTATCCCAGACCCGTCGCCATAAGAGAAAAAAAATCAATTTTCGTAAGAATTTAATGGATATGTTTGTCAGTCCCTGCTGTTAGCTATACATCTGCATGACAGAGAATGATGCTTAGTGCGAATTGGGTTTTGGTTCTGTGAACTGGAAACCATCAGTATAAAAAATGAATGGATAACGACTTCCATACTGCAAGCATCATAGCAGGAATGATATCCTTCCATATCTGCTTCAAAAAATATATTTTTAGTGTCTTTGTAATGTATGAATTTAAGAGGAGTCATTACATAATTACTTGTGTTTTAATCCCTGAAACCTCTAAAATCGAGTTCCTGATGAAGTGTACTAGGCACAAAATTAAATTGAGTATTGTTAAGGAATCTGTCGTGAAAGTATTACAAAGTGACTGAATGATGAAAATAATGACATTGCAGAAAATGCATTGCTTGACATAATTTGGGGAAAAGTTGTTAAAACTGTTTAAAATGAGCATTAAATGAGTGACAAGTCAATAAAGGTTATCTACTAGCTACATTTACATGGTATATAAGGTCCTTTTTGGACTTAGGATCCAAGCACCTGCACAGAAACTGTTGGAATTTAAACAAATACGGTTGATTAAATGTTTGACAGATTTAGGGTGTTGTGCTTTTTCCCATTAAGCACACAAGAGGTAACCAGCTCCAGATACTTTGCAAAAATTAACTAATCACCCTTCAGCTATTGATTGTAGTATTGGAGGTGAGAATCTTATCTAAATGGAGTTAATATCTTGAATTGATAGACTTAGGCAAGGCCTTTTGTCTGCAACTGATAACAGATTGTAACACTTCTAAATGAAATTCAAACACGGTGGAAAGAATTGTTCCTCCTATGTCACGTAAATATTTTGTTTCTCTGATCATGCAAATTCAGTTTTAGGTCTCGCCTACAGATGTATTTTTAGTTATCTGTTTTCAGAGACCTATTGTGCACTGTAGCAATACTTCCAGTTGGTTTGGGTCAGACAATTGCTAGTCATTGTTTGGATTTTCTGTCAGTTTTATGTGCTTGCGTTTTATTCCATGGCTTTGCTTTCCTTCTTCTTGTGTTTGTCTGTTCCCTGGATTAGAGCTTCTCTACCATCCTCCTTTTATTGGCTGAATTGTATCCTTCCCCTGCTTACATTGAGAGAACTCCTTTTTTCTCTTTCTTTCAGCAGTCGATACAAGTGTTTTCATTCTCCACCCATCCTCTACTCCTCCCCACTCATATCTAGCCCCTTCACTCCGTATTTCTCCGGAAACTCCTCCTTTGTTCTGTTGCTTCCTCCATCTGATCCAATCCGTCTTTTTGCTTTTTTGAAATTCATATTTCAAAACCAGCTCCTCCATTAGTGCCCGCCCCCTCCCCATTGCCCACCACACCATTGATTTTATAAACTCCCTACACGCTCCCTATATGAGGTGTCTTTTTTTGGAGTGCCTGTCAGCTTCAGTTTGCTACTATGCCGTTCCTTTGTATTAAATGGGCTTTCCAGCACATATTTTTTTATTGGATCACTCCATGACTGTTCTTCATTTATGAATGGGAAAGTAAATGTTTTTTTTTGTTTTGTTTTTTTTAAATGGCCGAAGTGTCACTTATATGCCATGATGCAGCAGCTTTTATGTTTTTGCCGATGCTGTTCCACATCAGCAAACTTTTTTTTTTTTTTGCCGATGTGGAACATCATTGCCAAAGGTTGGGTTAAGCCATTGAAAAGGAAGACCTATTGGCTTTGGCAATGCTTATTACATGGACACTTTTCTGAAAGCAGCAGCAGTTATTTCAAGAGGACACTCGGAATGTAGAAAAATCTCATATGTTTTGTATCTCTTTTTAAGTTCTGAAGTATTGAATTGTAAGGTTCTGTAGTAACGAAGGTCCACGCAGGTAGGTTAACTTAAAGATGATTTATTCAAGCAGGTAACAAGTAGTTAAGTTGTGAAAGGAGAGCCCCACCAGGAGCAGCCTGTGTGCTGCTCAGCCCATGCCTAACTGTCACTTCACCTCTCTGTGTCCCAACATTCCGAGGCTCTTCAGACTCCAACATTCTATTGTATTCAGAGCACAGGCACTGGCTAAGCAGGTGGTGGAAAATACATCACATTACATATGCAGGATACTACAGGTTCCTTCTAGGGAGGGACTCAATAAATATGCACATTCTTCTGCGTAGCTGTTTTGTAATGGAAATAAACTTTTGGAAACATACACTGTAAGCAAAGTAAACCCAAAACCATAGACCAGTTGAAAAACCTAACTGGGAAGAGCAGAATAACATCGGCTTCCCTTGTATTGCAGAAAGTGTGTGCATTTGAGATTGTTTTAGGCTGAGAACAACCTTCTTTGTTTTACACAATCTGTGTTACTCTGGCTGGTATAAAGGACGGTGTTTGCAAAATTCCATTCCCGCGTTTACAGGCAACAAATAACTTGATAGCTATAGGCTCACCTGAATCTGCATCATTTCATTTCCTAATGCTCCAATGTTTACAACAGCTCGGCGATTCCCTTTATGGCTCTCCATGTTAAAATGTAAACTTATGTTGACCATGCCAGAGAATGAGCTGCATAATTTGCATTTATTTACATCATGTTGCTTAAGTTATCCTTTCTTGCCACATAGTGTGCCTTTCATTTGCAGCATAATTTAATCAGCTGCGCTGCCTATGTTTTTTCCTTCGTTGCCACATACGTCCAGAGGCCGATAGTGCTTGCAGCCGAGTTACAACCGGTGTCTTCCTCGTGTTTATTAAAAAATGGTTCCTGGGGAAATAGTAACTAAGAGCAGTCAAGGCTGTTTGGGGGAACATGGCAATATGATGATGTAGTGCTACTTGTCATCTACTAGTAGACGCCAGGTACAGAAACCTTTACAAGAATGCAGTCCAGTAGCAGTCTCACGTGTACACACAAAATAAATAACAAAGGGACCACTACATATCACAGTGTAGCCTTTGTAACGCAAAAAAGCCAAGGAAGATGTAAATAAAGGTTAAGCTCGGTGATCAAGACCTTGAGAGGGGCACCCCAGTTTAAGAACTTTGGGCACCAACATACTAATGTATTACCCCTTGGGCAAAGAATTGGTAAACCCTTTTGATACATCAGGCCCTTGGTCAATGGACAAAGGGCCTGATGTATCAAAAATGGACAACATCTATAGCTAAACAAATAGTGCAATGGTAAGGCTTCTGAAGTAAAAGAAGGTAGAGAAATGGTTATCGGTGTCTCTGCAATATCCACTGTAGTAATCCCCTTGTGGAAAACAGCTTGTGTTACCTAGGGGAAAGGCAACATTAATCACACACCATGCTTACAAACACATGTACCAAACCTAGCTCGGAGATGCCCTAAATCATTGCCTGCTGCATGCTGCACCCTTCTTCTTGCTTTATGGGAAGCGGGAAATTAAGCCCTAACTCCCTACAGAGGTCCTCTACCAGGGACATGAAAGTGGGAGTGCTATTGCTCCGTATGTTGAGGAAGCCTGGCACTGTGTTCTGTTCTGCACAAGCCCCCGGGATCCAAGTATGGGTGTCTCCTTAATGTCTCTATACCCTGTCCAGCCTGGAAGTAGACTCCAGCCTCTTGTGTTGATAAACCCTGGGTTAGAGGACAGCTCCCCTAGTATATGTTGATTTCCTTGCCTCGTCCTTTCTGGGGTCATCTTTGGCAGTGACATTAGATAAGTCTTCACTGCTCACCCTAGCAATCTGGGTGCATTCAAGCCAGAGTGTTTATGACTCTGTTTCATGGTGTAGAGTGTGTACCCCTCCATCCCTTTGGGAGGAGTCTGTGTGCAGGGGCATAACAGAGGCCACCGCAGTGCGGTTGGGCCCAGGGGTCCTTGTTTTGGAGGGCGCCCCCTCACCATCCAAAGCCATGCCATTGCATGCCTTGCAGAATGCGTCCGATAGCATGCACTAAGAAATAAATAAACGCTCTGGAAAATCAGTCTGCTTTCCCGAGCAGGCCACCTGCACCATAGGGGCGGCCCAACCCTTCAGTGGGACCCCATTCAGCCCATGACCAATGAATTTCTGTGCTATCTGGGAGACCGTTGGGGCCCCTCATCACATTTTGCATGGGGGGGCCCCCATATTTTTTGTTACGCCACTGTGTGTGTGGCTTCTTTTAGAAAAAGAGACTTTTTTTTTACCTGAAGACACCTACCGGAGGTCTGAAGTAGTTCACAGAAATGGGTATTGCTGGGCAAAGAAGTGGCCCATCTACTGGTCACACAGAGACAAAGTGAAGCAGCTGTGCTATGAGCTATGGCATGTATAGTGTGGCAGCATGATTGACTGCACTGGTCTGTGTGGTCGTGCTTGAGGTGACATTTGAGAGGTACATACAACAGGAATGATGTAGGAGGCATTTGCGCTGTGTGATTGCCTGGTGAGTGGTGGTTTACGCACCCACTTGTATGGATACAAGAGGCTGCATGGCTTTCATGGATACAAGAGGCTGCATGCTGGTTGGCAGGATGTCTGATTTCTGTGACTGCTCGGTCAGCACAGGTTGTTCAGTGTTTGCGAAGCTATTGATTTGAGCTGTTGATATGGGTCCATATGCACTAACACACAGTGGCGTCTCCTCTGCAATGGCGGAGGAGCGTCGCCCCACTGCCTGGCGCTGAGCCAGCAAACGAAAAATAAAACCATGCTCTAGCATTGTTTTATTTTTCGTTTGCCGGCTCTGAGCCAGCCTGTGCAGGGAGTGGTGGGGCATGGGAGGGTGGAGGAGGAGTGCTTGTGCACTCCTTAAGTACGCATGTGTTTGGCCAAAATACACATGCGTACTTCGGTTTCTCCAGCCCGGCTGAATTCACCCTTTTCTCATGGCGGCCGCCACTGCTAACACATTTTTCCAGACACAGAGTGGTTTAGTAGAAACTGTCACTTTAATTAGGACATTACTGTACCTTGTATTGTCAGCGAGGCGAAACAGGACATATTCAATTGTTTTCTAACCTGGATTGACTAGCTTGGCTTGTAGATCTTTAGTTTAGTGTGATCCACTTGGAGCAGAAATGCGGCTGCTGCAGATCCTAGTGTATAGAAGCCTTCACATTACTCCATGCCCTGCGTACATTAGCCCCATTTTGTGCTTAATTTGAGATGAGAAGCAATTTTTAGGTCTGGTGTTAGCCACGACCTTTTGATTTAAAAAAAATTATAGATATATATTTATTTGTAAGGACTTTCAGCCAGCCCTTGTCAGCCATTTGTCTATTATGTCATTCACATTTTTCTTCTTTCCCCTACAGGATAGGGCAGTGGGTCAACCCACTTCAGCCATTTCCTAAATTCACAGTGAGGCAGTAAACCCTTTCACAAGGAACACATCCGCATACAAAGTAGTTCCCTCAAGTGCCAAGGACTGCTATGTGACTGTGGGCCAGATGTACAAAGCATGCATTTTGCGACTCGCAAATTGCGTCGCTTTGCGACTCGCAATTTGTAAGTCGCAAAATACAATGTACAACAGTGTCTCAGACACTGTTTGCGATTCCCAATGGGGTCGCAAATTGCGTGCCTCATCAATATTCCTGAGGCAAGTGCAATTTGCGACCCCATTAGGAATGGCTAGCACTCACAGGGATGGTGGCCTGCTGGGGTCAGCAGACCACCATGTCTGTGACTACTTTTTCAATAAAGCAGTTTTTTTTTTAAATGCATCCCATTTTCCTTAGAGAAAAACGTGATGCATTTAAAAAAGAAAAATGAAACTTTTCAGTTTCATTTTTTAAGGGCAGGCAGTGGTCCCTGGAACCACTGCCTGCTCTTAAAAAATATTTTCGCACCCATTTACAAAGGGGAAGGGGTCCCCCTGGGGACCCCTTCCAGTTTGCGAATGGTTTACCATCCTTTTGAAAAGGGTGGTAAACTGCAAGTGTTTTGCGACCACAAATGCGGTTGCAAAACAATGGTACATGCCATTTGCGCTCGCTATTAGGAAGGGACGCCCTTGGCACTCCCCTTCCTAATAGCGAGTCGCAAACCATGTGCAAACCAAATAGGGTTTGTACATGGGGCTGACCTTTTTTGCGGTCGCAAATGGGCCTAATTCCCGTTTGCGACCGCAAAAAACGGTCGTACATCTGCCCCTGTGTGCTTTTTGGGACCAAAAAATGTTTTTGCTTTTAGCCAATGTGTTTATATCTGAAGGACTCAGCAGCTTCCATAAAATTAAATTTTTGCTGACAAAAAAAAAAAAAAGCATTGACAAAGTCAAAAGACTGGTGGCCAGTGCCAGGCCTATTTATTGGCTTTCCCTGTGCTTGTTTTGTAGTCGTAATTACACTGTGACCAGCTGAACCATCCTACAGTTATCGCGAAGCCAGGGTCACAGCAGCCAAGAGCAGCAGTGGACGGCAGAGGGTTAAAAGGAACTGGTGTTCCACTGTTTACTCATACGCCAGGAATCAAGAAGGAGGGTCGATGCCACCATCCCTTTTATGCAAATAATATGTTAGGATCTAGATGAATAGGCACTCGAAGCATCTGTGACCTCATGAGTTCAACAGATGTGACTAAGTAGTCTGCCATGCCAATCAGCTTGAAGCGGAATGCAGCTTCCTCGTGCTTTGTGCTGTGAGGCGTCTGGATTTGTCAATGCCCACTCTGGTGGTTCAATTATTAACAAATGACTTTGTTGAATGAGGGCACTTATACCGACATGAGCCAGCAGTTAAAAAGTGAGGAATGAGATTACAAGTGGAATTCTTCTGTTGTTTTTAGGAAAAAAAAGTCAAAAACTAGTAAAGTGAGCAAAAAGCGATCTATACTAGCGTTAGGCAGAAAGATGTGCTGTTTCGTGAAGTTATGGGCAACTTGTCTGTCACAAGGTTGGCTTGTACTCTCTGTGAACATAGTGTCACGCCGTGTACTAGATAAATGCCTGCACGTCATGTGTGTCGTCTTTTTTATTGGCTCTTAAATGCGCTCATCCCAGCTTATCCAAGCTGTGCGGGTGGCGAGAGAGCAGTGCTTAATTGGTAATAGAATGAGTGCCGGTGTCCAAAGCTCTGCTCAGAAAGACATGGCCAGTGATTTTAAGAGGGGGGAGTGGGCGTGGAGTGGGGGGGGGCGAATACCAAGGCTGAATAGTCGTAAATTAACTTCATGCCTCTTTAATTCACTACTAGGCACTCCCTACCTTATCTCTCTTTCTGATTCCTGCTTTCTCCCTTTGTGACAGTTTTTCCGTCTTTCTCTCCCTCTGTCTTATCATCAGTTTGTTTGTTTTGCTCTCTCTTGCTTGCGGTTAATGTCTGATGAGGAAAACTAGTGTGGCCCCCAAAAATGAGTGCAGATGGCCCCCACTAGCAACCACCGGCTCAAATTAAGTACTGAGCCCGCCCTTTTCTGCTTACCATTGGTTGGCGTTACTGTTACTCTCATTTGCTTGCTTCTTATTTAATGGCGTTCTTTGCCCCAGCTTGTCATTCTTATATTAGTCCCTTCCTTAGAGCATATCCCTGATTGCCTGGATTCTATCCTTCCACTGCTCACTTTTATGAAACAAGTTTATAATTAAGCACTTCATGAGAGTGCATGTGTTTTCCACCTGTCACCCTTGTCTACAACCCCCCCCCCACCCCCCTCCGTGTTGCTCTCTCGCTAATGTGCTTCTTCCTGCCCGACGCTCCGGGTTGCACTCTCCCTCATGTGCTTTTCCCCCCTGCCCGCATGTTTTTCTCACACTTGTGTGCTTCAAACCCCACCCTCTATGTTGCTCCTTTTCTCATGTTTTTCTTTATCACTTTCCTTCAACCGCCTTTGGTTTTACTTAATTTGCCCCCCTCCACTCCATATTGCTCCCCCCCTGCCCCTCCTCTGTGGTACCTGAACCACTTGTGGACCTATAACGTTTTTTGTATTTTTTGAGTGGCCAGCAGCTTCCATTTGCTGCTGGGCCACTCCACAGAGCATTAAGTGGTTTCTCGCAAATTAAATTCATTCTTTTTATTTACCGATCCATGTGTCATCCTCTATCTTGGATTGGTAAATAAAAATCTGAGGCAATGACGCCTGCATTGTGATTTATGCACACGTATGCATGATGACTTAGACATGATGATGTCATCACAAATCCAAGTGCCACTTTCTTGGCCATGTCATCATGGCATATTTACGTATTTGTTGCTTTTTATTTTTTTTTCCCACTATGCTGCACAGCTTCGGCAAAATCATTTTGCTTTTCCCCTATGCTGCGCAGCATCAGCTAAAAGCTTTGGCAAAGCTAATAGGCCAACTATGCAAGAACTGTTGGCTTTGCTAATGTTTGTTTTTAAAGCATGCTGCTTTTCTGTCATGGGTTCCTTTGGCTTCATCGAGTAATCGCCGAACAATCAATCAATGAATCTTGACAAAAATCATTTAATGAAGACCACTTCCAAAGGTCCCTATTCTAGAAATGGGTTGAACGTCCTGCATACATTCCACCCTACATTCCATGGCATATCTCTTTTCTATCTTCTCCAACTTGAGTAATTCTCTGAACAGCATTTGGTGTCTCCACCTTGTTTTTTCCTTTGGAGAGAGCAGGGCAATGCTGCAGTGCACATAAGTTGCACACACACCTTAATCTAAAGAGCATTGTGCCCAATATATTGCAACCCAACTATCATGGCCAAAGCGATAGCTAGAGGGCGAGTCGAGTTAGTAGAAGGGTGGTTTCTCTGGGCATGAGTGGGACCTCGATAGTTGAATGGATGTTAGTTCCAGATCAGTCGGCCCTAGTGATGGGCAGACTTGCTGCCATCGCAAAGGCCTGCTGGCATAGATGTTTTCAGTTTCATGGGCAGACATTTCTCATATGCACCTGAACTGCATTTGTGGGAAAAGCCTGGGTTCAAGTGACTTGCTACTACTGTACTGTGTATGATTGTCAGCCTTGGCTGGACGCAGGGGTGAGCACTGTGGAGATTTGTATACAGAAGGGGGACTGCACTTTCCAACACATGCATGATCTTATGAGGTGGGGGCGGGTCTCTTTCTGTCCCACCATGCCATGGTGTCGGGCTTGTGGCGGGTAGAGGGACTTGGGCAGACTACCAGTCTTGTCAGAAGTGTTACAGCGCTTGTTGACACAGGCAAAACATAAAAGCAGTTAGGGCCCTGTATGCCACGTTACTTGCCCAACACCAACCTCAACACCTGAGCGTGAAAAATAGGTGGGAGCAGGTGTCTGGCTCAGGAGACACCTGGCAAAAAATGGACGCAATTGTTAGTTAATGTCAAACACGTGTCACGGAAACCCAGGCTACAATTCACTCAGTTTAATTGTCTGCACCAGACTTCTCACCCTGAGACCATAAGTCCTATGTTCCCTAGAGGATGCCAGAATGCCCACGCTGCAGGCAGACCGACACTGATTTTTTTTCTACAACAGTCTGGTCTTGTTCAGTGCTGTCTCAGTTATGGAGGCTGTTTCAGAACTGACACACCTGAAACTTTCACTGCTGGGTTTTTTGCCCAGTACCAAAAAAAAAGATAAATACGTACTTTGATTTGTGGATTTAGAGTTGGTCCTGTTAAAGCGCCGAATTGCGATGTTTTGAAAGTGAACCCCCTCCCCCACAGGTTTAAAGATTTCTATACATGGGCAACTGGCTGTGGCAGATACTCCCAAGTTACTCTCTAAATATGGCTCTAGGGTTCCAGCTCGTACCATATGGGACACATATTTGTTAAAATTTAAAGATAATCCTTCGTTGTAGGATTGACTGGCGGAGCTGTTGGTTGGGAGATCCGGATGGGGGAGCAGGGGCGTAGCTTCAGGGGTTTTGTTTGGGGTATTACACCCCCCTAATAAATGTACTTTCTGATAAATAGTTGGGTACTGGTGCTTTCAGTCGGGTATTGTGAGATATCAGTCGGATTTCAGTAGGAATGTTTACATTCACACAGACAAAAACACACACACACTCACTCTGTTTTGAAAGTCCTAAAAAATATTAGTTATTTTACAAAATATTGTGTTTTCTTTTTTAGTACTCCTACCAATCCACATTCCTCTCCCTTTCCACTGCCTCTTAGGCCACTCTTATGCACCCTGCTTGTCGTATAATGTATTTAAACATTATATGCCAGCATAATTGTCAGAAAATCTGAAGCTGACCCCCCCCCCCCAATCTTACTGACCAAGCTACGCCCCAGTGGGGCAGGTGACTGGGCTCTCTCCCTGGTGTATGAGGGGAGCTCCAGGCAGGTACTAGGTAGGTGGGCCATTCGTCGCATGTGCAATGTATGAGAGGCTGCCGTGGCTCCGACCGCTAACTGATTTACTCTGCAGTCACATGGAGCATACCAGTGTCCTCTGTATATAATAGTTACAGGATTGTTTGTTCCTGAGGAGGGTCTTCCACTTCTGCCCCTTACCTAGTAACGGCCCCTGTGGATCTCACCCTATGTTTTTTACTGTTGCTTATTCTGATCTCACACACAGAACCTTGTAGGCTCAAAGTGTCGGACACGGATGTGTGCTCTATAGATAATTGATGTTATATACCTTACCACTTACATGTTGTTTGAGAATTGGCATAATACTTCTGCGTACTTGCACATGCATGTTGGTTATTAATTAAAAAAACTAATAAAGAAAGATTCAAAAAAAGTAATAGAGCATAGCGATTTAGTCAAACCTCCTTAACGTGTTCAAAATGTCTTGAGTCGCCTCCAGGTTTCAGCATTGCTAAACTAGCACAAAAGTAGCCTTCGGGGGGAGCCTGCAATTTTACAGCAGCAGTGCATTGAAATGCATAAGGTTTTTCATACTCTGCCACAAACAAAATATCCCCAGTGTTCCCATTCAGTACATAAGGAATGTTCAACACACACCGCCATAAAACTTTTGAAGAACGATTTCTGTTTTAATATCACTAACTTAAGCAGTATGCTGGCCTATCGGTGGCCTCCTCCGAAGGGAGTTCCGGACAGTTCCCGGAGCGTCTAACTCCGGCAGCTCAACGCGGTCGGGGCGCACTGAGCAGTCAGCCCCAGTCGACAGTCACGCCGGGAGCAGGGGGCCCCGCCCTGGCGCGCCCCGAGGGGTGGCCGGGAGTGGGTGCCCGGGGGAGGGAGCAGAGGCGGTCGAATCTCCCTCGGCCCTGCGGACACAGCGAAGCTGCTGCCAGGGGGGCTGTAACACCCTCCGCCGGTGCGGAGGGCCACCTGCCACCCCGAAGCCTTCCCAGCCGACCCGGAGTCGGTCGTGGCGCACCGCAGCGGAGGAAATGCACCCTGCGGGGGCAGGGTAGAGCCCGGGCGCCGGTCCCGCGGAGGGGATCCGGAACTCCCGGGCCACCGACCTTCCCGCCATGTTGAATACTCCGGGCAGACTGCACGGACTCCACCCGTTTACCTCTCGACGGTTTCATGCCCTCTTGAACTCTCTCTTCAAAGTTCTTTTCAACTTTCCCTTACGGTACTCTTTGGCTATCGGTCTTGCGCCCGTATTTAGCCTTAGAGGAGTTTACCACCCGCTTTGGGCTGCATTCCCAAGCAACCCGACTCCGAAGACCCGATCCCGGTGCGCCGAGGGCCGCTACGACCTCACACCGTCCACGGGGTGAGCCTCGATCAGAGGACTTGGGCCCCCTGAGCGACGCCGGGGAGTCGGTCTTCTCTACGCCACATTTCCCGCGCCCGCCGCCGGGCGGGGATTCGGCGCTGGGCTCTTCCCTCTTCACTCGACGTTACTGGGGGAATCCTGGTTAGTTACTTTTCCTCCGCTTAGTAATATGCTTAAATTCAGCGGGTCGCCACGTCTGATCTGAGGTCATAGTCGGAAAAAACGCCGAAGCATCGGGGGGAGCCACCGGGGAAGGCCAGGCCCTCTCGCTGGGGCCTGGCGTCCCGGCAGCGCGCGCCCTCTTTCCCTGGATCAGATCTGGAGGGGGTTCAGCCTCCCCGGGAAGCCGGCCACGAAGGTGGGCACCCGAGGCACGTGCGCAGCCGGTGGAACACCACAGACAGCCATGCGCGGCACGCAGCCA